>JAPZDZ010000014.1:9916493-9926855 GCA_029783805.1 Acanthurus tennentii
GCACACACAAACTGAGTGAAACTGGCTCCTCTCTGTCAAATCCTATTAAAGAAGAAGAAATGGTTGTAGGTTCTAATCCCCCTGCTCAAACCTGAGCTGCACTGTATGACAGATGGATAAACTGGTAGCTACAGAGGGGGAGAGACACAGACAGACAGACAGACAGACCGACAGACCGACAGACAGACAGACAGACATGTGGAGTGTAGTCTCCATGGTATAGCTTTTGAACAAAAATGTTTTTCAGTAAACACTAAGTATCACTTTCCAAAAGGAAATGCGGTTCTTGCTGACAGCATCAATTTGAACACTATTTACTCCAGAACCTGCTCCCGGTTATCAGAGCTATTGCCTGTAAGGAAAAACAGAGGCAATTTCCAGAGACAAAAGAGAAGCTGCCTTGTTGCCAGTGATGGATGATGGTTACATATTGACACGAGTGTCCGTTATTGGAGAAAAACTCTACTAAGTACAGGTCGTTTGACTTGCATTTACTGCTTCTGCTGATATGTGCTACTTTGTTTTTAAGCTACAAAATGAGCAACACTCTCACAAAATTCTACTTTATGATTTATAATATACATATGACTACATACATCATCAACAGTCCTTTCATTTATAGGGCAAAGTCTGATCAGTTAATATTAAAATAAGTTTGGTCAGGCACACCATTATTTGGTTTGTCCTTTGGTCTTATCTAAATGATAAGCGATAAAAACTTATCTGTTGTTGTTCCTTAAGTACACTCTGAAACTATTTGAGTTTAAAAATCAGAAGTAACCATGAAAATAATGCAAGATTTCCTCTCTGAAGCTGCTAACTTGAGTTAAATGGGTTAATTGGGGATCATTCTCATCAGAATCTTGATATGACCAAATTAAAACCCAATTAGGCAGACTTAAAGAGATTTGGAAGATAAGGAAGATAAGAAAGATAATCTTCCATCAGCGCTTCCCTCCTCCTCTTTTTTTCCCTTTAAGGCACTATAGCAAACATCAGTGGGTTTTCAAAGAGAGGCTATTCTTTAAGGATAAATAGATGAATGGAGGGCCAAACAAATAAACCAATGTATGAATTACTAATTGATGGATGTGTTTGCTGACAAAGAAGCATAAGCCTGATTAGTAATATGTGTGTTGTATGCTCGGCTTTTATAGCTGTTATACAAGAGATAGACAGTTAATAACCAGTATAGATTTAAAGGTATTCAGTATTAATCTGAAGGTTTAGGGAGAAAAGTTATATGTAAACTGCGTAACTTCCAACTGAGGCCTTTTAAAGCTACAGTATTATGATTATAATGTGCTCTTAAAGACAAAAATATGAGAAGGAGTAAACTGAGATAGACAGGGTGGCCATAAGGTTGACAGGCTTGCCAATAACTTTGAGGTAAAACTGATAATCCTCTAGAGGCACTGCACTGCAGGAAAACCTGCTCTCAACCTTTTATTTTTATGTGAGGCTGTATGTACTGTATGTTTAACAATGTATGTGTCCTGTTCTTTGTTTAGTTTGTCTATATTTCAGCAGCTCTGCCCAAACATGCCACTCAAGACACCACTAGGCTCCCAAAGGCGTGGTTTAGTCCTTGACCTTAACATTTTTTTTCCTTGCCATAAAACAAACTTTTTTAATGATAAAAATAACACAGAAATCTAACCTCTGTCCTACTTGATAAGTTTTTTTCTACTAAGCATCCAGACAGAGTTATGATGTCTCAAAACATCCAGAAAGTTAACAAGGGGTTAACACATTTAGCTTGCTAGCAGCCATCGCTAACCATTTAGAGCGGTAAATCGGCTGCCATTATCACTGTTACACTGAACATGTGCCATGCCAGTATGAAAACACCAAGTATGGTAGCAATAATTCTCTAAACTTCAAAACTGCTAGTAACTTCCAAACAATGAATCATTGGTGGTCTGACTGATGGAAACAGGCCTGATAGTTGTCAGATAGCTGAACTGTGGGAGTGACAATATATAAGATATCAATCATTTGTGTTGGACTATGTCTGTGTGTCTTGTAAGAGGGACAGAACATGATGATTCAACCCCTGAATCCCTTCAAATTCATCTGACACATAGGAGTGAAGGTAAATAGCAATGACAGAAGGCATTACAGGTTGTTCTTAAAACACAAATTCAACATTAAAATTGGCCTTAAAAAACTAGCAGTTTATGCTCAGCCTTGTCTCATTATGTGATATTTGGACCACAACACTGATCCGATCAATGGAAATGATCTTAATTGACTGATTGCTGGACTGAGAGGGTCGGTCAGGCAGATAAGTTGTTAGTGTGAGGCCAGTTTGTCATCATCAAGGGACAATGAGTGATGATGTGACCTGTGAAACACTTATTATTCATCGGACACAGAGACTGTCAGATGACATGCGAGATGCAGATAGAGAGAAAGATAGACAGATGAGGATTAAAAAGCAGATTTTATCTTTATGGAGCCTCAAACAAGCAACCATCCACTTCAGTACTAACAGACAGAAAGACTGGATCTATTATTTAACTCACAGACTCACATATAGATTGATAGCGATACAAAAAGGAGTTGAGGATATGGGCAGGCAGACAGACAAATAGAAAGACAGGCAACACAAGTGAAAGTGTAAACAGTACAAAGTGGCACTCAGAGTGAAGAGAAATAATTCATTTCCACCTTTTTCACCCTCTTTTCACACTTTTATTTCCTTCCCTTCTGTCTCTAGGCTGTGATTATACCCACTGACAGGGCTGAGGAGGGCTTTGTCTTGTGCAGTCTGTATAATATGCTTCTTATGAGATATTACTAGTAAATAATTCATACACTGAGTCGCACAAACAGGCATACAAGCATATTTGTGCATCAGCATGCACATAACGTACAGGAGTCACATGCACACACACACTGGCGCGCATGCATATATCCACATATGCTTAACCAACAGCGGGGCACAAAATAGTTTTCCAGTTAAAGGGATAATTTAGCTGTTTTTCAAAGCAATTATGCATGAAACAGCCTAGTGGCAAAACTGCAATCTAAGCTTTATATTTTGTGGCTTTAGCCATTTCACTGTCTTGAGGTATTTTGCATTTTCCTGTGTCATGCCTCAGTGTGATGAAAGGCACTGAGACCTGCAAAGTCATGCAGTTAAGTGGGGTTTATCTACACACCTTCACATGTGTGTGTATGGAAATAAGAATTCAAAGTTCATTTACATGTATTAACTGAATTGTCCATATGCACCAATGTGCAGTGTTTCTGTGGGTGAAACAAATGTGACAAAATGAAAAGCCATGAGCAGCAAATCTGCACAACAGACCACAGACTGCATGTAAGTGTTTCACTGACTTTCTTTTGTGACACGAGTTACTACCACATGGTACATTACATGATTTTTTTGCTTTTTCATTCTAATAAGGGGAGGTATTTGACAGGTACAGTGCAGGATAGCCTGGTTTTAATAATATTTCAGCTGGATTGAAATTAAAAGGAATTGTACAAAGGGTTTTACTGTAAGTCCGCTTAATTTAAATTCAAAGGAGGAAGCCATTCCCTTCAAGCCCCAGCGGGTCGTCACCTGGGCATAGGTGGCATTTTAAGAGGAAGAGACAAGTGATATTAATTCTTTTCTTCCCTCTCTGGGCCTCTGTGTCTGTTGTACTGTCTTTTCTTTTCTTGCAAATAAAAAAGGAAGAAGATCTTTTTTCATTTGTAACAGGTTTTTTTTATGCTTTTTATATTTCTGCTTCATTGTCGAACGCTGGACCTGGATGACTAAGAAATGAGGATGATGAGTGACAGAGGCCGTGAGCCATTTGTGGCCATCTGCGGCTTTAAATCTGCACAAAAATGTAATTTATCTGTCAGACTCAGTGACAGAAGCAAATAGAAAATACAACAACACAAAATGAAGACAGCTTGGAAAATAAAGTTCTGGAGGTGCTGAGTATAAACAAATCAAATTTTTCTCTCAGCGCTGGCCACTAAAAGCTCATGTAATTATTCACTGGATTATTGCAAGTTTGTCCATGTAATACGGTGCATGCACAAACTGCCCAATACGATATGCACCAGTTATTGGGGTTGTACCATTAACATTTTACTGCTTTTATGGTGAATAAAATATTTTTGACAACTTGTTTGCTGGGAAAAGAATGAATGGTAGGTTCCATGTACACTCAGTTCATTACTTCCCGACTTGCTTTGCTTGTGACAGGGACTTGATTTGTTATTGAGCAAGTTTTAAAGATGACATATTTCATTTTTTTCCCTGACAGATCGCCTCAGGCAAAGCATTTGGTGTTGCCGTGAATTCTCCTGAGCTTTTATTTGACATATCAGCCACAAGACTGGCTTTTGTTGGAACGAGTTTCAAGCTGCTATCAAGGACACATCACACCTGTCACAGCTGTGGGTGTTTGTAGACCAGTGATACCTGATCTGCACACACGACCCAGGACACTTCAGCTGTGATGAGTCAATTCTCAAAGTCTGGAACAAATTCACTAACTTTGTGTGGAGACTGGTCACATAACACGAGCTGAGAGACATTCACCAGCAGAAATATTTAAATCTTTGTCTGTTATACTGTAAACTCTGTTACTTGATTATTATTTTTTGATGCCTTCAGGTGTAAGTAGCATTTACAGTTATATAATACATTATATATTGTAAGCTAGTTTTGTAAAACTTTGGTGTGCACATTACAGCAACTACAGCTCTCAACTACAAGCAGTGGTTCAACTATCCAGATCCTGTACTTAAGTAAAAGTACCAATACAGAGGTGTAAATATTCTCCATCACAAGTAAATATATTCCATTTAAACTAACATATGTCAGCAAAATGTTAATAAATTCTAAAAAGAGCTGGTTCTTTGTTATCTTTTGCGGCCTCAAAATAATTTAAAAATTGTAATTTTTTTAAAAAAAAGATAAAACTTAAATGTAAAGGAGAGCAGCACATCAGCTGATACAGGTGAACACTGTTTGCTACAGTATGAAGTTGGCAGCTTCAACCTGATTGTTCATATTCCTTCATTTTTCCTCCTTAATGCCGACTGTCTGAATGCTGCTCTTCATAATTGTACTGTCCTCTCAGGGACAGGGTAACTCACAGTATTTTACCAAGCCCTCAGGACATATTTAAATTATTAATTGCAGAATCACACATGCACACACACACACACACACACACAACCACCACACACGGTGGTCACCTGTTCATCCTCATTAACACTTTTACAGTCACACAGAGAGTGAGGACAAGGCAGAGGATAAAAAAATGCCTGTGTTCTGTGAAATGATTTGGCCTGAGATAACTATTAGAAAGGGAAAAAAAATCACAGAAAAAAATATGAAAAAGGGAATATTTTGTGTGTCTGTGTGTGCGTGATTGAAAAGGAACGAAAATATGTAGAAATCTGTGACTTCTGTTTAACTCTGACATGTTCACTATGCAAAATAAAGTATAAAAACAATGTGCATTTTTGCACAAGATCTCTCTTTTCATTAGTTTATGTATTACAGCTTCAGGTAACAATTATTTTTATTAACAATTAATCAGATCTAAATGGTTCATGCTCAGTCCTCTGCTGGCACTTAAAGTGTAAGTGAATTATATGAGGATTCAATGCAGATTTTTAAACATTATATTTATTTATCGAGCAGTGACTTGTGGATTTTTTTTTGATTGGTTATAACACAGCACAGACAGAAAAAAACATGTGGCTCTCAGTTAATAATGGACCAAATTTTAATAAAACGTAAACCATTGGTTAGAGATATTCTGTATTTTCTTTTCAAACTTTTAAAAAAAGTGACAATCTGCTGCACTGACTTGCATTACAGTTTAATAGGCAATTTGAAAAATGTGCAACTGAAGTGAATACTTCCAGCTTCCTGTTTGTAAAACTGAAGTTTGAAATTGACATTCATATAAATGTTCAATTCTAGAAGGATATTGACGATAGTAAAAACTTCAAAATATTTAAACCTGAGAAGTTGGAAATTGTTATGTTTTAGCATTCCACTTTAAAAAGTGTTTTATTGTTAGGTCGGACAGTGTTTAGGCCTCATGTACTCATGTACAGTTTAATTCCAAAGGTGTTGGATGCATTAGGGGCTTCCATGAATTGAGCTAAATAGTCCTGCTAAAAGATGAACACAACAAGATAAACAGAGAAAAATCCAGCCACACAGGCTGATGTGAGCCCTGCTGGCCCCAGTTGTTCAAGGCGCCATCTGCATGCATACAGGGAGGTCAGCAGAAACAAAACAAACACACCCTGCAGACACAATTAAAAATAGTCCTTTTCTGAGTGAAACTTTTAATACGGACAGACAGACCCATGATCCCTCCTGCGGTTCTCGCTTTCCCCCTCAATCAACCACACACTTACACACTCTCACACACACACAAACACACACATGCATGAACTGGATGCCAACTGTGTCGCCACTGGTGTAAACAAACAACAGGCAAGGAATATGTGATACACTCAGGATGTGTGGCATGCAGTGTTGTACTGGGAGGAAAAACATTAAATAAAAATACTGACCCCCAACATCACTGGCCACTCCTCCTAGAGCACTCCTAAAACACATTTTATCTATTGTACCGAACTTATAATGAATAAAACCAACTTATAGATCTTTATTCTAGTTTACTTATCAGTAGCGCTTTACTTCTGCCATCAAAAGTTTTTCAAAGCTCATATACAAAACAACCTTAGAGTAATGTTTTTCATTCTGTTAGGTTGTGCTTCATTATATTTCTCTGTATCCTAATGGTAGCTCATCACTTACTTTTTGTATAATCTGCCTTTATTAGTTCTGCTAGTCAAATAATGGAATACATGCTCATTTTAATCAGTTTTTAATATGAGCTTATGTTGCTCGTGTTATATTAGTGTTAAATTAAACTTTAATGTGACACCTACAGCAGAAGACACGGAGGGGAAGTTTCATTTTGAATTAGCACATTTGCATGTGTGTGTGTGAACTTGCCTCTGTGTCTATGTGCCTGTGTGTCAGTTAAAAAAAAAACAAAAAAAAACAAGTGCATCAGTGATCTTTCTTTCTCACCTTGTCAACTTTACTTTGGTACATTCTGTCTTGTCTGAACCCGAGGAGACAGTGAGGGGCTGATTGTGTTTTGCATTAATTATAACCCAGTCTTAGCTAATAAATGAACACAGAAAAGTGGCAGAAAAAATCTTCACAGATGTGAATGGATAAAATAGATTAAATAAAGAAATAATGCGCTCAGAAGCAGATGTGGCCAAATGTCAAAAATTTTAAAACTTGTTTTGCAGCAGTCTGTATGACATGAGGCCAACAAGTGTCAGTTCTGCTGAAATCAATGTGCAGCAGCATAACAAGCCACTTGCTATTCAAACTATTATGATGCCTTCAAGTGCTGTTGGAAATATTTTAATTAAAAGTCAAGCACATATGAATAATGCAGTCAAATGTTTTTTTGTGAAAGTAAAAAGTTAGAGGTCTCACAGTTGTGCTAAGAGCTTATTTTTCCCTTGTTCAAAAAAGTTTTTTCATAAATGAGGGGTTTTGTTCACAAATTAGTTTTAAAAGTTACTTACATCAACAAAAGAATGTAATTTAATTAATTCATTTGTCATCCAAGGTTTTTGTGCAGCATTCACAACTGAAATGCTTTAATCTTGAATACCTCAGCAAACTCCAAAGGAGCGCAGGCAATATTTCTTCATACATAGGAGAGAGACACGTAGTAAAATGAACACATTTAGCTTTAGTACACAAAACGACTGACAAGAATTGCTGGTATGAATGAAATGGTATTTTTTAGCTTTTTGTACATATACTAAATTTAAATTAAATGTTTATGTACTAAAATGTAAACATTAGAAAGGACTCTCTTTTTACTGTTGTTCTCACAAGAAAAGTCCAGAACAATAAAAGACACTTTAAAATTCAAAGTTTTCCACAAATTGCACAGAAACTGAACTTAATTACATCAAGTAGTTTCGTAGGTGTTTACTTGGGTCAAATTTGTGACAAAAACTATTTATTTTTTTTACAGATTTCTTCACTATGCTTGCAAAAAAATCCAGCACAGTAAGTAATATTTAAGTTAAAGTGTAGAATATAAATGGCACTAAAGTAGTTTACTTAGCAGATAATTAAAATCCAAACTGCACAATTGAAGAGCTGCCAATCTTTTAGCTGATGGTCTCCTTCACTTAGAGTAATTATCCTAATAACTCAAAATGAATGGGCTGATGGCAGTTTATTGATTTCTAAATGCTTCGCATAGCACCTTTGAGCCAGGTAATGGATGGGTGGCAGGAGGCACAGTGAGTAGTTTAGTGGGAGTGGAGAGCAGTGAAGGGAGCACAAATCCCTGTGGCGTTCACAGCACGGGGGTCTGAATATTAAGATGCCAAACAGACTTCCTCCTCATATGACAAGGAAAAACCAGGAAGAAAAACATGCCGTGATGCTGTTAGCGTGTGTTTGTGTTTGTGTTTGTGCCTGTATGTGAAGGTCATACTCTGATTAGTTATTGATCTGAACAAGCTGTATTCTCTAATGTTTCCTCATAATTACTTACTCATAGACAGACTCTCTGTATGTGTACGTGTGCGGTTGTTTGTTTATGTGACATGAGTATGAAATATTATGTGCTGCACTGTCCTTATTTTCTCTCATAATTATCATCTAGACAGAGTGTATAATGATCCATGATAGAGAGGAAGAATGGAAAGTGGTATTGTACGTGCAAGTGAGAAGAGCGAAATGGCACCAGAGCTCTTTGCACCTGGCCTCTTACACGTCTCTTAATACATCAAAATGCTTTCTGAAAGAGACACTAAGTAGTCAGATGATGCTCCTCCTTGTCTTACTGTTGTAACCAAGTGTAAAAGTGCACCTAGTGACTTTAAATCCTTATTTCCTTCAGATAATTAAGATGTTTTTGAAAGTTAGCATCTCTTCAGTACTTGGACTTCTTTTACCTGTGTGACCTTTGTCAATTTTAAAGCACATTGAGTCTACACCTGTTGTAAGAAATGTGCTATGTAAATAATGTATTAAATTAAAAAATGTAAGTAAGTAAATTAAAAAATCTAAGTATTTTTAATCACGATTGAACGCAATTAAAATACCATTATATATAATTATCCACCCCCTCCTGCAGAGAGGCTACTGTCTATTTATAAAAATTTCTACACATTAAATTCCTCAGAAATAGAAATACGGTGAGTCAATAAAAACTTTGTTGTCAACTCAATCTTAAATGTAGTGCAATTCAAACTGTTGTGACACAGGGTTGTCGTCATATATATTTTGTGAAATAAATAAATAGTTTCTCAAGAGTGTGTCAGATGACTTTTCATATACAAATACTAATATTACCATTACAAAGTATTCGTAGCTGTATCATTTTGATTCTTTGGCCACATGCTGAGTGTGTACATCAATGAAAAACAAGAAATAGGGAACTGACAAAAGTTATACAAAGCCAGGTCAGAGAGACCATTTCTAGCACTTTTTAGTCTAGTTGTGGTTGCTTTGCTGATGGGCTTACCCTGGTTGTACTCTGCTATTTTAACTTGGCGGACATGACTTCCAGCTGGCTCTGTGCTACTGCTCCTGCTAGCACTAGCATACATGAAGTGCTTGGCCTTGAGGTGATATTTAAGGCTTGTTGTGCTTCAGGGATACAATAAAACGTCACAACAGTATTTAAAGACAACTCTGGTCTTGTTTAAATCCCCACCTGGAGCTTTTATGAACAGAAACTGATTGTGTATAACGCCTGTGTCCGACGCCTCCTCCTCAGCCATCCTTCTCGGTCGACGCCAGGTTGCATGTGTGGGTGGCGATACAGAACGTAGACTGTCAGACAGGCTCTACCTAGGTCACGTGACGTGATTAATTGCGCGTTAATCTTTCATTAACGCGTTATTGTTTCCAGATGAAATGCATGCCTTAATGCGTTAATTTTGACAGCCCTAAAATAAACTTCAATTACCTTTTACTACTTCGATTTGTTTTTTTTTTAGAAGTCTCTTGTTTGCTTGCAGTAAAAAATGAACACTTTTTAACAAGAGATAATGATGAATTTTTATTTATAAGACAGTACACTGCAACAAATATGAAGAAGTTGAGGCTACTGAATAACCTCTGAGTTGGTTAAGGTAGCAAAGAGATTTATGGCATCTTATACTGGAAAAATTTCATTCAGCTTGAGATAAACAATTCATAGAGTAGTGATTTTTTTCTTGCAAGGGTAATGTTTGTCGGACACGTCGGATCCCACCTTTTACAGTAAAGCTGGGCTCTAATAGACAAGTCAATGTCAAATCAGGTTCACAGTTGGCAAA
>JAPZDZ010000014.1:9951027-9964611 GCA_029783805.1 Acanthurus tennentii
ACACACACACACACACACACACACACACACACACACACACACACACACACACACACACACACACACACACTCTCTCTAATCTGGGCTGAAATAGGGATGATAATCTGTTTTGAGGGGGTGATTGATGTTGGTCAGTCCTTTTGTACGTTTGAGCCCACAACATTACACTGAGGTTTCATCATTGTCTCCATTTCCTGTTTGACTGTGTGTTGTGTGTTTTGTGTGTATCATCTTGTGTGTATGGATGTGTGTGAGTCTGCATGCATGGGGGAAAGGGAAACAGTATTTTTCTAAGAATAAAGTATATCCGTGAGTGCGTGTTCGTGGAAAGAATGGTAATGAAGGGTGAGGGTTTTGTCCTCAACAAGCAGAAGCCTGGGAGATGTCAAAAGTCATGATGTCATGATGATGACACACTGTTTTCAGAAAAATAAAATGAAAATAAAAATACAGACTCTCTTTGAACCCAGACATGACCATGTTCTCTTGAACCACAGAGCATCCCTGAGGACTACAGTTGACATCAAATCTCATAACTTATAACCTAGACCGGCTACATCTGGAGACTCTTCTTTCACTCTTGGTTCTGCTTGTGGCTGAAAGTTTGGCTTTGAATGAGGTTTACTAGAGGCTGAATGATTAGCTTAGCAGAGCACCAACTCAAAGATAATTAACTTTAGTAGAATATCTTCTTTTCTCCTGTTAGAGAGCATGTTAAAGTTAACCAGACTAATTTAAAGCCGCATTATATTTTAAATGTGTATTTGAGGCAGCAAAGCAAAGTGAAAACTTATAGTTAAAAAACAAATACAAGCTTATAGGCGCCTTGCAGCAGAAACATATACGAATAATGGCTAAGCTACACATCCTGTAGACATAAAAACATTAGCATTCATTTGGACATTGATTAAGGATACAACGATACAAGAATACAAGGGTGTTTATTTGTCATTATACAACAGGTTGAATAATGAAATTAAAATGTGGTTCCCTCTTGATTGATTAATTGATTGTTTAAAAAAGATAAATAATTAAACATGGAGGAGTGCAGATGGTGCATTAAGCAGTCTAACAGCCTGAGGCAAGAAGCTGCTCTGTAGTCTGGTGGTACGGCAGCGGATACTTCTGTATCTTTTGCCTGATGGCAGCAGGGTGAGCAGGCTGTGGTTGGGGTGGGTGTTGTCTTTTAGTATCCTTTTGGCTCTCCGCAGGCACCTCACCTCCCCGATATCACTGATGCTTGGTGGATGGGTACCAATGATGTTTTTGGCAGTTTTAATCACTCGTTGCAGAGTCTTCCTGTCCTGGGCTGAGCACATCCCATGCCAGTTTGTGATGTTTCCAGTCAGGATGCTTTCAATCGCCCATTTGTAAAAGTTAACAATTAAGTCCGCATATTAATCCAATTTTGACAAAGTCTTTGAATAAATGCACTTTCTTTAGCTGCTTATCACAAAATGCTCTCATAAAAAAAAAGATGCCAAATGCTGCGAAAATAAAGCAGAGGTACGGGCTGATAAAATTGAAATAACTGAATTTTCTATTGGTTTGTCACTGTGAGCAACACTTTTAAATCAAAGTTATTTTAATTAAGTTTAGTGCAGCTTTAATTAAATTTAATTTTAAATGTTGATGCATAAATCTCAGTGTCATTACTCTAAAATGCAAGTTAATAGTTTGGATTCTTCTTAATTTTACACCCATATTACCAGCATTTATCTAATTTATTCATTTATATATTTATGACTGAATTTTATTCATATTTGTTGACTCGGTTTATTAATTTTTAATCACACTGTTTCTTTTTTCATTAAGTTTCTTTATCTGTCTTTATAACTTGTATTTTGCACTGTGTTTAGCATAATCAGTCTAATTTTTCAAGTTGTAACTGATTTTGAGATCATTAACATTCATAATAAAGCTCACTTGAATCTGAAATTACTTTAAAGGTTAGATTTTTGTTTATTTTCTTGTTATCCAACAAAAAAAATCATTGATAATACAATGTTAAAGATGCCTGAAAAGCCAACATCATCACATTGCTCTATAACTAACTTAAACCTTAGGAAATGCTGCACGTCTGAACACCTCAGTCAATTTTGTCACAGCAGGTATTCCATTTTGAATCAAATACATTTTGCAGACAGATATCATTACTTTTAAAAGAACAGAGGATAGAGGATGTCTGTCATCACAGCCAAACTTCTGCACTCTCTCTTCACCTCGGATTTGAGCATCTTTCAAGTCTGTGCACTCAGAAAGGATGAGGTGATAATCAGCAGCCTCCACCCACACTCAGATGTAACTGCAGGACTGAATGAATCAACAGTGTTGGCAGCCGAGACAGATGGAACTGATAATGAAATTCAAAGCACTGGGTCCTCCTCTTTCTCTGTTAAAACATCCAAAAATGTGAAATATAATTTCTTAGAAAAATGCATGAACTCTACTAACAGTATCTCATTGGGGTTTGTAAAATGATGATGAATCATGAAACATGTTTTTTTTTTAAAGTTTTCTGACAGGATTATGAATGACAGGAGGCATTTAGATTGGACAGTCTAGTGATTGATGGTGAGATTCAGGTAAGAACAGTAACCAACCAAAGATAAAGAAATACTTAACATTTTGAAAAATACAGAATATTATTAAAACTCTGGTATCTTTTTTGGTAAACAGGAAGCTGTTGGGAACAACTTGTTAGTTCAGCTAGCCAGCTAGCTTGACTCTAGTAAAAAGGTAAAAATAACATGGAACATAGTTTCAAACAGATGTTGCTGTAGTTGTTATCTAGTTTCTATGTAGTTTCCTGCTTAATTCAATAAAAATCTCTTCCTAGTACTAAAGTGCACCAGATTAATGCAGCTGATTGATGCTCACTTGACTCCATCCATACTGCCTGGTAAGCACAGTCTGTAATTCCTTTATGCTTATGCATAGCTCTTTCTGCTCTGTGAAGCATAACATTAATAATTGCCCTTAGCAGTATGCTTTACAACAAGATGAAGAGTCCACAGCCATGCCAGCATGTCTGTGATGCTGTTCAACAGAACAGTAGAGTTTTGACAGAAATACCCATGTCAGCATGGACAATATGCTCACAATAATTACATTATGCGCTCATGATTAGCAGGTATGATATTTATCACAGTCACCATCTTGATTTAACATGACAGAATGCTAATGTTAACTAGCAATAAGGTGGTGAAGTACAGTTGAGGATGATGGGAATTTTTTTTTTGGTTGGGTTGGTGGGATTTTGGTCAGTAATTGAACTGTTAATGGTGATGCCACTTAAATGTACAATATGTTATTTCTGCCACTAGAGGTCTCTTGGTCAAAACAATTAAAAGAACAGTGGTGTTACATGGCGTCATGATGTAGCATAGGATCATGGGATTTTTTTATTTTATTATAAATTGTGTTTAAAGATCTGATTCATACACAAATGTTTCATAAATATTTTTTTTTTCACCTGACATTAATAAAAATTTGCTAACTTCTCTCCTCACCCTCTGACCGGTGTTACCCAGCGAGTTAACAACAGATAAAAAAAAAGAAACATACTGTCATCTTAGATAAAATTACTGATTTTTCTGGGTTTGACATTTTTAGCTGGCTCAGCCTTAACCTTGCAAGCATGGCTGAAAATCATTACACTTGGTCCTTGACAGAATAAACACACAGTAATTGTATCTACCTGAGCCACCAAAACACATCCTGGATAAACCTGTTCAGCACTCTCGAAGGGGTTAGTCCAGTCTGTCAGCCAAGCTGGCAGATCACACTATGGAAATCAAGGGTTACAGAGGCCTACATCCCATTCCTCTTAGTCCAACCACATGCCAGGCCAGATGTAAACACTGTTGAGGGACCTGTAGAGTTGAGTTCCATCTGCTTCATTAGGAAAAGCTCTGAGTCTGGCGATAAACAGGACTCTGTGGCATTCTCTGCTTTCCCTTCAGCAGATTTCTGCTCCTTGGTTTGTGCCGCCTGAAGCTTGGAAAGCTGCCACCTGACCCTCCAAGTCAATCAAGCTGTGACCGCTCTCCTGGCCAGGACGGCGGCTCTCAGCAGAAGAAGCCCAGACCAGAATATGTCCACCAGCCGCTTCCACGATCTCTGCCAGGAAGTTGCAAGGGGCATTAAACATGATGTCACAGGCAGACAGCTGCCAAGTTGTTTATTATCAGCACTCTGCCCCTGTATGAGAGACTCGATAGCAGGTGCTCACACTTCAACAGCCTCGCTTCAATTGCTTGAGACACACTGCACCTTGCAAGAGAACCATTACTCAACAACCATTCCCTGTCAGTCTTCCCTGAGGCCTGCTGGGAGCTGTGGAGAGGAAACCACACACCACGGCGCATCGCAGAGCCTCATTCTCGCCACAGTCATCCCTGGCTGATTCTGTCCTGCTGTGACTATGTAGCACTAGTTTCTTAACCAAAATCCCCAGGATATCAGCCTGAAAAAACATTATCCCCACAGAAGTCTAAGTGAATTCTGCAAGCTTAACTTTCACAAGATATTGGTGAGGATAACATTTACTGAAAATCAATTGAGTCTGGCAGCCTAAAGTAGCACTAATTAGTGAATTTTGAGGAGGTATGTAGATGATGGCAGCAGAGAGTGTTTACATTCATTTGTGCATCACATTCAACTTTAAAAAGCTTACAAATTAAAGAAAAACATTATTAAGACAACCTTTGCCCTATCATAGTTTTACCTGGACATGAAATATACTCATCTAGGATGTAGAAACAGTGAAGCACAACTTCACCAAGTCACAGGGTGAACGGAGTGGGGGGAAAGGTCCAACAGAGGTCAAAACTCCAGCAACACAAGTATATGAAACGCTTTATTAATAGACCAACATATTCCTCGGGGTCATCGGTGTAATGCAGCATTTCTTGATGACCCTCATAAAGGCCACAAGCCAAAACACGTCGGTTGAATACAAAGGTTGCCCCATATGCTTCAAGTGATACTGGAGTTTTGACCTCTATTGTAGAAACAGTGGACACAAGCCTCAGATGGATTAAAGGCAGAGTGACTCTGCAAAATTCATAATGTAATTCCTGCTGGGTCCAGACTTATGTTACTCTGCTGTGCATTAAACAGGTAATCAGGATGTCCATCAGTGAGCACTGCAGGCACATTGTAATACTGTTCCTGGTAGCAAACAGAGATTCAGATATAATGTACAGAAAATAAGCAAGAGAGAGGAAAATAGGGGAGAATGCAAGGAAAGAAAAACAGAGTTATGAACATATAAGATCAGAAAAATATGTTTGGCAAAGAGGAGTAAGTAGATAGAAAAGGGTAAACAAGTTAAAAAGGGGGGGGGGGATAAGAGCTGAACAGAGTGAAAAGGCAGAGTGGAACATGATAACATAAAGAGCATCAGTGTTATTTTAGCCCTTATGTTAGCTCCTCCACTTTGAGTGTTAGATAAACAGTGAAAAAGCATGAAACTGAATGGTCATTATGGGTCATTTCAGCAGTTTTAAACAGCTTTTGCTATAACATGACCTTCACTGCGAGAGCTTTCGCTGGGCAGGCCTGCGAAGACGATACCAGAGGAATCCTAATGAAGTTTTTTTGTAATCCTATCAACAGTGAAGATCTTTGTTTATGTTCAGTCTGCAGACTTACAAGACAACCTCATGGCAAATTAGAAGAAAAGAAATCTGATAAATCTGGGCAAAGTGCACATTAGTAATTAAAATATACACCATAAACTGTGAATATACGTGCGAAACGACTAAATGAGAGAGATAAAGTGAGACGAAAAACAAGTCTGTGCATAATTATGCCCGTATGTGCCTGCTTGTGTTATTAAGAAGACAAAGACAGAGTGTCTTTGTAATTATAAAAGTGTTCATTTTGTTTATGACAACTGTGACAAAATAAGTTGAACATGCATATGCATCTATCGGAGCTGAATGAAAAGTAGGTGTGCATGTGTACACAAAGCAGGTTTGAGCATGCATGTGTGCGGCTGCTTAATATACAGTTTTCTCTTAATACTTTTTATTTAGATGAGTCACTGCTGAATCCCACAACACTTTTCAGCTTAAATTCACTATACTTTATCCAAACTTTACTGTTCATGAAGAATATCAATATAAAGGACTAATTTGCAATATGGTGTGTGTGCATTAATTCATAAATGTGTAAAGGAGGCAGCTGCATCAACCTGAGTTGAATCTGAAATCCTGCACATGTATCTCTATTTTTGCACAGTAGAACTCATGTATGCAAATACGCACAGTATCCACACCATTTTGTGTCTTTAAGATGTGTGTCCATAAGCATCAGCACCTATTTTATTGTCTAAATGCATTTTTGTTCATATGTCTCACAGCCAATTAGACACACTCACTGCTGTCCTACTGTACACCATTAAAATCAAAGGGTAACTTTGAAAGTAGAGTTTCGTCTGTAGCTTATCATTACTGGGCTCACATTGTGGCAGGAACATCAAAGGAAATCCCTTTGGCTCGGAGAACTACAGTGCATCTCTTATTGCTAATAAAATATGGTCGAAGATGGAAGGGGGTTGGTGAGGGGGCTTTGAAAGCAGTGAATGGTAAATATTGAACATCTAAAGTATCAGCAGCATATTACTGAAAAACACAGTTTAAAAAGAAACCTAGAGCTGAACACATAGTATCTGGAAAAATCTACAAAATCAGTTACATGAAATATATCTGATTCTATAATAAAGCACACACAGATTTTAAACACTAAATCTATAATAAATCATTCACAAAAATTGGTGTGAGCTTCTTTATTCACCACAGCCTTGGTCGCTCTCTTACGGCTGCCAGCAACATCACTGCAGCAGGCTGGCAGCTTACCTGCAGCAGACGAGGAGGAACAGTGTGTTTATTGGTTAAAGCACCTGCTGTTTACACAGCTCCCTTCGCTGGTTGGGATTCTGAGGGCCTAAAAAGTTTCCTTTCTGTCCTGTGTTCAGCAATAGCATCAAAGATCGTGAGTCAATGATCCTTGTTTTACCTGACTGAGAGAAACAACAGGAGATTTCAAGAGCTGGGCCACAGAAGAAAAAAAAAGAGATACAATGAAAGGAAAACAGCAGTGGAACAGGGATTCAGCCTAGCAGTGAAGGTACTTGAAGTGCTTTGTCTCCTGTAAGATAACTGGGAAAAATTATAATAACAAAACGAAACCAAAGGTTCACTAATCATCATGCAGGTACAAAATTGTCACCTGCAAGTGCAAAATGCAGGCGGATTTTCTGTTTGGTTAGTAAAACTCAGAAGGCAATTTACCCCATTGGCAGATAAATGTTTGTACCAAAATAGTCATGTTTTAGGAAACTGATGAAATTCTCTACCCCATTTTAGCTTAATTTACAGCAGGGCTACTTTTGTCCTGTGCTGTCTGTGCTGAGGTTTAACAGACACACTGGTTGCATCCAAGTGCATCTTGTGAACTCTGAAATCCGCATCTGCATAGCCCCAAAGGTTGTTACAAACAGGAAACTTTTAATCTTTGCTACAATTTCTAATATTTCATTTCTGTTAAGAAATTAAAACTCAAGCAAAAAGCTATCAATTATTTTTATTTGCAAACTCCACAATGTTTTTATACAACAGATCCTCGAGAAAATCTGTGAAATAATTTCGTAGTACAAATGCTTTGCTTTTCAGTCCCCTTAGCTGAGCCAAAATGTTCATTTCAGACACTGATCATCATACTGATGTGTCAGTGCAGTCCAGAAATAGAGCAAGATACACCATCACTGAAGATGAGAACATTAAAGAAGCTCTAAGCACTCTCTTGCAGTAGCTAAATTCTACATTTCAGTGTCAACATTGGACAAAATTACCACTTATGTGTGAAATGAGCCATTCATTGTGGCTACCACAGAAAATGTTTAAACAACCCTGCACCCCCCTCTGCTTTACAGAGCTTTTAGCGTCTGAGGTCAACGGACTGACAAGGTTAGCAAAGAGCTGGTGAACATAATGGGGCATCTAGTAGCTATTGCTAAATGCTGTTAATAGCAACATGTTAGCGCATTTAGCAGATTTGGGATTTTTAAAAGGGAGTTGGTGTAAAATTTAGTCCAACTGTGGATTTTTAAGGCCCACACTTAGAAATATTTGGGTGTTAAAATAGTAATAGAAGAAAATAGCATTGTAAGTTTGGGCATTTGCATTTAGTTAAAATAATTACATAAGCAGCTTTTAACCATGTAGGCAGTTCTAAACCATAGGAGCTTGTTTGGTTTTCTCTTCATGGCTTGTATAGTTTCAAAGGTTTCTGTGCTATAGCTTAACTCAAGAACTTTGAATGACTTAAAGGTTCTCAAAAGAAGTTTTTTTTTATGAAAGCATTATTCTAAAAGTGACAGATAAGAATGCTAAAACTTTGATCAGAGGTATGATTCAGCTCCTGCATCTTAAACAAGGTTAGAGAAGCCGGAACAATTACACTGACACACTTTCTGAAACTTAATCCTCTCTCTCTCTCAAAAAAAGGGAAAGCATGGCAGGTGGAAAACTTCTAGTGAGACGTTGTGACCTCCAGAAATTGAAATGGGTTGAAGTGGCTTCAAAAAAAGCTTCTCAGAGTAGAATTATGGGCAGAGACATTAACCTGTCAGAGGGTAAGATCTGCAGTCTTAAGTTTTTAGTTGGAAAGAATATAAAAATTCTCCACAGTTTTCTGGAAAGGCACCAACGCTGTGATTAGAAGAGGAGCTAACAAGTTATGTTTTCCAATTAGTCAAACGGTGAAAAGAAACCTAGAAATTACAGCTTCAGGAGGGTGAAAGGGGGAGAAGAAAGCAGCTCCTGCATACTGAACCATTTTCTGAAACTTGACTATCAAACTGTGGGATTGTAATCTGTAAGACCATCCATCCCCATTCCCACATTGACTCTTTACACCAAAGGGTCTCATTTGACGTGAAAGCTGGTGTGTGTTCATTTAATTATTTCAATGATGATTAAGTATCTAATTTCAGGTGCAGGATTAACAGTATCAGAGTTGAATAATCAGGACACCAGGTGCTGGAAGTTGACAACAAGCCCTCTGATGATTTCTTGACCTTTGAAGATGCAGCCACAGATTAGAGCACAAATCAGCTCACTAATTCAGTTTACCAAGAAAGTAAGAAAAGAAACAGTCAATAAACAATTCTTTAAAAAAAACTGATGACCTGAGCCTGTAAACTGCGAGATATCGGAAAGGCTTTTACCCCCAAATAAAAGGGTGGATGAGTCAGTCAGAAGTTATGAAAGGAGACGCCCGACTCTGTGACAGACGAGAAATTGAACAATTGATATTTCTGACAGGAACTCAATTAAATCCTGTGGCCACTGTCAAAACAGTGACACAGGAAGAACAGGACTGTGGGCATGTCTGTGAGACACGATCATATATACTGGCTGCATTTCATCACTTTTGTGAAGTCTGAATGTGAGAAAGAATATTGAATATGTGAAATAAACAATTCATAGATTAGGTCAAGGAATATGCACAAAGACGACAAGTCAAGAACAGAAAAACAATCATGTAAATGTTTAAATTTTCTATTCAGTGTTAAAGACACATGTTTTTCGGTGTGGAATATTAAAATTATAGTGCTTTTTTTTAAGCTGATTATGCACTACTCTGCTGTCTGCAGATACAAATTTTGATGACGTGAATTGTCATAAAAAGAAGTTTTCCTATAAGCTGTTGGTTAAACCCATATTTTATTTTGGCAGAGAGACACAAAAAGGGAGAGAGTGAGAGAAACTTACCAAAAGAAAAGAAACACAGACTGTGCAAAATGCAAAGAGGGAGGAAAGGACAGTAAACGAGAGAGAGGGAAAGACAGAGAGAAGCTGCCCCTGTGGCGCTATGTGATAAGGATATTATGTAGATTGAAATGCTTCATGCAGGTTGAAATCGGTGTAAAATGTTGCAGCAATTTCCTTTTTAAACTCACGTCATGGCCTAACTGTCAAATTATACACATACTCAAGTTGGAGTGTGAACCGAATGCAAAGCAGTTTTCTAATCTGAACTCTTGTGCTGAGCATTTTAACTTTAAAACACACAGTGCAAGTATAGAAAGTTTTGAGTGGGTGTCAAGGCTTCAATAAAACAAAGGGTCAGAAGTGCTTATGAATTCAAACTCAAGTTCAAACAATAGTTATGTTTGTTTCAGAAATCATTATGCAAAGAAAGACCTAAAGTGCCTGGGATGTGGCCAAACTGAGAGAGGGAATAAACATGTATTCATAAATTTTGCTGCATTTGGCGAACAGGGGTCCATATGGGGTCCTGGAGTCAGCTTGAGACTCCCCTCGGCAAAAAAGATACATATTTAATTTATCAATTCAGACATTTTTTATACACTCCAGAGATTTGCACGGACTGAAGGTATAACTCTGATTATTTTACTTATTCTATAGAATTTCCTGTAACTTAAAGGCTTTTTCCAAAACACCATCTTTAAATAAATAAGTAGCAGATTTCTAAACAGTAGATGCGTTAGATGACAGCAAAAGATCACATCAATTTTAACTCTCTTAAAATCTACTGCAAGAACAAATCACAAGTTTTAATTAAGTGTGATTAAAGGTGCTGACGATAACCAGCACCAACAATCATCATGATCTTTAAAAACAAAAAATTGTATGTAATAATATTGTGTGAATAATATCGTGCCTAACAAATCATTTGTACGGTAGCCCAGAACAGCCATTGTCGCTACTATCTTTTTTCCATTCTGTAGTTACAGGATAAGGAGAATAATTCATTTGTTATCATGGGCTCGTTTCCCATTAGCATAAAAATAAATTAGAAAGCTAAATTAAAACAAGTTGTTATGTTGTGATAACTTTAATTTTTCAAGTTATCATGAGATAACAGAGTGAAAAAAGATCATGGTGACCATCGCTGCTCTTGGCTTCCACACATTTTCTTTTCTTTCCATTCTTGCTTTGTCACCTTGATGCTGGTTGCCACCCACCATAAAAACAACAAAAACAAAGACATTAAAATTAATGGAACTTCTGTGTAAACTTTTTTACAGTTATGTTAACAGACCTTCTCTACTTACAAACACTGGTATTTGAGCAAATTCACCTTCCAGAAAAAGAGATAAACAAAAAAAAATAAGGTTAAAGATGAATTCGACTGAAAGCATGTCTTTATTATTATTATATTGTATAGATCAATGTACTTCTCATTCTCTCTCCTTTTTCCTTGACTCTTGCTCTCTTAGGATTTGCAGTTTCTATGCAAATATGGAACAGAAATCTGAAGAGTGTCTTGGTTGCTGATGGATATTTTGCTGAACAGTTAAGTGAATAAAAGATACAATATTGATAGAGAAACAAAGAGACAAGATAGCAAACACTCTGCTATTCATAGTGTTCAAGAGAGGGTAAAGAATGGATAAGGGTGAAAAAAGAGACACAAATGCTGTCAGTCACAAAGAAAGATGGAGACAGTAACAGGAAACAGGAGAGATTTAGTAATTACTAAGTTCTAGTGCCCTACTGTGCAGCCAAACTATTTCTGGGACCCCAATCTTATAATCCCCAGCCTGCCAGCAAAGCATTTTCTAACTCATTTCCTGAGAGCATCACGTCAACCATAAAAACACAAATGGAGCAGTAAATAGCCTGATAACACCCAACAGTTTCTTTTTACAGCTGCTTTTGTCTCTTTAACAGTGGACGGCGTAGCTTGAGTCTGACGGTTTGGGCAAGAGGTGGAGGCGCATGAAGCAAGCAGCCAATCAGGCTGTTTTTATGTTGGAACAAAGTCTTAACTGATGAAGAGGGGCCAGTCATAATGTGACAGCTCGTTTCAGTGTAACTGTGCTTTTTTCGAGCGAGAGGCGCATCTTTAGACTATTATAAAGGAGTTAGTGTGACAACTATTGGGAAAACACTGCTTCTGCTGACTCAGTGAATCTATTAAACACCTGGAAACACTTTTGCTTGATGTTTGGATATTCACTTACTTTATCAAGAACTAAGATATCTGAGCACTAAAACCAGGCTCAAAGTGCTGTCAGGAACACAGCAGTGTTGGTAGAAACCTGTTGGGCTCTTGCATCATTATGCTCCAAATGCTTACAGCAGTATAAGCCAGCATTGCTTGGACTTGCATGTTGTCTGACTCTTAATTCATTTCCATCTACATAAAACTCCCACAAGAACTGGAGAATGCCGAAGGTCCATTCGATATCCATTCCCCTTACACTGCTGCTCCATAAACCTGATGCTTAATGCACCTATTGATTGATACAATAAAGCTGTGTGATGATGCTGACTGCACTCCTGCTGGACAATGACGTGCAGCTGAAACACACTCATGAATGCGCACACTTCCATTTACACACGTAACCTGCCAGCACTTACAATTACATGCTTGCACACAACTAAGCAGCAGATTCACTCATCACACACTGACATTTAGAGTCGTGCTTTTACTGTTTTTACTTTTATGAATCATTTCAGATGCCGCAAAAACTCCAGAGCAGTCCCGAATTTTGAGCGGTTGTCATGGAATCCAGAATCCAGTCTTGTTTGTTCTCAAAATTAGACTTATGCAGAGTTTTGAATAGTTGGAGCTGATTAAAACATGAAAATACTGATTGCTGTGAAACTCTGAAAGCTGCCCACAACTGCGCACTGTTCTGGCTCTCCAGCAGGGACTGCAGAGGTTCAGCCTTTTTAAAATGCATAATTGAAATGAATTATTTATCTTAGTCTGTTGTAGTATTTTTTTTTTTCAGCCATGTACAGCACAGTACAGGAAAGTTAAACCAACAGCTCTGCTGGAGCCTGTGTTGTTCCAGGACCTGGTGAGCATCCTGACAAAAAGCCAAAATATTACTGCAGGTATCAGGAGGAGCAGGGAGGAAGATGTCTGAAGATGAAGACAGAAGTTGCAGCAGCGTGGACAGGGGATGTTTAGCTGCAGGCAACCACAGAGAAGGAAGAACGATCCTACATGCGCATCATGCAGACAGATGTGATAGGCAGTGCGGCGTCAGACAGCTGAGACAGAGTGGAACATAATGGCCTTTGCTTTCCGCAGAATGTGTGATTCTGCCGTCTGGGCGTTGTAGACTCACACAAGATGTTACTGATACATTTGTTAAAGCTGCCTCAACCTGCTTGAACTGCAGAGACTTACTTTGACTCTTCTGTTTGTGGGTCAGAGCTTGTTTAAATGCCCTGCTGTCAGAGAGATGTGTGCTTTTTGACAGTTGAATGTTGGAGCTTTTCTCCACCTCTGGATGTTTATCTTGTAATCTGAGTATGGGAGCAAAGCAGTGATATTCTGCTGACAGCTCTGAAAGCTCACTCAGACTATATTAATCTGTGTGTATGGAAATTAAATCAAATTAATTGTTTCTGTGTTAAAAGGGTTTAGGTGATTAGGTTGAATTTCTAGTGCTTTATTTTTAATGTTGCTGTAAAGCTGAATTTTTTTTTTTTATAAAAAGAAACTATTGTAAGTATAAAACTGAATGTAAAATGTAAAGGAAGTTTGATTTCATCACATTTCATAAGCCTTGAGATTAATTCTTAC
>JAPZDZ010000014.1:9964711-9976383 GCA_029783805.1 Acanthurus tennentii
TAAGTATAAAACTGAATGTAAAATGTAAAGGAAGTTTGATTTCATCACATTTCATAAGCCTTGAGATTAATTCTTACATACCCTAATGTCTGTTCAGCTGTGAGTCGGTTAATTGGTCTCCCTCCTACTGACACGACCTGTGTGACTTGGCTTTAAAAAGTTGCCGAATATCAAAGACCTTCTGACTACAAAGCCTGAACAACTCATGCTGTTCATAGTATTCAGCTCGATTTTCTAAGACCGTAGGCATTGAGTGACTAGGTTCACGTTATAGGATTTCAAAGGCTTTTCCAAAAAAAAAAAAAAACCTCACACACAGCTGAAATTGACTATGACACCTTGTGTGTGAATGAGTGTTGACATACACACATGCACGTGCAGGCAGATGTTACAAAGGATGCATTGTACACGTGCATGCATGCGACTGTATGTTCTGCTTATTAATATGCACCTTAAACGCACACAGAGAGGCAGCACACAAGGTTTAAGATGGAAGATGAGCTGAGTGGTTTCATAAAGGGCCAGTGTAGCATTATGTATTATTAAAGCATTGTTTTGATGTGTGACTTGTTCAATGATTCTAGTCGGGTCCAATACTAAAAATATAGGGGTAAAAATATTATTATATTATTTGTTTATATATTTGTTTCCCTTTAACCAAAGCAGAATCAAGGACGATGATTAAAATTAAAGTAATACAGTCAAAACCAATCGATTATCTCGACATCCCTTCTCTTGTACCACTTCTTGTCAAACACTAAACCAGTTGTAAGCCAGGATGAGACGAACTAAATCCTCCACAAATGTAAGAGAAACTCCTGCAGAGTCCCTAAAGAGCCACAGTGGGATTTTAATGCATTTGTTTTGCCTTACGAGACTTCAGGCTGCTGTTCTTGATCAGTGTGTGCAAATTACCATAAACATGATTATATTTAAAATGCATAAAACACTGTAGCATTTATTTTATTTTAGTTGACTTTTGAAGGCATTTTGCCTTCGTCTGTGTCTGTGGCTTTTTGCATGCATGTGTGCTACAGGGGGGTAAATACAGGAGCAGACTTACATTAGCTTAGGGAAGGCAAGAACAGTACCACGCATTAACACACTGCAGAGCTCCAGAAAAAGCTGGTAATTGTGGATTTTGAGTTAAGATTATTTTGCTAATCTACTATTTCAAGTTCAATTAAATTTTAGTCAGCAAATGTATTTGTTTATCCAGAGAAAGTTATTTAATATTTTCCCTAATTGTTCAGTGTTATTTTTTTAGCCAAAACGTTAAAACATTCTTTTGTTGCTCTAATGTGACACTTTGCTGTTTTTATGTTTTATATCTTTTTAAACTGAAATCTGGTGAGCATTTTTCACTACTTTTTTTTACATTTTATAGACCAGGGAATTGAAAATAAACAAACGGCAAAATTTAGCCAAATTGATACAGAAAGTACCAGCTGTTAAGCTTATGCATCAACAGATCACTCTTCAGATGACACAGCATCTACATGAGGAAAAACACCATGCAAAGCTTGAGTCATGATTATTTAGTCAAAGGAAACATTTTATTTCCTAATCAAGGAGTTTGGGACACGCTGTACTGCTTTTCTCTAGCTCATGGCGATGTTCATTTAGTGTTTAGTTTTGGAATAGCTACAGCTTCAGTGCCCTCTGTGCCCTTATAAAAGGATGTTGTCACTGCACATTTAGCATCAGTGTTGTTTTAATGCAGGTTTTAACACCAGAACTGCTTTCAGTTAAGTTTACACACCAGTCATTCATGCCAAGTCCACAACAGTAAGTCAACAAAGCAGTTGATTTCTGTACACTGGTATCTCTTTCTCCCTTGTTCACTCACACACTCACACATACACACAATGCTGGGTCACAGTGAATATGTTTAATTATTTATGAGTCTCCAGCACAGCTAATGAAAACTGCACACTGATACCCACTTAATAATTAAAGCCTCATATTGATTGTGGAATTATAATGCTTCTGTTGAGGGACATTAGTCAGTGCTGCCGATGATAATAACATTGCTGATTCTCTCCTTTAAAAACTGGCATGGATTCATCCGGTGAATGGAGATAGAAAGGGTTGGGGGGGGGTTGATGGAGATGAGGGGACTGAATGAAAGGATGATGGAAGACAGACTGAAAGTTACAGAGATTGAAAGAGAGTTTTTTAAAGAAGAAACTACAGAAAAGCGTACTCAGCAAAAGTACTTTAGTACATTTATTAACCATTTGGTCATAAAACATCACTCAGAAAACATTCAGTGCAATATTTCTAAAGCACAATGCTCGGTGACACATCTTATCTGACAAAACACTTGATCAAACTAATCGAAAACAGTCACTGATATTTGTTTCTGTGAATTTCCTCTATGGTCTCCCATTTTAAAACCTTATCATGAACTCATGGCCCGATATAATTATATCTTATATCAAAAACACAATCAAAGTCAAAATAAGGCCACTGAACTGGAGGAGAAGCTGTAGACCTACATGTGAGACTGATGCTTTGTATAACCCATTAAATTATGCAGTTTTATGCAGCACAGATGCTTTAAAGTGAAACATGGTGCTAAAGCTGAAAACATTCAAAAGGCTTGACTTTTAAGCCTTACGATGCGCCTCTCTCAATCTGAAGTGTGCAATATAATTTGTGGTTTTCCAGATGTTCCGATGTAAAGCAGTCAAAATACAGCCACATACGTTTAAAAAGGCAGCATTATCTGAGAGCCCAGACTCTTAACTACAAATCTCAAAAGGAACCGTCTGAGTGCGTCTGATTTGAGCTATAAGAGGCACCCACAGATGGTCAAAGAGTGGAGGAAATAAGCTGTCAGACTAATGACTCTGAACAAAGTGCAGCCTAAAAGAAAACATCTTAATGTCAAAGCTTTTTATACAAACTTACTGACAAACAGTTTCAATTTAATTTCTTTAAAAAAAACTTTTCATGCAAGAAACATCTGCCCTCATAACTCACATCATTGTTGCTTATACTAAAAGCAAAATGCACCATTCAGACATTCACAATATTTTGGATGATGCGGCTTAGGTTTTGACCAAACTGAGAAATATTAAGTATTTGTTTGAGCTGTTTTATAGCTTTGAAGTGAATAACGTTTGAGTTAATATACATATGCCAAACAATTTTCTGTCATTTCTCACTCTTCAACTTCTTCATCACTCTACATCAGAAATGATTTCCCCTTTTTAGCTAAATAATAATTTTAAAACCCCTATAAAACCTGTTGAAATTGTATCACCCGAGTCATTTTTGCTTCAAGATCACTACTATTCAAATTATTCTTTTAAAATGAGTATTTCTCTTATCTTACTAACTGGGTGAAAAAAATGTGCAGAGATTCAATTTAAAAACTTCTACTCTGGCACTGACACATACTACCTAAATGTAAAAACCAATGAAAACCTCTTCCTGGAAAATGACTTTGACCTTTTTATAAATTATTCACACTTACCAACATTATTACATAGGTGTGGCTGAATGACAGTGATAATGAGCATTATTACATATTTGGCTGTCATCTGTCTGATATAGGTTGTTAATTTATGTGGCGACATCTAAAAGATCTGTAAAGGGTCAGCAATCAGTAGCTAAACCTCAAGGTCACAGGTAACAAAACCGTAAAATGATCTGGTGTATTAATGGTCCAGTGTGTAAAATTTAGAGGGATTTATTTGTAGAATATGGCAGAAATTGAATATTATTTTTTCATGGGTGTGAAATGACCTGAATTTTAGAATCACTGTGTTTTCATTATCTTCAAATGAGTCTTTTAAATCTGCAGAGTGAGCAGGTCCTCCTCCGCGGAGTCCACCATGCTGAGCCACCATGTTTCTGCTGCAGCCCAGAATGAACAAACAAAACACTGGCCTACTGACTTACTGTTGGACACCAGTAAATTCTACACACTGGCCCTCAAACTAGAGTCCAGAAAATGTCAAAATGTCACCAAGCCGTACTGATAAACTACACTGAAAACAATATTCATTCATGAGATAGAACTATTGAATAGGATTCACAAATAACTGTTTACATGGTGGATGTGTGTAACAAAGCTTTAACTTGTAATTCTGCTACCTAAGAGCTCACTTGCTATTTCTGTGTAGAGGAATTCAGTAGTTAAAATTAGTCAGCATGACACAGTAAACTAAAGGTAAAACATTAAATGACACATTATCCTTGTAATGTAACATCACCACAGAGAAACACAGCATAGAATATTTTGGTTATTGTTGTGATTTCTTTTACATATGCAGTTTTTATTGACAAATGATGGCTTTTTTTCTGTCTTTCTGACATTTCTATCTCAGTGAACCTTCTACAAGGCTGGTCTGCTAGGTTTTCAGACAAAGTAGCTAAATCCAGATGTCATACGCATAAATTCATCACATGCGGCGTTTGTGTGCATGTGGCTGTGATGTGTGCTGAGTGTCTTTGGGGGTAACGGATGGAGATATTCAAAAGAAGAGAAACTGATGAAAAAAGGAGCATGTTTACGATAAAGTGAATGTATTCCTATGTGTGTGCCAATCTGTGCGTGCATGAGTGTGTGTTGTCAGTTCCCTAATGAAAACATGGCAACACCCCAAAGATGTGGTTTCTCTGAAGTTGACAGCCAGCTCTTACACTGATGCTGCTCCTCTAGAAAGGCAAAGTAAAAAACATTCCCTGGGTAACTGTACAACATTTATCATCATCACCTTCATTTAACGCCGGTAGCTTGAGTGAAAGTGTTTCAAGGGCTTGGAGCCAGAGGTAAGGAGGCTTTGGCAAACTCCAGAGGAGAGGCAAAACATGAAATATGACCTGATACCCAACAGCTGTAAATATGTTTGATCATAATACTATCAGATTAACACACAAATAATGAGGTTCAAAACACTGATTAATAGATTTAATCATAATCTTTTATTTGAAATATGCTGCAGATTGGTGTTCATTCACTCCCAACGCTGGGCTTACTCACATTTTGGCAACTTTTAATATATTCTCATACTTTTCTATATCAAAAGTAAGAAAGAGCTCAATGTGTGTCAAAACTGCTAACTGAATTTTAAAGCTTCAGATGCTGCGTTACTCATTGATGTACACCTTTGCAGTAGCTGCTTTGGAGTCATGAAACTCCCAACTGCTCTGACCTTAAGGTCATGAGTTTGTTTCATAAACATAATGTGAAATGAGCATCAGCGAACTTATGCACATTCTCATTAGGGAACTCATGACCTTAAGGAGAGACTCAACAGGTGAAGACCTTTTTAAAATCATGCAGTGGTCCATTTTTACAGCCGTTTGGCTTCCATGACCTTCTGCTTTCAGAAGTGCAAAGGAAAGGCCCAAATTTAAGTTTAAGACTCTAACCACTTTTACAGTATTGTTTTCAGCTGTACATTATCTACCAGCTCTAAACAACAGACAGGCAAAATAACAGGCCTGCTAGTGAACATAGCAGAGCTTAAAGAGGAGGGAAAAAACAAACAGAGAAAGAGTAAATTGACTTTGCATCCATCAATTGGTCAGAAAACAATTCAAAATAAATGCTTAAATTGCATTAAATAAAGTGAATGCATATCTATGCAACCAATTATATGAAGTTAATTATTTTTAACTTGACAGTATGTCAGAGTTGTGTTTAAAACTTGTCTCTACTGCCTCCAAGTGGCCAAAAAACAGAACACCCAGGCTGATACTCAGTGATGCTTCCTCCGTTACCCCCCTTTTTTTTAAAATACAGGGGCAGACTTATGACCCAATGGTGTCTCTAATTGTCTTGTAAGAATTTGCTGCTAATAAAGATCAGACTGCTTATGATCTCTCCAGTGGGAAACCGAAGCTTTGAAAAACCAACAACAACTATTACTGCTCCACCTCATTCTTCATCCCTTACACTCATAACCATCATTTATCCAACCACATCATATATATTCGTCATCCCCCTATAAGTTTACACATTTAGGTGCACTGACTCACATACAACATATATACCACATAAAGCACAGGCACAAAGCTGCAGCTCTCAGCTCTCTGGACGTGACATCTTTCACTGTCACTGACAACTTCAATCATTCAGCCATTAATGGTGCTCTTAATCATTCACCTGCACACATGTGCAATGCTAGGGCTTCCTTCACTTTGTCCATCATCACTCAGATATATGAAGCCATCAGTCAGAAGCCCACAGATTATATAAAATAATAAACATGACATAATGGAGGTCAGCTGGAATAAAGAAGATCCTGGTATTAAAACCTGACAGACATTTTGGAGAGTAGAGGCAGACAGACAGACAGACAGACAGACAGACAGACAGACAGACACATAGAGACAGTGAGTGAGTATGAAAAAAAAACCACAGAGACAGATCTAGACATATTGCAAGGGTGTGAGTGTAGCATTTGGAGTGTGAGCGGGTGCATGGATGTGTCTGGTGGCGACAAACTCAAACAGAACATATGAAACCACCATGTTTGCCTTGAAGTCAAAAGAAGATGAGTTTATAGATTTTTTCTGAGTGCTCCATCTGTCTCAAAAATATAAGGAGCACATGTGCAAGCATGCATGTAGCACACAGGAAGATGCATTTTCTTAGAAAGTCCTTTGCTCATCCTGTGAGTCAAAAGAAAAAGCCTCAATTCACAGGAAAAAAATCATGTAGTACAGATTCAATTTTCAGAGTAATTGCTGTACCATTTAATCAAACAGTTCAAATTGCTTCAGTGTGATAGTTGTCAGACTAGTTTTGCCAAAACAAACAGAGGACATTTAGGCAGCTGGTCACATCATAGAAAATCCAATTAAGTCTCAAAAACAACGGGACTGATTGCTGTGGCATTTGGTACAGACATTTATGGCACTCAGAGGACAAGATAGTAACTTCTTTGGCCATCCCCTTCCTACACCTGTAGTGCCAACATCAGGTAACAGTTTTTACTGATCCAGTGAAAAACTGAATCACAGAACCCTTGGAAGGACACAAGGTTTTGAACACACATTCATGGCTCTCTGAATTGGAACATTTTAAATTTAAAAAAGCAATCCTCAGACTACATTATAAGGACAAAAATGGGGAATGAGTAGTTGTTGCTCAAAAAGTAACAACATTCTCATCAGAATCACCTGCACATTGTAATAAGGGCAATTTAGCAAATGTTGGCATGAAAACACACTAAAAAGTAAGGTAAACATGGTAAACATTATACCTTCAGAGCATCAATTCATTTGATTGTAGTGATTTGTGAGCATGGTAATATTAGTATTTATCTCAAAACACTGCTGTGCTCAAGCGCTGCATCACAGAGCCACTTGTTTGCACTTTTCTGATACTATTCAGCCTTTGGAAAACTGGAAATAGTAACAATTTTTGTTGCATCATCCAGGCTACTGGATTTGAACAGTTTTTTGAAAAAGTTTATAAAATAACTAGTTAAAAAAGTTCGTAACAAAGCCCTCCTGTGATATTAAATATTCAATATGACTTTTGCTTAAACAAATTAAGCTATTGGATGAACGTGACTAATTATTAACAGCTAAAGATTTTATTTTCATAGACTTTGGGTCACAATCAAAATAAATCAACTAAATATAAACAGAGCTGTGTCAGCAGGGTTTGGTAAACATTTATTGAAGACATTTTGACTGTCATTTGTCATTTCTGTTTCTGACTTTGTTCTGTATCTTGAAGGCGCCAGGACCCAGCTGCAGTGTGTTTAGCACCGGACCACTGTCATTGCTTTGGCTGCTTAGACAGCAGATAGTCCGTATCTACACTCTTGTACTTTTCTCTGAGGTATTTGAGACGTTCTGACCTTTTGGTGGCCACTTAAAACTTTTAGACAAGGAGCTTATTGACTGTCAGCGATGATTTATGTTAGTAAAGAGGGAGTGAGAGGAGCGGATGGAGGAGCAAAAACATAAACTGCCAACACTCACAGTGTCCTTCCTTTTATGAAAAAAATGCCTCAAAAAGAAGGCAAGAGATCATTTATACAGAACAAAGTAGGATGCATGAGTTACTTTACAAACACACTGTTATTTGGCTTGACTTGAACCATAAACCTTCTGTTTAATAGGATCATGTAACCTCTAATTTCTTTTGTTTTTTTTTTTTATCAATTCAGGTTGAAAAGTCCAGCTTAAAAAGTGCAGAACAGTTTCCAAACTAACGGTTTTATAGTGTCATGTTGCAGATGCACGTATGAAGCCTGCTTAAAAAATGTACAGAAATTGACTTTGGTCTATGTTCCTCTAATACTGTTTTCTCTCTTTCTTTCCCCCTATGTTCAGATTTTGTGTAATTCAGTGAGAAGTTCACCAACAAACATTTATCTCAGCGCTTCAGATGTTGTGTATGTTGCAGTGTACCATGCATCAGGGCTTTAGACGTCTTCTCAGAGCTCCAGAATTCAAATAACTGTGATTGCAACAACATAAATTCAGCAGTGACTGATTAATTCATTTAATTATGTTCTAGAAACTGAACTATATATGCTCTGTATTTTTTCCAACGCTTGTTTGATGTCCTTTCTTCTCTCATGCCTTCCTGTAATCTTCCAATGTCTCTCTATGTCACTAATCTCAGGAAGTCTTGAGCCAATAAGGATAAGAAATGGTCTAAGCTCCAACAAATATGTTATTAGTAAAGCTCATCTTGTCAAATGTCCAACTTCCCAAAGTGATGGTCCACTGGCCATCGCTTTGGCTGGTTTAAGGACAAATGCTACTTGTTGCAGTTCATATTAGCGGTCTGTGATTAATGTTGATTAACAAGTGACCTAATTAAAGCACAAAAATGAACCTGTCTGTTGGTGTGTGTACTCTGCTAATGATTGTTTGCCTCAATAAGACCACTGAAAAAAAGAAAAGTGGGATGTAGAAGTAGGGTATATTTATTCTAAATTACTTTTTTTTCCAGAAAAAGGCTCCCAGATCCCATGAACATCAATATTCCCAAGTTTGCCTCCCCATTTTAAAACTGCAGCCAGGCCCACATGTTCTTCAGCTTCTCTGATGCTAAAGTTATTATCATTTGTCTTTTACAATGACACAAATCACATAATTAAATGAGCAATTTTTATGCTAACAGCTAATTTCAGTTCCAGACACCCAACATTAGTGAGGTAGTTTGTCTTTATCAAGTTGATAAAGGCCTTTTCCCAGCAGACATTTTAACTTGTTATAGGTGTAAAATCACAGGTGCTTCTAGTAAAATTAACAATGGCTCAATTTTGTCCAGACGTCCCTGTAATTTGTGGCAGTGAGTAAGCATGCTCAATACTACGATCCTGAAATTGAAGCAGCTAAATAGACTGCAACCATCATTATTATTTTTTTTTTTTAAACCTGTGCTTTTCAAAATGCCATTTGAGTCAGTCTGAGCCTGTCCCACAATGCAACAATGAAAACACGGCAACCTAACAGACAATGACAGACAGCAACCAAAGCGGCTTTTTTAAGCCAATAATGCTTCAAATAGAGTTTAAGTTCATTTCACTTTACTAGCATTAAATAGTTTTTGAATTAGTTTGTTGTTTCACAGGTTACCATGGATACAGATCAGGCTCTCAGGAAGGGACACTATACATTACTGTGCAATATGTCTGAAGAGATGCATGCTACTGATTATGAACATAAAAGCACTAGTGGAAACAGGGTTGTCCTGTTGCAAAAGAATATATAATAAATCAGTTCAAACAGAATAGAGAAGTATGTTTGGCAGTGAAATGTTAAGTTTAATGTTTTCTATCTTCACTTTCAGCTGTACCATGTCTCTCTAATATCTCTTGCTCTCTCCCACTGTTTCTCTCTTGTATTACTTGCTTGATATTTTTCTCCAATCTCCTAATCTCTTTCCTTTCCTTTGACTCTCTACTCTGTTCTCTCTCATATTTCTTTTACTCCCTCCATTGAGACTGCTCTCCTCCTTCCTGTTCTCTCTGTGCTTCACGGTGATTGTTCAAAACTTGTATGAACCTCCCCTGAAACTCCCTGCAGGATGGGTGGTGGGTAGCCTACACACAAATACATACACACACATACACACACATACCGTAGGCACATAGGTTTCCACCTGTATGTTTCATATTGACACACAACTGCTTCACACAATAGCGAAGGTAGACTCTTATAGGCTTACACACACTTTCAGGAAGCAGCCAGTGAACACATGCATGCATCCAAACAAAAACACAGCAGCTGCAGTGACATTTGTAATAAATGGCTAAACCGAGTTTTCTCTGCTGGTCAAAAATGGCTGAAATGCCACTGGAAGCATAACCTGTTCCCAAGGCTGCCGTTTTTTGTGTGGTCATGTGTGTGTGTGCGTGCAATTTTTTCAGGTCACAATAGGTAAAAATTTTGTTCTGCCTCTGCAGATCCATTTCTTTTCCACTCATTTCATTCTGTTCCCATAAACGTCCCTAAATCGTGTTGATAAGAGAAGATGAACTTTATCGATCTTCCGGTAAAACTGCAGCAGCAAAGAAAAGAATCAGAAATTGAATATATTAATGTGTCTTTACTGTGTTCCGATGGAGGGTTGAAGAGATTCTCTGCTGTGTTGACTTTTTGTAGAGAATTTTTTTCTTTGGTTTTGTGCTCTGTGAAAACATGATTGCTTTTTACAGGTGGACAATTCAGAAGGATAGTATTTCATCCAAGTACAAATTGGATTAAGATAATTTTGACTTCCTAATAAAACTGGAAGATTTCCTAAAACACCTGCTTACTTGAACAAAATTTTCACTGGTGTGTGTATCATCACCTCACCTACCTTCAGTCCAACCGTTATAATTTATCAGTTATCCTGTAGTGTCACTATCACCTGGAGAGAAGACTGAATAAGTGTCAATCTGAGGATTAAAGAAAGATTAGTAATGATATGGTAGAAATACAAAAGGGGACACGGATTAAGGTGTAAAGCTGATTCATTTAAGATAAATCCACACCGCCTTACTGTCTTTGCAATGGCTCTCTGGCTTAAATATGTGATCCTCTTAGTGTCTACATGCTAAAGCAGTTTGTAAATTAAGGACTTAATTTTGGATTTTCCTCTGAACGCTGCTTCACTCTGGTATAATTCTTATTTTTCTGCTGGCTGAGTTCAGTGTGTCAGTGAACTTCAACATGGCAATGAACACACTAATTTCCCCTGAGAGAGCTTTGTGTGCACCAATAAGGGCACTTTATCCTTCTATTCATTTTTGGAAGCTTGAGTGGAAGTATGAATAATTCCAACCGTGAATCACACTTGCTGTCAACAGTGTTAGAAAGTCATCAGAGCTGATACATGCGATGTAGGTTTAGGATGTCGGTTACGTCAGCACAGCAGGGATCCTCTGCTGAAGCCCATGAAATACTTTTAATGAATGGTTCTTTTTGTTTCCTAAAACTGCGTCTACTGTTCTTAAATTTGATGACGCCCACAGACAGCAGTAACCATGACTGCCAGCTAAATTTTCAAACTCTTATTTGCTTTCAGTTTCATCCACTTCTGTCTGGATTTCCTGCACAGCGTCCCTCAGCATTAATAATGACTGACAGCTTCAATCTCCTCTGAGCTCAAGCCACTCTGACCAGTGTCACACTTTAACATTTGGGAAAAAGGTCTCACCATTTCTCTGTTCTTAGATACAGTACAATTGATATGC
>JAPZDZ010000014.1:9997369-10010167 GCA_029783805.1 Acanthurus tennentii
ATATATATATATATATGTATATATATATATATATAGAATTAATACTATAAATATCATAGAAATTTAAAGGTTCTTGTGTTTTTGAGAGGAGGAATTTTCATGACGGTGAGTCTACTGCCAAATTACTGAGCCAGTGTTTTTGTACTATACATTACACTGAGTATAGCCTACAATGATCATTAAGTCAACAACAGATAAAAAACTGTGGTGAAAGTGCTGAATTTTAAATAGACTATTTGGGAACTCTCCAATTAGGCAACCTCAGCCAATTAAACCTGCTCCTTGGATCAATTTTCTTTAAGGTTTAATCTGCTGCAGCATTCAGTTCAGCAGCTGTCTGACCCATGAAGACCATGAGAAGTAATATTTAATTGTTAGAAATGCTCTGGGTTATCTATCGGCTGGGTGGGAGTTGGGTTGGGTACTTGAGGCGGTCACTTTCCTCCCCTTGCTGCTCTTCCAGATAAGGGCTGAAAAACCACAGATGTGTCAGAAAAACACCCCAATTTTTTTACCCTTAGCGTCAAGGACTCACACTTGTCCACGATGACTGAAACTGACGCTTTGTAAGTATGAAAGAATTTTAGTTTTCTGTCATTTACTAAGTTTTTTTTAGCTCTGTCTCATTTTGTAAAAGATTCATTCAGAGAAGCTAAACTGACAATATACAGAAACGTCGGTGCATGAAAATGTCTTTTAGTGATAAGAAGCTGACAGAGGACAAGGGTGGCAGTCTGAAAAGGAGCAAAAAGAAACAAAAGAAGGAAGATGCCTGGAGACCAGCAGGACCCAAGGACCCAATTGCCATGGTTTGTGTGTTTTTGTGTGAATGCATGCAGTGATGTGTGTGTGTGCTGGTCTGTGACAACATGAACACTCATAAGCTTGTCCATGGGTGTATTGTATGCATATCACACATAAAGCAGGTGTACGTGTGTCTAGGGCTCATGCTGACTCATGCTGCTGTGTGACAGTCAAACTTCAATCTTCTTAGGGAAGATTATAATGTAACTTGTCCTTGGCTGTCTTGTCCTGTTGTAGCTGAGTTCTCTTCCAGAGAGCAAGCAGCAGGAGATCCAGAGAGCCCTGCATCTTTTCTCTTTAGGAACAAGTCTGCCTAAAACCCTGCAGCAGGCCAGAAAACACACGTACCGTTTCTGGGAAACACAGCCTGTCCCCAAACTGGGTAGGAAGTCATTCTCTTTTCTTTAACACTCTGAAAAGCAAGTACATATCTAAGACTAAAGTTTGAAGTTTTGTAAATACTAGACAAGAAGATGGATACTACCATTCTCATATCTGCTTGTTAAACACAAAGTCACAGCTAGTGGTGAGTTGGTTTACTTAAGCTTAACAGAAATAGTGGCAAAATGGGGAAATGGCTATCCTTTCTCTGTCCAAATGTAACCAAATCCATCTCTTAGCACCTCTAAAGCTCACCAATTGTTGTCTCTTGTTTGTTTAATCTGTCCCAAACAGTGTTAAAAAATGTCAATGAGATCTTATGAGTGGTTATGTGTGGTATTATTTCTTTGCTCTGAGCAGTTGTCAGGCAGATAACAGTGAAACAGTGAAATGTGAAATAGATGTTTTTACACATCAGTTTTCACCAACCTGTTCATATTTCCTACTCATCACATACAGGAGTTCGGTCAGGACCTTTGACATCAATTGTTTAAGCACAGAGTCTCCCTGTAGTGTCACCACACTTTCAATCACCGCAGTGTTAACCCAGCTGCTGCAATTTTAGACACTTATAACAACAGCTACATCTGACAAGCAGAAAGAGTGGAGACAACTCAAGAAAAGTTGAAGTTGGAGTAGAGTCACAATGGGTCACAATTAGGGTCACAATTTAGACCTTCTGCCTGATCATTGTGGTTCGTGTCCCAGTAAAAGTATAAGTTGAAAAAAATTTCCTTAAATCTAACAAAGCATTAGAGGTGACACAGAGCGCAGTACTATCTAAGCTTCTCTCAGAGGTTTGAAGTGAGACTGTGTTGATTTTGCACAAAAATGATCATACAAGATGTAAATTGATGAGTTTTTGAGGTGCTTGAAGGCGGATTCTGTTCAGTTTGAGCAGAGCATGGCTAGCTCCTCTCAGTCTTTATGCAAAGCAACTAGAAGCTAACTGGCTGCAGACAGTAACATCATTTTTATTGGACAGAAAACTATGAGAGTGTTGCCAATATTTTCTCTAACTCTCTGCTGGAAATGGAAGAAGTGTGTAAAATGTTCAACTATTCCTCTAAGAATAAAAACATGCACCTTTCACAATCCAGATGGTGCAGGTGCCAATAATGCGAGTCACGGTCCAATAGCAGCAGGTGAAGCCAGTGCTCGGAAGGAGCCCTACTCTTTACCTCAAGGTTTTTCCTGGGACACCCTGGACTTAAGCAACCCAACAGTGGTAAGTTATTTATTGTAAACACTGTTTTTAGAGAAAGCATCTCACACACCTGTCAAATTTTAGCCTTTCAGAGGTGAGGAATTTCACTACATTTCTGGAGCAGAAAGGTCAAGTTCAGCAAAAATTGACTCAAACTAAAGCAAACTTAATGCTTTTATTATCTTATTCTTTCAGATGAGAGAGCTATGCACTCTGCTAAATGAGAACTACATGGAAGAAGATGACAACACCATCAGATTTGACTTCTCACAGGAGTATCTACAATGGTAAGCTCCCAGCAGGTGCAGTCAGTCAGTTTTGAATACTGGATGTTGAGTGTACACAGGCTGATCTTTCCTTTTGAAGCTTTTAAGACTGACTAAGTGCACATGCTCTGCTTTAAGCAGATGTTTAACATTTTAAAGGGAAATGCCTATTCTCTTTCTGGCACTTAGATAAGAAATATAAAGCTGCAAAGCACAAGCAGTTGACTTGGATTCACACAAAGGCTCGAAACAATGGAAAACATCCTTCCTGGAGCTGTTATATCACATTTATTTAATTAGAGATCTTGTTGATTTTGTGAACATTGGACAGAAACAGACTAGCTCTTTCTCCCTGTTTATTGTCTTTGTGTTAGCTATGCTAACTAGCTATAGCTGTGATTTGTAATACAGAGATATAATAACCATATCAATCTTCTTGACTAACTTTTTGCATAAAAGCGAATAAGTCCATTTTATACACTATTACACATTTACAACTTCAAACTGCTTAGTACAACTGCAACATATTTCTTTTAGCCTCGGAGTTACCCTGAGGGAATTGAGGCATTGAGAATCTCAAAAGGACAGCATCATTTTCCCTCTTGACTTCCAGCCCGACTCTCCAACACGCCATATCAGTTACAACCCGGCCACTCTAATCTCTTTACTATGGCCTTTTTTTCTCTCTGATCTGCATAAATGATATCTCCACCTTCAGGGAACACTTACATCAAAACATAATAACATTTACTTTGAAAGGAATAATTAACATTAGCATGCCAGGAACTGGCACAGGTCTCTGGCCCTGAGGATAATGAAAGTTGCAATATTCATTCAGCCTAGTCATCTCATGCTCAGTTCTTTTATTGCAACTTGTCCCTAATCAGAGTTTATTGAGCTACTCCTACATTAATTCACGGAGTCATATTTGCAGACTATGTCATTCTTTTCCTCTTAAGGGCTTTACAACCTCCTAACTGGCTGGCCCAGTGGCACTGTGGAGTGAGAGTCAACACTAATAACAAGTTAGTCGGATTCATTGCTGCTGTTCCTGCAGATGTCCGCATATATGAGATGTGAGTACCTCATAAATATATGCAAAGATATGTGTTTATGTGAAATCTGATGGATGACATTAGTATTCACATCACTTATCAACAAAGCTGCAGCGGTTTCCACGCAAATGTCTAAAAAGGAAAGTTCAAAATGTGTTCTGCAGGGAGAAACGGGTGGTACAGGTCAAGTTCCTGTGTGTTCATAAAAAGCTGCGCCTCAAGCGGATGACTCCAGTTCTGATCCGAGAGCTCACCAGACGAGTCAACCAGCAGGGTATCTTCCAGGCTGTCTATACAGCTGGGATAGTGCTGCCCACACCAATAAGCTCCTGCAGGTAGTGGCTGCTTCACAGCCTTTATTCACACTTGACTTAAAGGCAAAGTGAAGCTACAATTTCCACTTTTAAATCCTCTGAAAAAATACTGTATCAGTTTGCTTCTTGACATGACAGATGATATTGACTGATATAAATGATTCTGCCAAAGTCACAAGTGTATTTTTTCCGTCATTGTCTTTGCTTTTTTTATTGTCCTCATCTTATGTATTGAAAGTGAGTCTGTAGAAAGGTGGTTTCGTTTTCAGCACCAATAAAAATGTGATGACAGTCTCGGGTTTCCTGCTTACACTGCCAGGCCACTGTCAATCAAAACGGATTAAAAACCGCCCACCCATTAGCTGAGTCTTAGTAATTGACAGAGATAGATGTTTCAGCCCAAAATTTACAACACTGTACCACCATATCTCCGCCCAGAGGGCAGAAGGAGGATCTTGTGTTACAAGGCGGAATAATGGGTCGGCCAAGATGGAGGTGGAATTTAGATATTACATCAAATCTTTTCTAAATTCACAGTCTCTATATGCAAACATTTTTTTAGATATTGGAATCGCCCTCTTAATCCACGGAAGTTGACAGAGGTGAGCTATCCAGGCCTGCGACAGACCATGAGCTTGCAGAGATCTGTCAAGTTCAACCGTCTGCCTGAGGTTAGTTTGTGCTGCCCCCTAGAGGCGAAAACTCATCAGTGCTGCTACAGCCTGATATTGGCCTGACACATCATAGACACATTCATATGACTGACTAAGATGTGATGTAAAGTGGATTTTTTTTCTGTTTTGTAATATATTTCCTTCTCTTACTCCAAGGTGACAAAGACACCAGGGCTGCGGCCTATGACTAAAGGAGATGTTGCAGGAATACACTCTCTACTCCGGGCAAACATGACCAAGTTTCAACTCAGTTCCATCCTGTCCTTGCAGGAAATAGAGCACTTACTGTTGCCAAGAGAGAATGTGATTGACACCTATGTTGTGGAGGTGAGTTTCAGTCTCTCTAGTTGGACTTTCCTTGCAGAGGGAACAACTTTCATCACCATTTCTCAGAAAACTTCAGCTCATGACGCTGCAGTAGTTGAGAATTGATTCACCTCTCCTCCTCACATACAGGGAGATGATGGCACACTGACAGATGCGGTGAGTTTCTACAGCGTCTCCTCCAGGGTGTTGAATCACCCGGTTCACACTGGCCTGAAAGCAGCTCATCTGCTTTATGTTGCCTGTACTGCCACGGATCCAGCCGACCTCATGGAGGACACACTGATCCTGGCTAAATCTGTAAGTGTGTATGAGTAAAATTTCTACTTAAAACATTTAATTGTTTTGCAATGTGCAGGTGTTTTTATTTATTGCGTATTATGACAAAATAGATGTTCTCTTTTCTCCCTGACAGAAAGGTTTTGACATCTTTTCCACTCTCGATGTGATGGACAACAAGAGTTTTCTGGAGAAACTCAAGTTCAGCATCAGTGACATGAGCCTCTATTACTACCTGTACAACTGGATGTGTGTTGACATGGGCCCAGACAAGGTACTGAGTTCTGTCATATTTCCACCTGTCACAACACATCACTCTCATTCTGTTTATTGCCATTCCTCTGGGCTTACTCTAATGTACTCTCTGCAAAAGTGCTATGAATAAATTTAAGTGAAAAATGATGTAATTTCTTACAAAAGTAGAATGAAACTCCTAGTTCTAATGTCTCTTTATGCAGTTTTAAAGAGTTTAAGGAAATATTCTAGTTAATGATTTTCCCTTTATGTTAAATTGCACATGCAAAACTCTAACATACATATATATTGGTGGAATATAACTAAATACATAAAAAAGTATACACCTGAGTAGAAATTTAATGAACTTGGACTCAAGTCCTGTCCTTCAGTGCCAGTAATCAGTAATTTATAAGAATAGGTTAATGTTTTACAGGTGGGCTTGGTCTTACCCAACTAATTCTGTCACTGGAAGAAGAAGGAATGGTGACATTGGAAGGACCAGAGTTAACAGGACAACAACCTTCTTTACCAACAAGAATTTGAAAGATATTAAGTGACAGACTGTAAATTAAAAACACAGTCCCACAAAGACACATATAAATTGTTGAAAGAAATAAAGATGAAATCACATTTGTAAATGCATTTGGCATCTGGATGTCGTTTATTCATGGGTCCATTGTTTCCGTGATAGGAATGGCTATTGAAATGATAGAGAACTGAATGAGCGATGTTTAGAAAATATCAGTCCTGATATCCTCTCCTAACATCAGAGTGTGTGTGTCTATGTGCGTGTATTAGTCTCTGAGCATTTCTATGGGAAATTCACATCACATCTGTAGACAAGACACTTAAAATTTTTGTGTTTAATTTGATTTGGGTAAAAGACTGTTAATCACACTTGTTTATGCACATTGGAACACAGATACTCGCACACAATCTAAAACATAATCAGTACAATCCATTTCAGTGTCTAAAGCAGATGCGTATTGTCAGGCATAAATGTAATTAAGTTAAATTCAATCCAGACATGACATAAGAATCAGTCAGCATGTTTCTAACTCAAGAATAAACAGAAATAATGTTATAATGGTGCTCTCAGAAAGCCTAAATACATACTTACAATACATGAAACATATAATCTAATCAAATCACCTTTGTCTGGAAGATGTAAAAAATTGACTAAGACCACCTTGCAAAACGTTTGAAGATATAATAATTTATTATTAAGGGTAATGAAGGGTTTTAACAATTTTATTAATTTTTTTAAAATTTTACTTGCTCTCTTAACCACACAACCGCCAATGACTTCTACAAAGCACACTGAACTTTCATAATAAAAATCACAAGGCACAAGGCACATAGGCTACGTGGTCTAAACATAAGCAGCAGGGGTCACTGCAACCTCAATATTACCTTTAAATCTAGCAAATACACTACAGGGGCGGCATGGTTGCAGACATCACCTGCATTGCATTGAGCTGTTTTCCCAATAGGCCTACAACAATCGAGCATATACATAGATTGTCTGCATTTTTCTATTTAAGTCTTGTAAACATTACAGCACAAAAGTAACACTATAGTAACTAAAGCCAAATATGACAACTCTAAACACTAGAAAGTATGGGGTCCAAAGATGATTTTTTTGTTCTGAAAAGACACAAACGAAACATTGTTAAGTTTCATATTTCAAGATTTTTTAATGTCGTCTTTTGGCCCCTTACAATTAATTGAATGACAGGTTCTAGTTTGGGTGAGGATTTGAATCATTTGAATGTATGAGCTGCTGTCCTTGGACAGACGCAAAATTTTAATAAGTTGTTGCCATTCTTCTTAACTGCAGGTTACAGGGTAAAGTTATAAAAAACAGAACATATTTAGATCAGTGAAATAATGCAAAAATGTAGTAGTGCAAATACGTTTCTTTCAAGCCTTGTTTTTTTCTTTTTTTGGACTCAATCCTCTGAGAAGTGGGTGTTTACTAGATGAACACGAATGCAGCACCACGCAGAGTATTAGCCAATCAGAAGCGAGAAGTCATTTTAAGTTTGAAGTTACTGGATGTACAGACAGCAGCTATCACTGCCGCCTCTGCAGCCAACACGGGCAAGACAGAGCCTCGTCTCTCCCGTGTTTCAGTGAAAGATGAGCAAAGAAAGCCAGACTGTTCTCTGAAGTTGACAACTGTCGGTTAATTTTTTGGTTTTCTGACATTATCGTCGAGTCCTCGCTTTTACCGGCTTAACGTCAGTTAGTCGAGAGCCAGTGACGTGCTGCGGTCAACGTTAGCTTTGTCAGGAACTTTCCAAAACATATGAACGTTAGCTAACGTGTAGTTAAAACCCTACTGTGGTTTCATTTTTTTTGTTTGAACAGCTGCCCTACGAGAGTCACATAGCAGTATATCCGTGGATGTTTTGTTTGCAGACGCTCGGGCAGACCTCCTTAATGGATTGCAGGTATGTTGAGTACAATAGGAATTGACAGTTTTATGTTGTAACTTTGTAATAAGTATGTCGTTGCAGTGTAACTTACTATGCACTGACTGCAGTTGATTGAAGGCTTCAGCACAAACTGTACGTTAAGCTTCCTCTGAGCGAGTTTATGTACCGGATAGGTATTTGAGGAAATGCGTGTTTGTGATATATACACCTTGACTGTCGGTGCGAAATGTCACATTCAAGATTATGAGTTTTGTGTCGAAACGCTGTCATACGTAAACTGTCAACAGCTGTCATCGCAAGAGGGAGTTTAAACTGGCTTCCTTCCTCTATCATTAACCTAGTTCTCATGGTGGCAAGAGACACTGGAGGAAATCGTGCTTTCTATTCGATGATTTTTAATTCGATATACTCTTCTTTAATTTTGCAAGATATTTATAACATTTTGTTAAAGTGTGTGCTTTGGCATAACTTTAACCTAAAGAACGATACTCTACTACAGTTGAATTAAGGCTGTTTTGAAAGGGCAGCTCTTGTGGTGGCATATCAAGTAACAGCATGTCTAAGCCAGGCTCAGAAAGCTGATTCTGCCCTTTTACCCAATGTCTAACTTTGTAAAAATTGGTCATCAGTGACTCGTTGAGCGTCCGTCCACATCCCCTTTGCAAACAGTGAGAGATGAGTGAGCTTTGGGTTTGTGTTATGCAAAACCACCTGTCAAAACAAAGTGAGTGGAAGGTGTGAAAGAGCTGAAATGCACCAACTGTCAACTTTATACATTATAGATGACTTACTTTTTATCTTTGTAGTGTTGAAAAGTGTTTCAACAACAATACTACAGGCTAGGTTATGTAAGCTGGTCCAAATTTGCTTTGAATCAAAGTCATGTTTATCTGTGTCAGACTGCCATGGCTATGCAAATACTTGCAAACTGCTTGAGTAATGTGTGCAAAGGAGATGGATGAGACTTGTATGATTTATTTTGAAATATGTTGACTGTACTCTCTCTGAGGCGTAACCCATTTTGTGTGTAATTCTCCCAGCACTCATTTTCCCAAGATCTAAACTGGGGTTTGCACTTATCACTTATCACCAGACTGTGAAGTAAAATATCTGTGAGCAAAATCATGTAATATTAGAGTTAAAAATAATATAAGCTGAATTTGGACATGCTGTGACTGAGATTTCGCTTGCTTACAATTTTCCAAAAAGATATGCAATTTATGCTATCAGATTAATCATTTCAAGATTAGCTTTGCTTTTTGCTCATCTAATGAACAGATAAAACTTGTTAAGGCTTCATATCCAAAGGCTATGGTATTTGAAGCTTGCCATACTGTAATTTTCCCCCCTGTACGGCATGTCAGAGGCCTGTGTCACAACAGGTTTCTCAAGATCTTCCTCAGCCAGCTGCTGTTGAGCAAGACAGAAAAAGAAAACTGATGCAGGCCTTGATTAGACATACTCAGTGCCTGTGTGTCAAGCACTGAGCAGGACAGCACATGTTTGTGTAACTCCTAAACTCATTTATAACACTGCATGCTGCTTTTCTTTACTGTCGCGTTGGGAAATAACAGAAGTTAATGGACAAAGCGCAGTTCTCACAGGGCATTATCCAGCCCGCACAGAGCAGTTCAGCAGAATTTCTGAGGAAGTCTGCGAAAGGAGCGGCTCTTATCATGCTATTTTTCCCCTCCCACCAACATAACTCTGCTGCTCTTTCCCTGCTTCTTCTTTGGACCATGTAAAGTCCCCCAAACAAAGAGACACATGCTCTATTGTTGTTGAGCAAGAGTAGGAGGTATTTGGTCGTGCTAAGTGTGTTATCATTCACCTGAACGCCTCCTGTCAGTCTGTGGCTGGGGTAGTGTTGCCCCCTCAGGGATCTTGTTACTCAACTCTGGTGAAATGGCTTTGCAGGACTGATGAGAGTCGAGGGCTCTTTCTGCAGAGACTCGTCTTGTTCAACACTAGAATATCAGCTTGTTACTCAGTTTTTACTCCAGAGCAACTTGTCATGTTTGCAGCAGTGGATAAAGCTTCCATTCCTAGATTGCTTATAAAAGAAAGCTACAGCAAGAAATAACAGGGCCTGAAGTGTAAAACACAGTGTAAGACAAATTCCTGGTCTCCTCTCTTGAAGGACTATGATTTTCAGAAAAAAAAGATAAAGAGGCAGTAGCTTAAGTGAAAGAGCATTCTTCACGTAGAATAGGTGTAAAATAGGCTGTCTCCACAAAGTAAGCTGTAGTGCTTATTGACTTTACAATCAGATACTAAAGCATTGCTCTGCTTTTTGGCTTTCGTGAGGACTTTGCCTCCTTTTTGGCTTCAGATCAGATAATGGTCTCTCATTTGGCTTTCATTCTGTGTGTTCTGCTGCTGTTCTGCCAGACTTTTGTTATGAAGGTGTAAGTTTAAAGTTTTGTTTGGTGAGTGTACCTCCCACAGAGTGTTGCTTAGCTGAAAAGTAATTGAAGGGATGTAAAAAGCCTTCTTGTTAAATTAGGGTAGTATGTTAGATTTAAATAGGTAATTAAGGGTTTTAACAAGGCTCTGTGAGGGAAGGGCTCAGAGTAAGTGTACTTGCACACCCAGAATGCCTCGGTTGAATTCAAAATTAGCAAAGATAGACATTTATTTCTACTTTGGATCTGGGATTTGATTCCTTTTATACCATGAGAAGAATGTCCTTTTGTCAGTTGGTTTTATTGAAGGCTTTATTGAAACTTCTGCTATAGAAGATTCTCCTATTATGAATTTCTGTTTTGTTTTGTTTTCTATTTTACACTTTTATTAGTGGCCCTATGACTGTATTAAAAACATAAAGACTTCAGAATCAGAAGTCCTTAGGCCTTGTGTTAAAACTTCACTACAGCTATGAACATGTTTTACACAAAATGGAAGGGAATCATCTATTGATAAGTATTAGATGATATGGTTTCACATCGTCAAGATGGCATTATCTGAATTTTTTACCTTCATATACATCTGTTACCTAACTATCAAGTAACATGCTGCAGCTGAAGTGCAAAACATGGCTGCAGAAAATCAGGCACGGGATCCATCCACTCAGGTCTGTCCTATCCTCTCTCCTCAGCTATAAGCAGGGTTTGATGTTGGCTGCACAGTCAAGAAGTCATGCAGTACAAATATTTATATAAAGTAGAAAGGATGTGACATTGTGAGCAATAGGAACTCCACAGGGAGGAGGGCTAGGGTTTACCCTAAGGCTAATATCCACTAAGACATATTTGTAAATCTGGCTACAGTTAGAGTGGACCGCTTCCAGCTTTGTCACTAAGACGCTAACTGTATTTGGTCAGCAGCCTCACTGCCAAGGCCCACTTCAATGACGTCTTTAACCAGTATAATATTTGTATGGCACATAAACATATGGTTATACTTCAGACTTTAATTTGATTTGTGCACACATAATAGTTTCCATGCAAAGGAAAAAGCACAAGCCCTCTCCTGATACTGCATTTCATTTTGTTGTAGCTCAGTGCCAAAGCAGAATTTCATCTGACACCATTGTTAACTGAAAATAAAGCCTCAGAATAAAATATAAGAGAGAGCTTTGATTCTTTGCTTAAAACAAGTGATTTACGGGCAACTTTTTCGGTGCATGTGAGTCAGGGTTTATTGCCTTTGTGGCAGTGTGAGTGACAGATGTTGTGTTTTAACACAGGGACATTCAAAATGCAAACTGAAGAGAAATCATGAGGAGGAGAGTAAATAAATAAATATACTGTCTTGCTCAGGGTATTCATTAATTTGTGTTGCCAGTGAATTTTATGCAAAGTCTGTATATTGCTCTGTGATTTTAGACTTATTACTGCTATTGCACCATAAATGTCAGCTCCATAGGTATTGAGTAACCAGTTATATTTTAAGGATTTTCACCATAAAGGGGAAATTTATCAGCCACTAGCAACATCTTAAATGAAATATTCTCATTCTCCTTCAACATTATTAAAACTAAGTGTAGAACAATTGACATTATGCAAAATATGCTTTATCTCTAAGAGCTAGATAGAGGTTGATAACTATTTAGTGTTTGCACAGCAAATACAAAGCCTCTGCCGGCTACTGGTTAAATTAGTTGAGACTGAAAATAGGGAAGTCAGCTGGCCTGCTTCTGTCCAAAGGTAACAAAATTTGCCTACCAAATGTAAAAAGCTCACTAATTAACATGCTGTAGCTTTTTTTTTTGATATCCTATAATAACTGAAGTATAAATTACACAAGTTTTAGTTTTAAGAGGTTATATTACAATGTTTTTTTTTCAAACTATTTTTTAGTTGGGAGCACAACGTTGACTTGTTTGGTACAGGCAACCAGCACAGACGTAAGACTTTAGGATTAGGGCTAGTCTCTGCATATCGCTAATGAGGACACCTTCATTTTGGCTTTTAAACTGGTTTTAAAATCAATATTTGTGTTAGTTAGTGAACTTTTAAGGTGCATGTAGGAATTTTGGGCAAGCTAGACTTGCTGTTTACCCATTTTTCCAGTGTTTATGCTAAGCTAGGCTAAAGTAGAATACACTCACTGAAACATCAAAGTACTTCTTTAAACCGTACACAAACCTATTGCCCATGCATATTTGCTTTTCTGGTCTTGTATATAAGAGACAGTATATACAGTTTTTTAGCTCATAAGCCAACAGGTTGATCTGTCCTTTATGCACTGTTTCAGACATTTTAACTCAACTCAACTCAACTCAACTTTATTTATAGAGCACTTTAAAAACAACCACAGCTGAAAACAAAGTGCTGTACATAAATAGTCATAAAACATAATAATCATAAAACAT
>JAPZDZ010000014.1:10025618-10053567 GCA_029783805.1 Acanthurus tennentii
ATGCGGCTGTGGTTGAGGAGATAAAACAGGTCGTCTGCTGAACACAGGGATGACCTGTTTTTATCCTCACTTCCTCCAGTCTACATGCCAAAGTCTCCAAACTGCTCCTAATGGTCAAGGCAGCACGCCATGAATTAGGATCAAAACCTTGTGAAGTGCTCTGGATAAAAGCGCTACATAAATGCGGCCATTTACCATGCTTTGACTGATTATCAATCAAACATGGCTTGTGATTATAGATAAGAGACAAAAAGGGTCACTGTATTCCTCGGACTGGCAGACAAGCGTATCACTTGTTTAAAAAGAACCAAAGATGTAAAAAGAGGGACAAAGGACGGTCAGTGTTCATCTTTAACCGAGATATGTGCATGTGTTGAGGCAAGAGCGTGTGAGAGCATTATCAGTGCACTCACATGCCTAATGGCACTTTCTGTTCAAGCTGGCAGAGGATTTAGTACTCAGAGCCAGAAAGCCTCTCATGGTCTAATCAAGGGTTTCCCCAACCCTTCATCTATCCTACAAGTCACCAAGACATATGCACAACCATTATGCAGATTTGATTATCTCTATTGGCTAACGCTCAGAATGTTACAAGGTCAAAGGCCAATCCAATAATCCCTCAGCAGCTGTAAATGGTGAATAAGATGGATGAAAACACTTGAGGAAAAGTCAGTAAACTTAAGTGGGGGTTTTCCGTTCTCTTGAGTTTTCCTTTTTTTCCCCTCTCTGCCTCATCTTTCTCTCTCTGGCTTGGAAGTTGGATGGATAATGATGTAATAAAGACTGGACTAGAGTCAAAACTAAAAAAGTGCAGTCTGAGTGGAGTCATCAGTCTGCAATGTGTAATGTTTCATCACCTGAACTAAATCATGCTAAGTTCTGGACAGCAGGGTAGCTTGGAAACATAAATCAAAACTAAAGTATTTTGGCCTCAGCAAAACGTTTTTGTTTCCACTGGAAAAAGGGAGTTTGTCAGAGACTTTATCTGGATTTGTTAGTTCTTTTGTTTTCTTAGGAGGGTGAAGAACTGTGGCTTAAAATGTCACATTGTCAAGGCAATAAAAACGGAGTTGAGAGTGGGAGAAAGAGTTTAAGTGTGCTGACTTAAGAAATTTGTGTTGTTTTGGAATACTATTAAATTTAATGGCTTCCTTTGTTCAGAAAAGTTCTCAGGGCTGTTTTCGATTACACAACTCCCATAAGAAATTATTCTCCTTCTCTCTCGCAAATACAGTACGCACACACATATGCATACACATAGTAAAGTTATTTTTTTATCTTAAGCACATTATCTTGGCATAAACTGTGAACCCACTTTAGTGCATTGACTTTGCAAAGCCATTGTGAACTGAGAATTATAATAATACATTGTGTGTGTGTGTGTGTGTGTGTGTGTGTGTGTGTGTGTGGTGTGTGTGTGAGTGGCTGTGTTTGTAGCTCATTGCAACTTTAAGTACAGCATATTTGATTGAGAGATTCTGTGTGTGTGTGTGGTAATCTGTGTTAACATAGTTTGTTCAGGCATGTATTGATTTAGCCGTTACATCTACCTTTGTCGAGTGTTTGCGGTCAATATTGTGTTCGTGTGCAATTGTATTCTCTATTTACTGAAAGTCAGTCTATAGTTGACCACGTGTGACTTCACCATCAACCATGCATTATGTTGTGGATACCAAACACACGCTGACCTTCTTAAAACCCTCATTGTAAGATGAAACCCGACTGAATACATAATACCAAACTAGCAGAAACTGCTGTAATAGCAAATGTTGTCCAGTGGGCGTACTTATTCATGCCTTATGTATATGCATGTGTGTGTGTTTTCTTTTCAGTTCATGAAAAGCCTGTGGACTTCAAAGACCAGAGTTCTTCTAAGATGTCTCTTTTCAAGGTACAGTGTTTTGGCTTGTCCTTTAATTCTCTTCATCCGTATTTTATACATCATTTGATTTATTGACTGTATTTGTGTGTTTATGTGTTAAAATCATTTTCACGTACTTTATTACAATTTGAAATTACAGCTGCTAATCCCAGCTACACTTCATTACTTTGACATTCAGGGATTGGCTTGTTCAACTTCTTGCCTGGAGTTGAACAAGGGTGAATATCAGTTTAATCTTTCTGCCTTCAGTGGACAGACCGGTCTGGTAGGAGCTAGCTTGGCCCAGCAGCTGGTTGTGGTTAGCCTCAACAATAAGAAAAGAAATTCAAATACAAGTAACTACAAAGTTATCTTATTGTGTTTGCTCTCAGCTGGCTTGCTGACAATAGCCACAGGTACGCCACCACAAGTAAGTTTGCTCCTAAGGTCCAGTCTTCCTGAGAGCTCTGTGTGGTCAAAAAAGCAAAGCCAGAGGCTGGATGATCTAAATACCTTTAAAATTCAGGGCAGCAGTTTTTTGTTTTTGTTTCAACATGTTAAAACCAATAGATGCCGTCTGTAGGTGGGTAATCCCTGGATTTGTTTTAAACACCTTTCCCGGTGCTGGGCTGAGTAATAAAAGGAAGTAACAAGTTATGTAAATTCAGTTGACACAGCTCCAAATGACAGTACACACTAAACTTAATCCAAGCTGCAAAACATCAATCTTTAAATGAGTGAGTGATAACAAAGATGTTGTATTCTACTGTCTTTGTTTAATTATTTTTAATTCTCTTGCTGATTTACTTCCAGCCCTTTCCATTGCAGCTGGTGTACACTTCAACCCTCCAGGAAGTTTGCACTATTAATAACAAATTGAGCTGTTCCATACAGCACTGAGCTGTCCTGCACCTGGATGCAGACTTGGCCAAAGTCATGACTTCACACTTCACCAGAGGTCTAAAAGCAGCGGTGGGAAGAAAAGTCTTGAGAACGAAAAGATCCACTCAGGAAAAATACTTGATAATGTCCCCAATCCTCTGGGAGACGTACACATGTGCGCTTAAAAATGCAGAGATTAGCGCGCTTTCCCAGGCTGCTAAGGTTTCTGAAGTGGTTAGGTTTCATAATATTGGATGTAAATAGCTGTTCTAATTTGGCCTTTACAGGCCAGGAGCAGTGCCAAGGTTGGCCAAGTAAACCCAGATGGCAGCAAATTGCTCCAACGAAAAAACCTGCAAGGAAATCAAGCAGGACTGTCTTACTTTTATACTGTTTTTGTGTGTTCCCTTTTCTTCTCTCACTTTGTTCTTATCCAGGTCTGTGTTATTTCAAGATGTCTCACTTGAAAGTCATCAGCAGTGACAGATACCCTTTCATGGTCTTCACTTTTTCCTTATCATTGTCTCTGTTGAAAGCTCTTGAGTCATTGTCTCCATAAGGAGAGACAGAATATGAGTAAGGTTTCAGTATGTCTGCTTTAACACAGATGGAGGAAATGAAATATGAGGATGGAGAGTTTTGCAGGAAGATACAGCTTATTTTCTGTATATTTTGAACATCCTGAGAATATAAAAACTTGTTTTTAATTCATGCCGGGTAGAAAATAAATTCCTTCTTTATAATGAGTCCAGTTTTATGAAGCCTCTAATTCTGTGAGCTTTGCTTTGTAATTTTGTGAGAAAAGAGCATTTGATTTCTGTCGCTCTGCTCACAGCTGGAGATCCACTTATCCTCACCAGATCACCTCAGGGCCTCTGTAAAGTGTTTACTGACACTGAGACCCAAACAGCTTGGTTCAGATTGTAAGCATGTTTTTGAAAGTCTGTTGAGTAGGCCAAAAAGGTTTAACAAAACCATAAAATGAGACAAAAATTGCTTCTTTTTTAAGTTAGGTCAGGTTGGAGTTTAGAAACAGATCAGGTAATATGATTAGCTCACTCATTGTTAATAGCTAAAATTATAAGTGTATCCATTCCCCAATTAAGTCAGTTATATCGTAACACAATTGAGAAATATTTGAAAGCTTTTCACACAAAAATGTGTTTAGCTTCTTTTCACAGTGGTGAACACTGCAGAATAATTTATGTGCAGAGTTTTCACATTCATCTGCTGAGGGAGAAAGGCTCTCTGAGTTCACCTTAAATAGAGGCCTGATTTTGCAGCATCACAACTAGTTTGGAGCCAATCATAGTCCAGTACACAACTTACTCTGGTGTCACGTGCACATAAATTGAGAATAGATGTTTCTGAGAAGTAGGATAGGAGTTACACTTGAATATTCGTAGATTTCGTATTTATCAAAAACAGATGAAGATATGATTACAAGAATTTTTAGTCTGGTTATTTTAGTTTTGAATGGAAAAACCATAAAAGACACAAATTATTTTTCATTTATTTTTGTATCTGAAGGAGATCAAAGATAGTTAAAAAGAAATACATAATGATTCCCTTGAGGAAACCTAACTCAGAGTAGAAAATACAGAACTGACGTCACTCATCTGTTCCTGTTTTAGTTTTTTACTGTATGTACTCAGGGTGTGTAGACGCATACATCACAATTACTCACATACAACAGCAGTAAAAAACAGGACTGGAGCATTTGTGAAGTTTTAAGTGCTTTGCTGAAGTGTAGGTGGAGCTTACTTTATTCATACACTTCTCTTGTCAATATTTGTTTTTTTTTTACAACTTGTGTTAGACTTCAGAATGTCTTTCAAAGGTAATCCTAACCTTTAGGCTATACCTGCCCTTTTTTCTTTCTGTAGGACCTGGAGGGGTCAGAGGATCGAAGCGGCGGCCGACATGCGGACGACGGAGTTGAGTGTCGGCTACTAAGCAGCAATGAAGAGGAGTCCTCTACCAGGTAGGCAGGTTCTCAATCACAGCAGAGTAGAAGTGCAGGTTCACCATAGAAACGTTACGGTCTGACCACTTTATCAGATCACCTTTGAACTAAATCTTTCCTCTTTCAAGTCCTAGCTTATTGTTATATTTTACATGCCCTACATCTAAAGAACATAGAAAAAACAGATTCAACCTGAAACTGACTCACACACACGCACACAGGCTATAAGGAGCACAGCAGTAATTACAGACCAATTCAAAGGCTGTGTAATGATGTAAACCATTGCAGAGATAGACCGGATAAACCTGCAGAGCTTCTCTAATGCCACACATGCACACACATAAACACACAAACACTTGGAGCTATGTGGTAGCCATAGTGATGTAAATTGTACTGAAAAAAAAGAAGCTGCAGCAGTGAGAGCTGAACACAATCAGGTTGATTATTACTGGCTGATTTTTTGTAAAAACATATGATCAAAAGATATAGATTGATCTTTTTTAGCACCTGATTGGGGGGATAGAGGGAGTTGTGTAGAGTACAACTACTGTATTACTGTGAACTAACTGTAACACCACCTACTTTTATAAAAGCATTACCCAAAGAGATTTAGTATCTGTATTTTTCATATAAATTTAGTGTGATGTATACCAGTTGCACATAATTATAATTCTGTTTCCTCCATCTTTTTTTTCTTGGTGTTTCAGCTTCCCCAAAACTGATCAAAGCAAGGAATTGGATGAGAAAGAGGCTGATGAGCGTTCATGGAAGGAGCAGAGTGAATGTGCTGTCAGTGAGGAAGAGACAAAGGTCAGTTTTCTCTTATTCCAATGACAATGCTACTGTAAAATTATGAAATTCAAACAGGCTCAAATATAAAAGTCTTCTCCCTTGATTGTGCATAAAAAGATATTTTCACTGCAATTTTAAAAATCAATTCCAAAACTCTTACTCACCTTAACCTTGGCTCTGTATAGCTCTGGATCTGGTTTAGTTTAGTTCTTTTGTTTTTGAAGTGGACGTGTAGATTGTAATTCACCTCTCTGATGTACAGTTGCAACGCAAACACACACACTCACACTCACACACACACACACACACACACACACACACACACACACACACACACACACACTCTCTCTCACAAACACACATACTTCAACTCATCTGGACAAAATGTGATTGCGTCATCCAGACCTTAAACTGATCCTCACAAGTAATGAAAGTACCTACACGTACTGAATACCACACAGGCACTGGTGTTTTTTATTTAAGTTGACCACCTGGTTAGCATTGCACTTTTACACTCAGCTGGCCTCATGATCTGCTTCTCCCTTCATCTCTCCTGAAAAACAGCACTCCTTCATGACCTTTGACCTTTCAGTAGGATGTATGCTATTGTTCCAGCTGCTGTTGTATCATCTAAGTAATGAATTATGAAGCATACTCAAAAGAGTATGTATAGATGGATTATTGCATGTCAGTGTTTTCTATATGTATGTATTTTGTACTTTAAACAAGTTTGTTTTTTAATACTTACATTTTAAACAAGAACATTTGTTTAAAACATTCATTCACATCTTCAAAACGGTTAATATTTTATGCCAGCTCAGACTACAAAAGGCTTTTGTCTCACGGTTAAAACATTACTCAACCCAACATATGTTTTCTATTAACATGTGTTTCATTTTTCTTCGAGAAAACAAAACAAATATGTGGTGTCCTAAACAAGTCTTGCAGATTTATTGAGAAAGAATAAATCCCTCTCACTCTTGGTTGACACACTGTTTGCTTCTTTTTGGTTCACTGACTTTTGGATTTTTATTTTTTTAAATTATTGTTTTTGCTTTCTCAAGCTCAGAGCATTCTTTTTGTTTTTCACATCTGCACTTAACCCTCTTACCTTGCTCATATGACACCCTTTAACCCAGAGTCTTTTGATAATTGCAGTAGGCCGCTGAAAGCTGAACAAGTCGCAGTTTGGACAGGAGTTTGTATTTCTGCATGTGTTTGCAATTTATAAAGTTTTTGTACCGTAGAAAATGCAGTAAGAAAAAGGGTTTTCACCTTTTATATGGAAACTACAGAGGAAAATGTTAGTTTGGTCTTTAAATAGTATTGCCACTTTAATGGTGTTTTCCAGATATTCTGAATATTGTGGCTTGTAGTAAAACAAACCTTTCTCTCTCTTTTCCACCCTCTTTCCATCAGTCTTCAAGTCTCCAGTCTGACAAAGCTCTCCCACTCCGCAAGAACAGAGACGCCTCTCCCCCTCCCTCTCCTCCCTGCCAGCCTGCATCGCTGCAGCGCCAAGACTCAGGGCCTCGAGGCATCAAGGGAATCCTAAAGAAAAGCCGCTCCACCAGCGTGGAGTCGGACCACAGCGAGGGCTCGATGCCTGAGTGCCCGCCAGCTCGACAAAGCAGCGTCACCCTGAGCCATGCTGAGAGCGAGGAGGGGATGGAGGAGGAGGAGGGGATGAAGGAGGAGGAGGAGGGCATGGAGGACGAGGAGGATGAGGAGATGGAAGAGGAGATGGAGGAGGAGGGTGATGGGGAAAACGACCAAGAGGATGAGTCATTTACTGATGATATCACAGATGGAGGGAGCTTTAGTGTTGACAGACAGCGGACAGAGGGAAGTAGCGGTAGCAGTAGAGGAAGCTTTGAGGAGATGCGGAGTCCCTCGCCTGACGACAGCCTGGAGCAGACGTCAACAGTGTCAGAGGATGTTGAGGAGCTGGAGAGCAGCTTGGATGGAAGCCAAGGCTCTCTCAAGCAGAGGTCATGTGATGTGCACAAACACCACATTGTAATTAAGCACAAGATCATTGGCAAATGTATATATTTTTGTCTATGCAAAGAAAAGGGAAGTATAAAAAAAAGTCTATGGTTTAAGTTCCCCTTAAGGCCAGTGCTCCGCTTTAAGCCCCAAACACACTTTTTAAATAAGTCATCACAGTCTCAAATATTGTAACAGCAAAGGTTCAAAGTGAAAGTCACAGCTTTTGGTTCTCACAGCTCTGACCTGACACCATGAGAACTTGTAAAGTCTTGCTGTCAGTAGCAGTGGTGTAGAAAAACACTATTATGATAGTCAGTACTGAAACCTGAAGAGGGTTTCACAAATTAGTCGAAAAAAAAATCTTCTGCCCCAATTCAGCATTTTGAGAACTCAAAATTCCCTTTTGCAACTACAGCAACTATGAGTTAAATATACATTACAAGGAAGAGTAGTGAAATATATATTAGATGTTATATATTAGATAAAATAGCATTATTTATGTTGGCTTTAAACATGGTGAGAATGAACGTGTGTGTTGCGTTTTCACAGACTGGCAGAGTTCACTCCTGAAGTAGAAAAGAAGGACAGACAAAAGAAGGTCAAACCATCCGAGCTGATCCAGACGTCATTGGCTGATCGCTTTGGTCAGCTTCAAGATGCTGAAAATGCCTGGAAGAAAAAGGTAAAAAGTTTTAAAAAAAGTAAAACTCTCTCTTTGTGTAAGTAGTTGATTGATTAGTACGAATAAAAGCTCGACCAGACCACTTTAAAAAAAAGCTTTTTTAGCAAAATTTCATTGTTTTCTTTGGGTGGGTAAACAGGCAGTAATGAGCAAATCCTGCCATATGTCAGGGCTTCCCCTCAGCTTCGTGTGCAGGGAGAGAAAGATTGGACTGTGGACACATTTCTTCCTCTGCTGAATCAGCTTATTCACCAAAGTTGCTGCCAAGAGGGAGTGAGGTTAGGAGGGCTTCGGGGTGCAGCAGATTTGGGCGTGGTGATGCCAAGCCAGAGATCCAAGGCTTAGCCAGCCTTCCAAAGAGAAAGAGAGACACACCCCTTCCCCTTGTTAAAATAAACCCTACACCGTGACCAAACACCTGCAAACCTACCAAACTAAGCCTGCTTCCTTTGTTGGTTTTTGCACTCTCCTTTTTCCACCTAAAAAAAGTTAGAAAAAACGACTCCCTCCATAAACAGGCCTTTTTTTGCATCATATCTGTACATAAACAGCATGGTCATTCAATTTCACTTTGGGCAGTGTTAAACAGGAACATGCTGAAAATAGCTGACATATTTTGAAGTCCTAACAGAAGTGCATGCAGGTTTCAACTTGCTCTTCTCCTTAACAAACAAGACCACCCTTACTGAGTTTTTGGAGTGGAAAAACAACACTACAGTCCGTAATAACCAGTTCAAGTAAATCTGGTGCTACAGCACTGGAAATCCCCTATGTGTGCCACAAGAAATATCCCCAAAACATTTGATCGTCTAGATTAAAGCAATGTCATTTTTATTTATATGGACCGTCCACTTGGCCTGAATGTCTGTCTAGATCAATGATCCTCAGGGGGATTTCTGGTTTGGACTCATCCTTCATCCAAGGATGACCTAACCTTCGAATAAATCCACTCTTAGCCTGGAAAAATCCACTTTAAAAGTAAGCACAGACTGCCAAAAATTTGAACAAATCCCTGGTCCACTACACATTGAAAACTGATGTCATTTTAGATTTGTGTGGTCTGTCTTCATTATGAATCAATGCTAAGTCTGCAATAATTTAGTACAAAAACATCACCCTCGACACTCACACGCATGAAAGAAAGCCAGACTGGTGTCCAAAACATCTGCGGATTTCCGTCTTTGATTCTTTCAGAGGTTTTTGAGTTGGGCTGGAACCTTCTGCACACTGCGGCTGCTACTGTACGGCTGTTGGAAACTAACATGCATCACAGATAATGCATGGTTTGGCTCAATTATTGGCATTTATGCCATGTCGGCATGTGATTATTCTTGTTACAATTCTGTTTCTCCCTCGAGAGAAAGCTAATGATTTTACATGTGTAGGCATGCCATTTTGTCTCTTGAGCTGCCAAGTCAGAGCAGATGTTCTCGCTCTTTGGCTGATATGTGGGAGACCAGGGAATAGAGCATGCATGGTACACACCATGGTCATCTTCAACCAGCTCCAGATGTTTCCTGTTAGGCCTGTTTAACTGTTTTGTGCACCAGAGTTATGTTGTAAAATGAGACCTTGTTGTAAATTCAATTTAAAGAGAAGCTGTCTTGTCCTGAGTAATGATTACTAGTTTGTTTGCAGAAGGTCATTAGTAAATGATTAACTGCATCTAAATAAGAAAGTGACAGACAACTCAAGTCATATTAATTTAAATTTAGTTTAAGTTATTCATTTAAAAAATTATAAGTACACTGTCTCTTTAGATATTAAAAGAATACTTTAAAATTTACAGCTTACCTTCAAATCCCTCTGAATGTCTAGTGTTTTTCAGTCCAGTGATGACTCACTGAAGTCTAGTCTGATCCAGTCCATTAAGGCTAATGATCAGATGGAAATATAGTCCCTCGTGTGTTGATTCCCAGAAAATGCATTACAGATAATCAACTTAAGATGAGTTGTTTATCTCAGCTACATTGTAAGTGTGTTGTAAGAGGCTCTTTAAATAGGTAATTAAAAAAAAAAACAACAACCTCAAAGCTTTAAACTTTTGTGTTAAATCCACTAACAGGGTGAGACATTTTTTCTTGATTCCAGCTTAATCAGTGAGACTACTTTCATAACCTCACAGACTGGAATGATTCATACACACACTGCTGTCGGTTTATTGTGTTTGCCTTCTCTGCATGCACTGTTATAAACAGTCTCTTTCCCTTTTCCTTCCTCTCCCATCCTCGCAAACTTTAAATGCCTCGTCTCTAGTCTTCCATGCTAAAACCCGCTGACTCCAGCTGTTGTAGTCCAATGTTGTCCTTCTACGCTCTTTATCCCTTATACTCTACTGGTAATTTCCATTTCCTCTTCTCCTCTTCTTCTATTCCTGCTCCTTTTACCCTCCAGTTTCCTCTGTCCCTACCTGCGGATTCTACCCTCTTCTTTGACTGCTTGTCATCCTTTCCCAGTCCCTTCAGGTGAGTGGGTGGACATAAGTATACATTGTATGCGGCTCCTTGCATGATCTTGAATTGACTTTATAAATATTTCCCAACCTGTGCTCTGGACAACCTCTCTTGCACTCTGACTATCACCACAGAGACATCAGGGCTGTCAACACACTTGCTGTTGCTACATGGATATGGTATGCTGCCCCCCCAATTGGTCGAAATCTGCATCTGTGGTTTTGTTAAAGGTACTGTCTGCACCATACAGTGAGGCAGGGCTGAGAAAAATAGCTTCCTGTGGGCCTTGAGGCTCAGACCCTTTCCTCCCCTCCCTTCTCTCTGGGGTCCTGTCAGGCCAAGGTATTTCCCCTCACTGATTGACTCCAGAGATGGGCTGCTAGCTGGAGGGGCCATGTCAGTCTGCAAGTGTGTGAAAAGGCTGCAGAACTGTGTGAAAAGACAGGTATTGTTGTTTCAGGCATGTACAAGCATTACTGTACCAAGACACTGTAATGTAAATATAAGATCATGTACAAGCAAGTCAAAATGGTATATTTAAGTATTAACAGGTTAAAGGAGCAAGATTTACTCCCATCATACAAAAGTTTCTCTTTCAAGCAACCCTGAGGATTGTGTCTGAAGATGTATCATATTCTTTCATGTCCATGTTCAGCAAGAGCTCACTTTGATGTTCAACCCCAGTGTGTTAACTCTGTGTGTGTATGCCACAGTGGTTAAATCTACTTCTTTGAACTTGTCTTTCATGTCAGGCTAATATTTGGCCGCACCATGCAAGATGCTTAAAGTACACAAAAAACTAAGTAAGAGATAGAAAAGGTGTGTGTGTGTGTTTGAGTAAAAGAATGTTTGAGAGGGAAACTGGTGTTTTTCCATCATGTAACTACATGACAGTTTGCACATTTCAGCATGTGTCACCTAAATTCAAAACATGTAACACATCTGCAGGCTTGTTTTTTAAATGATTCCACATATTTTTCTTTTTATGGAAGGTCTGTTCCCAGCTCCTTCTTTGCCAGGGCATCAGAAATGATTGGTAAAGCAGGAATGGAGAGTGTTGCTCAGGGACAGTAAATTTATTGTTGGACACAAAGACTGTTGTGAGGATTAAACTTTTGACCTGCGAGTCACACAGTTCTATCTACGCCAGTTTTTTTTTCTCCCAATGCTTTTCCAAGCATCGATTGGCTGCGGACTTTGTAACTCTGTGGGATTTCTCTCTTAAAACTTTTGGAAATACTGTGAGTTAGAGGTAATGCAACTGATTAATGGTTCAGTAAAATATAATGAATGGTAGCTAAAAGCGTTGAATTAATAAGGGACTGAAATAAGTTATTAGCCTTTAAAAATAGCATAGTGGGGGTTTTTCAAAGTTTATGTCAGTCATTTTTGGTCAGGTCACCAGTATGTTAGAGTACTCTATTCATGATAAGGCTATTTTAAAATTCACATTTAAATAGGTTTGGAATGCAGTGAGCTAAAACCATCAAAGTCTGCTATTTTGGAGCTTATTTAAGTTACAGCTTTAAGTTTTATTTGATAGCTCCTATTATTGTTGAGCTAAACAATTAGTCTCTGAAATGTAATGTAAAAGTACAACTTCAACAAAACTGACTTTGCTATTAAAGATAAGTGTAGCCAAACGAATAACGCAGAAGTAAATTTAATTATGCCTGCCTCAAATTTCTCTTGTTTAATACTGTTTAGGCAACTAGTAAAAACCTGCATATTAATTTAAAAAAATAAAATAAAAATGAATTGGTCAGAAAAATCACATTAGAATTTTCTTTTCAAAGAATTCAGCATATGCTTTTGTGTCTTCCCCAATTAAATGTAAAAAAATTTAGAGGATAGACTGCCGACTTTATAAAATAAAATAATAAAACTCCTGTTGTAATACCACATGACATCAGCTCTTCAGCCGCAACATCTTTTTTTGCTTTAAAGCTGCTGACATCTGTGAATGTTTAAGTTGGGTCTTCAGAGCACATGGTAAAGATGATGCTGTGCGTCACACTTTGTCTGTTCACAGATCACACAGATCATCAGTCATCCACAAAGAAAATTCCTCTTTGGCTTTAACAAGCTATTTGCTTTTGGGAAACCCAACCATTTGTTTGTCATTTACTTTTATCTCCTGCAGTATAGAAACCTTACTGTTGCTCTTATTTGAATTTATGTATTTTATTTTCTTGGTGTTTCTTCTGTGCAGCAATGGAGGGAAAGTTCTGCTTTTGCAGGACTCTGCTGTGCATAACCCACTGTAGAAAAGAAGTCACCACTCATGCTCAGTACACGTAGTGAATTGCTCGTTATTCGCAAAGGATTAAACTGAAGCAGCCAGGAAAAAGCCAGGCAGTGCTGTAAAACGCTTCAAATATTCAGGAGTGGAATATCATTAATTATTGTAACAGCTCCTGAGGTCCAGAGGGACTGAGGGGGCAGTAAACCTTTGCTAATTCATTTTTAATGGTGGAGTTCAGGTGCAAAAATGGCAGCTGGAGTAAATCACATAAGGAAAGCTCCAGTGACTAATAGGTGATGGATGACCACAGTATAAAAAGAGGGATTTGGGTGTTTTATTGTAAGGCTTCAACATTATTCATGTTTTGTCGCAGAAGAATAAAGTGTGAACAAGCAGTAAAAACGTTTGGAAATCGTTGTTTTTGGAAGAAACCACCAGCCACCAAATAATGAGCAAGTAATGAGATCTGTGAGGTTACTCCACTATCTTCAACTGTCCGTCAACAGTAGTACTCATGCAACCTTTCTTGCTCATTCTTGTTCACCTCACTGTGTCCTCACAACTGTCTGATTGAATTAATGTTCCAACAGAAATCCAGTGTTGAAGTGGGAGCCAAGGTGTCACTGGCGGAGAGGATGAAGATCCTTAAAGACAAAGAGGAGCAGTGGAAGAACAAAGGCAAAGGAGCAGCCAATGACTCCATCCAGTTCACAGTGGCTGGACGAATGGCCAAGAGAGGTACAACCACATGAGCGGAGTGCTGTTACAGGCTGAGTCAGTCTTCCAAATTTGTGTTGTATGTTTCTAATTTTAAACTATAACTTAACTATTTGTATTAGTCTTTTTAAAGAAATGCACATGCAAAATTGGCCAAAAACTCACTCTAAGTATGTTTTTATAAAAAAAGTAGACAAACAATAATTGCAGCCCTTATAAATGCATGGAAAGAATTTTTGCTACATAACATTTGATCCCCTATACATACGCTCAAGCACATGTGATTGGATATGTTATCATGTCTTTTAATGAATTTCTAGTTCCTCTGGTTTCCTGCTTGTTTCTAATACTTGCAAATAAACGATAAAAATTAAATTTAGGATTGTAAAAAGAAATTTGGATATGCTTTTCAGGACTTTTTCTTTCAATTTTCTTACATTTGTAGATAAAACAGTGGGTTAATGAGAAAGTGATTTACACATTAACTGACCCTGAAAATTAGTTTGTTAGTGAGTTGCACCTTTAATTTTCCCCTGTGTGTTCCTCCAGGTCTTGTATCAGACAACAGGAAGGAGGAGTCACCTCTTATCTCTCTCAAGAAGTCTAATGCCACACCTGTGAAGCCACACGAAGGTAGTCGGCATTCCCCTCCAGCTTATATCGTAGTTTATGAGTGTGTGAGTCACTCAGTTGATCAATAGACATCAACTCAATAAATCTGTTAACATAGCAGTGTTCTGTGAATATTTAAAGGATACTGATATTGATATGGGCACATGACCTAGATTTTAGTCTTTTTAGTTTGTCACTTAAAAATATATATATTATGGCCAAAACAAATTTTTTTAACTTCATTTTTTATATATTTAATTTTTTAAATTAAAAACTAAGTGTATTAAGCCATGATTAATAAGTTGTCTGTTTCTTCTCTGTTTCACTGAACAGAAATTTGTAGTAGAACTGCTGTCAAGGTGGAGGGAGATAAAAGGCTCGACAAGCTTGAGTCTTTCCTTGATAAGCTCCACAACAAAGGTACAGTGCCACTGTTTGTTATTGTTCTGTGTAGGTGAACCAACACATTCCACAAGCTCACAGGATATCTGAATCACCTCACCATGACCATGTCCTTGTCGTGTTCACCTAAAGCATAATTCAGCACAAAACAGCATTATTAGCAAGAGAAAAGTTCTGTTTAACATTTCCTGTTCCATTCTTCCTGTTTCCTGCCCTGTGGATGTGTCAGGCGTGAGCACGAGCAAGACATCCACCATTGAGGTGACAGCAGAGTTGGAAAAGGAAGTGATGACGCTGGACGACGAAGAGACATTTGGCAATTTCTACAAATCTGTGTCACCTTCGACACTCCATGACTCAAGTGTGGTTCTGACAGAGGAAGATCTCAGCCAGATCCAGGCTGATACTCCAAAGTTAGTTTGTAGTAATCATAGCAATGACAAGTAACATGTTCAGCCATTAAATAGCTTTTTCTTGTGCTTTGTTGACAACATATTACTGCTTTATATGATCATTTTTGCTAATGCTAATGTATTTACTATTGTAAAATATCACTAGCAACTTTATAATCCTCATAATACTTTCTTAAAATAATTTGTTGATAATTTTAGAGGAGAGTTTAAAAAATTACAAATCATCATTTAATTTTATGTTGTGTCACATCATATAACGATAATATCATAATTCACATTTTTCTTAAGTGTGATTATCAGTTGGTAATGGTTATTCAAAAAAGAAAAAAATCCCTCGCCTTTGTTTTGTGCTTTTACATCTTCAGACTTACTTCATCCGTAGCAGAACACAAGCGAGCGGTGCGACCAGCCAGAAAGAATCAGGGCTCCAGGAATCCTCTGCGGGCTCTGGCTGCCCGGAATGACATCCGCCAGGTTTACACGGAGCAGAGGCTTAACGTAGCTTCACTGGAGACCAAGAGGATTCAAGTAGAAAGGAGTAAGAATGCTTAAACTTAATAACTTTAGCGTTTTCAAGTAAGACCCTATAAGACTCAGTAGCTTTTGAAGACCACTTTAAGTTAAAGTTGCTTACAAATTTTGCTTTACAATGGTTCAGTTGTTCCTGATGTATTTACAAGACTTTATTTGCAATAAGTTGTTTCTGATGGTTGTATTGTGTTCAACTGAATCTAGAATTTGAAGAAAAACATGGAGAAAAAACAAAAAAATGTATAACTGTTTTTTTTTTATATTGTTACTGCATGCACAAAAGCCCAACACAGCAATATTAAAGCTAGACTCTTTGGTTAGAATAAAAATCATCTCTCTCCAGCAGAAATTTAGGTGGGGTCATTGCAATATTTGAATGCTCTACAAAAAAGACGGGGTTTTACATTACATGATTATTAATAAACCGGATTACTAAAGAGAGCTGAGAGTAACAGGTCTAAATGACTCTATGCAAAGTTAACACATTGCATAAAAGTAAAAGCTAAAGATGTTCTGAAGGTACAGGAAGGTGTATTTGTTTTTCACCTGATTTTCATGTACTAACCATATTTCAGTTTCAAGCTGCTGATTTCATATTTCCTATATTCAGTTCCTCTTTATAGATAGTCATCGTAGACTTGCCCGACCTCAGTCAGATGAGTAACCACAGGTTCACAGGTTACAGAAGAGGAAGCGACCCTTGCATCCATAAATGAGCTGTCTAGTACAGCTCACATGAAAGAAGAAATGAAAACATAACCCTGTCTCTAATATATGATATTGTCAATTGTCTTATTGTGTGTTCCTCAAAGTGGCGAAGCACTCTAAAACAAACTTGGCTGATGTGGCCTTAGCGGGTCTCGCCAGTAAGGAGAACTTCCGCAAGATAAGCCTGCGCAGTGTGAAGTCCACTGATGTTGTGACCAATAACAGCACTCTGCCTTACAACAAGCTCATGCTCATACGCATCAAAGGTCAGACACACAAGAGAATGTACTATGTGTTTGTTTACAGTGTTTGATGGCAGGTGGTGACGGGTGGTGATCCTTCACCAGGAACCATGAACAATAAAGAGCAAACAGCAAAACACTTCAAACTGCTGTTTGTCTCAGTTTGTCTCAAGTGTTTTGTTGTATCATTTCTCGAGAATGTTAAGTTAATAAACCACAAAAAGAACATTTAATTATGATCTATATCAGTGATTTATGTTTCAGATTAAGGCTAAAAGCTGCTTTGTGTCTAGGTCGGAGGCACGTCCAAGTGCGCCTGATGGAGCCAACAGCCAGCTCCCTAAACAGTGGTGACTGTTTCCTTCTCATAACGCCAAAGCACTGCTTCATGTGGAGCGGAGAGTTTGCCAACGTCATTGAGAAAGCAAAGGTGGTGACCGTCTTACACAGAATGAAAAACTTTAAGAAAGTATTGCTGAATGTTTATTTTGATAACAACATAATGAACTTCCACTAAAATACAGATGTGACAGCAATGTTTTTGTGTGACCAGGCATCAGAGATGGCGTCATTTGTTCAAGCCAAGAGGGACCTTGGGTGTAAGGCCCCCCAGGTCACAGTGCTGGAAGAGGGCATCAACTCTGAAAGCAGATGGGCCAAAGAGTTTTGGAGCCTGCTGGGAGGAAAGACCCATTACAGAGGTGCATACAAACATGCTTATACACAAGTCACATACTGTATACAAGAGCCTCAGCTTTTAGGGTTTTTCTGTCCAACCACAAGGTTTTCCTGGTTCCCCTAATGAGTGTTTTCCCTGCTATTTACAGTATGTATCTGTTTATAGGCGCAGGGGAGCCAGAGGAGGACGAGCTGTATGAGAGCGGTGTGTTAGATTCTAATGGTGTGTACAGACTCCAGGGAGATAAACTGGTGCCTCATGAAGACGCCTGGGCCTCCATCCCAAGTGTCTCCTTGCTCAACTCTAAAGAGGTAACACCACTGTTTAAGGAATGACCTCGTGTGTTTGGAAAGAGTGGAAGACAAATTTGATGTATTCTACACCTAGAAAAGTCTGGATTCTGCGTAGAAAATCTTAAAACGGGGATGGTATAATAGTTACTGATGTTCATAAAGCATCCAAAGTGGCTCTGAAAAACTGTTTTTTTGTTGTTTTTACATGGCTGTAATGTCCCAAACTTTCTCCATCTTGTCCCCTCGTCCCTGTGCTGCCTTTGCTCCCCACCAGGTCTTGGTGTTTGATTTTGGCAGCGAAGTGTACGTCTGGCATGGGAAGGACGTTTCCTTGGGTGACAGAAAAGTTGCTGTGAAACTAGGCAAACAGCTCTACAGTGGCAGCTATGACTACAGCAACTGCAGAGTCAACCCTTTAGATGCCTCCTGCACGGATAAAGATGTGCCTCAGTGAGTATCAATAAATCAAACAACCTTTTACAGCAGCTAACATAACTGTCGAGGCACACTGTGTTGCACTTTTCTGTTTTTTTTATTCTAGGTGTTAAGCAACTGCTTTGGACTTTATAAATGCAGTTTTATTTGATACAAAGCTGGCATGAGTAGACAGTAAAGTTTGTTAGATTATTGGTTGTGTTATTGTAGCCCCTAGTGGTTTTATCCAGCCGGTACAGCTCAGCGCAGAGGAAACATTTTTAAATGATTTCCTCGTGTGTGATTGCCAGGAAGGGGGAGGGTCGTCCGAGCTGGACTCTGTTTGGCCGGCTGTCAGAGCACAATGAGACATCCCTGTTCAAAGAGAAGTTCCTGGACTGGGCCGAGAGGAAGAAGGAGGAAGCAGCTCAAGCTGAGGAAGTCAAGGTAGACAAATTTAGACTCACCTATCATTAGCAGTGACTTTATATTCAGTGAAGCATTTGAGAGTTGGTTGAAAAGGCACTGAGAATAAACATTCTTCAGCTGTTAAATTTATAAATAAACTGACTAAGTTACAAATGTGAAACTGACTTAAACCATCCTTCGTCTACACAGAGCCCAGTCCAATCAACTGAGCGCTCCCCATTTGACTTGGACCTGCAGCCATGTGATGCCAAGGACTTGCTGAACAATGAGCCAGAGCCTGTGAAGACCGTTCTGGAGGGGGTGGATGTCCAGCGGGGCCACGGCCTGGTGAGGGCAGATGATGGAAGACAGGCAGAGCTGGCGACAGTAGCTGTAGACGCCTGGCACATCAAAGAGCACGGTGAGGAGGAACTGCCCAAAGAGAGCTTGGGCCAGCTGCACGAAGGCGACGCCTACATCATCCGTTGGACATATTCTATCACCACACTCGGTGAGTCATGTATTTGGCACGGAAAAATCCTCTACAGTAGACTTGTGAAAGTGAGAGGTTTTCATGTGAAGGGATCAGTTTGTGCAGCTGAAAAGCAGCATCAGAAAAAAGGCAAATATAACTGTGGTTAACAAGGTTTAAAAGAAGAGTCCTAAATACATCCAACTGTGGTTCTGTTGTTTTTGTCAGTGGGGAAGCGGCAGAAACCCGGGGAGCTTAGTGCCGGTGTTCCTGGAAGAGAGAGGACTGCTTGTTTTTTCTGGCAAGGCTGTCACTCGAGCGTCAGTGAGAAAGGAACCTCGGCTCTTATGACAGTGGAGCTGGGCAGCCACAGGGGCTCACAAGTGAGTATAAGAGTGTTACAGTTACATGGAATCAATAAGATGTCAGTTTTAATAGTTAAGGCCCTGTTTAGAACTGCATTTATTTATTAACCCTCATTAGTAGCTGTGTGTTTAATCACATTATGTCTTTCCTTCATCTTTTGTGTCTGATTGGCTGTCCAGGTGTTGGTGAGTGAGGGAAAAGAGCCTCCTTGCTTCCTCCAGCTCTTCCAAGGGGGGCTGGTGATCCACAAGGGCAGTAGAGAAGATAGTGCCAACAACTCAGGTAAAACCGGAAATCATGCAGTCTAATACTGCCTCTTTAATGCTACTGTCTTTAATTTTTTATATCGCCTCCCTTCTCATGTGGTTTTCTTCTCCAGGCGGATGGAGATTATTCTGTGTCCGTGGGGAGACAGAGATGGAGGCTTCCATGGTGGAGGTTGATTGCCAGCGTGCCAGTTTGCGCTCTCGGGCCAGCTTGGTGCTTCTTAATGCTCAGAAAAGTCATCTCTACTTGTGGCATGGCTGTAAAGCACATGCCAGTGCCAGACAGGTGGCCAAAAGAGCTGCAGACAAAGTAACTCAGAGGTAAATGCAAAAGGGAGATGGATAAATAGATGTTTAACAGATGGACTCGTCCGCACAAATGATTTTCTGTGTTTGTGTCTTTAAGGTGTCCGTCAGAGTTGGGTCTGTGCAGCACCAGCCAAGTTAAAGTAGAAGAGGTGGAGGAAGGATCTGAACCAGCAGAGTTCATGAAGGCTCTGGGCTCGCAGGACAAGAAGGCCTATGACTGTATGCTGCAAGGTGCGTCCTCACATTCACGTAGACAGGAAGAGCATCAATGACTGCCATTGTTAGTTGATGTGGCAAGATGTGTGTTTGGGTTTGTGTTGTCTCCAGATCCAGGGAAGTACAACTTCACCCCCCGTCTGTTCCGACTGAGTGCCAGCTCTGGAGTGTTTGAAGGGGAGGAGCAGCTGTATCCAGCCAGGGTGACAGAGGGAGTCATGGCAATGCCTTTCCTACAGGAAAACCTCTACTCCGCACAACAGCCAGGTACCACGCACATGCTCACACACACACAAACACAAACACACACACAGTAGCAGTTGGAAATTACATGGTTATAGAACTTATTTATTGATGCTTTCTTTCAAAGTAAACATCCATCTTTCTCTCTTGAATAAATACGTCTGATCCTAAACTATGGTTAAATACCTTCTTGTTATTGTTTGGTTCTTGCCTGACAAAAGATACCTACAAAAAAAAATTATAAAAAAAATCTATCTAGCAACTGAAAAGTGTTTATTTACCAAAATAAAAGATTTCTTTGTTAGATTAGATGTCAGTGAGTGTACTGTAAAACCCACTTTGCCATGTTTTGAAGCTTTGCCATGTTGTGACTCATTTCATCAAAATCATTTGTACTTTGTGGAGATTCATCTTAGAAATACAGTGTTAAGTCTGTTTTTTTCAGAACTATCAAGGGCACACAAAGAAGCCCAACACAAAAGTGAAAAAACAAGCATTCAGTTCCTCATCTTTCACTGTTTGAACCTTGGGCTGATAAAAACTTCAAATAGGGTGCTTCAATGGTGCTTTTTGCTATGACGCTCTAAATGCTCCCATTGTTGTCTCTCCAGCTTTGTTCATGCTGGATAACCGGATGGAGGTGTACTTGTGGCAGGGATGGCAGCCTGATGAAACGCAGTGCACCGGTTCTGCAAAGATCCGCTGGAACAACGAGAGGAAGTGTGCCATGGAGACGGTGTTGCAGTACTGCAAAGGTCAGAGTTTACAGAGAACCACTGTGGTGAAACAGTCTATGAGGATTTCATTGACCATCTATATTAATTGATCGGGACCTGTGCTCTAATTTACTGTCCTTCAAGTGTGATTAAAAGGGGAAAACAATTACAATAGGAAAAGTAATTTATGCACCCAAATACATAACTTATTATTAACGATGATTAACTGTTTTTGTCATTCTAACCATCTGCAGTTACTTAAGAGTTTTTCATGTCATCTCACTACTGCCTTGTGCTAATTTACAGAGAAAAACCCTAGGCGCCCCCCTTTGGCCTATCTGATCCTAGCAGGCTGTGAACCTCAGACCTTCACCAACATCTTTCCATACTGGGAAAAAGACAGCAGTATTGCTTCAAAGGTGACTATGACTGTCTTTCTGACTGTTTTTTGTTTGTTTTACTAAACTGGTCAAGTCTGCCTTGATGTTGGGAGAGCTGTCCAATTATCACAGCGTAGACAGAAGACTTAAACAACAATCCAAATCATGTCACCAAACAGGATATGTTCAGAAAGTGTTTCTTTTCTTAAGTACATCCATTCAAAGCATGCAAAAACAACGTTTAGTGTTAAGTCAGTTAAGTGGATTTGCACATACAATAATGTTATCTAAATCTCTCATTTGAAAAGTAAAATTCTAGCTTAAACAAAGAGGAAAACCAAAGTGGAAACCAAAGTGTTTTAGTTTTGCATTCCTTTACCTGCCCTGGTTAAATGTGTATGCAGGCTGAAGGCTCCAAAAACAAGGTGATGTTAGTAAAGGAGGCGCTGTCGAAGCTCAGTAAGCAGCAGTACTCCATCGAGGAGCTGACCAAGAAACCACTGCCAGAGGGAGTGGACCCTCTACGTCTGGAGGATTACCTGTCTGACCAGGACTTCAAGGTAAAACAGGATTGAGGGGGTCAAACAAATAAAGGCCCATAGTTGAACTTACACATTCTTTTTTTTTTTTCATGTAGACAATTCTAACCCCCACGAACTTCCTGGAAGTCAAACCGTCTGTAATTCATAAACAATTTTAACTGAAAAAAGGCCTTATGTAACATTACTTTAATGTTTTGCAGACACTCCTCGGGATGAGTCGAGTTGAGTTCAATGCCCTGCCAAACTGGAAGCAGAAGAATCTAAAGAAAAGCAAGGGCCTCTTCTGAAACACATCTGCAAATAAAACTGCCTGTTTTTTTATGTTTTCAGCATTTTTTACTACATTTTTTCATCAAAAAAGTCCTCATTTTGTCAAGAATCAAGAAAAGCAAATGTACAATTTAGTTTGAATGTTAAACTATTTTTTAAAACCTTGTCATTGTTAGTGCATTTCTGAAATATTTCAGCCAACCATTATGTGCAATTGTTAACATTTAAATGGCAAGATGTTACCTTGTATTTTAAAAACAGTTAGCCTCACATTATAAATATGTAATATACTATACATGAATGTGTTTTTATGTTTACTCCAGTCAGTGTCGATTTCTTTGTGAGAATGTGTTTGTGTAAAAATTGCCTGTGGATTTATAAACTAAGGGGAGTTATTCATCATGTTTAATATTTCATGGAAAAAGCCAGCTCTGTGTAATGGGATTAAATTGTGCAGCAAAAGTGTCTCAACTTAGAGGCTGACTTAAAAAAGAAACAAATCAAAGTTCAGAGCAATATCCTAGTCGGATTAAAGCAAGATTGTATTCCTGATCTCTGACTCATAACGTGCTGTGATTTTTAACAGCAAAACATTCAGTTTTTAATCTTTTCATTGCAGCAGATGTGTATGCAGATGCTGACAAGATCAAGAAAACTACAAAATCCCATAGAAAATGGAAATGTGGGAATTCTTACTCTATTAATACAAGTATTAGTACAGTCATGTAAACTAAGTTAGGTACTGAATACCTTCTGGCTCTGATGAGTAACTGCCTGTGTGCCAGTGATGGCAGTACCCAAAATGAATGGTTGTTTTGGACCAAATTTAATCTTTTCTTGTAATAGGTGTTTTTACTGAATCTGTGTGTATGAGTGTAAATGTTCAACTTTAAAAGTATTAAGTGTGTGTAAGTTTGAGAAAGAACAACAAGAGAGAAATTGTGCTGTATAAACTGCCTTTACAGCTGTAGCAGACACCGCATGTATACTACAAAATGAGTGTATGTTACATGTTAAACATACTGTTAATATGATTGCCTGTGATGTCTGAATTTGGAGATTCTCTTCATGATGTTCACAAAAGTGTTTTGCTTAACAATCATGTATGAAATTGTAGCAATATGCATCTTTTATTGTGATATGTAAGATCTGCATCATATGGGGAGGCCAGATTCCAGGCCAGCTTTCATTTCATGGCACATAAAAGTGAGTGTTGGTGGCGGGGAAATGAGGTATTACCACTCAAGTTTCCCTTTTTAAATAAAATATTTGAAAAATTGTTTGTTTCTGGTCTCCTTTATTATAGCAGCAGCTTGGACATTGTTGTAAAAAGATGCTCTGTGAGTTTTTTTCTTTTTTTACTAGAGGCATTTTGACACATAACAGTTGGAGACACAGGTGAAAATAATCAGATTAACAAGCACTCAACAGAGCACTTAAATCAAACTGAGCCATATTTAAATGTTATCAGTGACATGTATTTTGTCATCTATGACCAGTCAAAATATGAAATCTGCTATGAAAAAAGGCCAATTTAGTCAATATTCTAGCTAGCAGTTGTCACAGTGCATTAATAAAATTAATTTGTTTAGTTGGTTTGTGTTTTTTTCTTCTTGTTTCCTTGTTTTGAAGCTATTTGATAAATATAATGTATTTTTTTTGGCAGCACATGCTGATTCAAAGCCCAGAGTACACAATGGACACACAAGCACTTAAACTATCTGGACAGGGTGACACTTAGCATCCGCATGACATTGAGAGGTTGCTGGTGTGATTGAGAGTTAACTCTTACAGCAGAGCAGTAAAACAAAACATCAGAGGGCCACTACATTTTAAGCACATTTACAAGGCTTTTTCTTGCCAAGCATTTAGACTTGTCATTGCTGAAAAGTGCAGTAACCAGTAACATTAATTTTGGTTTCATTTAATTGAAAGGTTTTGAGAGCTTTGCCAGTGAGCCAGTGGGCACAATACCAAAACCTTGAAACGGTTCCATTCAAATTAAATACAGCCAGTATTCATTTTATTCATGAAAATTGTGTTTGACGAGTCAAAATTCCCACTGTGAGAAGGGTTTGTTGTTGTCTCTTCAATAATTTTGTAAGATTTGTTACTCTGAAGCTATCAAGATAGAAATCTAATTAATTAAAATGTATCAAGGTTGGGAGCCGTTTGTGACTAGACTGTTGATGTTAGATTTGTAATAACACCTTGTAGTGAGCATGATGAATATAATAGATTAAAACCAAACAAACAAAATTCTAATTTTGACGTTCAAGAAATTATTTTCTAAACAAACACTTGGGGGCAGCAGAGGCTATCAGTAGAGTAATTTTAGCTTTTAGGTTAAGTAAGCTAACGGTAGCTTGTTGGCAAATAGTAAATTTACAAACAAAATAGACGGAGAACAACGCTAACCTTCGTTTGGAGGCATGTTTTTGTCCACTTTATCAATGTAAGCTATATATACTCTCCCATTAGTTCTGTCATTTTTTCCCCATCAACTCTGAATGAAAATAATCTGTAATTTTAGCAGCTAGTTAGGATAGTCGCTAACAGTCATTGACCAGCATTAGCATAACGATATTTTATTGACAAGAGCTGCCTGCTATGATGTTGTAAGCAGGAAACACAAAATAATAGTTGACATATGCTAATATGCTATAACACCTTTAAGTTTTTTTTTTTGCTTGCTTATTTGTTTTTTAAGTTTAAAGCATTTAGGGCTGAGGGGGAGAGTGCGGTCAGTGATACTTTCTGAAGGGTTTGTTAGTAGCAGCGAACCAATTGATTCTCCAATAGTCATCTTATCCATATTAATTAAACAATGTCCATATTATATTACAATTGATTTATAAAGTAGCTGCTCAAGTGTTCATTTGATGTTAGATTATTTTTAAAAACTATCCCGAATCTTTAAATGTTGCTTTTGAGCCTATATGCTGCCAGGAATTAATTTTTGCTAAATCCTTTTTGCAATTGTTATCTCAAAAGAAATCAAATTTAAATAAACTCAAATTTAAAGAACTACCTCTGTAAAAACACTCAAACTGTCCTTGTAGATGCTCAGTGTTAGTGTTTAATTGCTTAAACCCTTGACAAATTCCCAGAAAATTATTATTTACAAACAACATGATCTTTGTCTAAGATTGCACCTACATCTCTGACTGTACTGTGGTGGATTAAAAGAAGAAAATTGCTATCTTAATTTAAACTTTCTGATTACCTAAAATTTAATTATGATAATGTGTCTTTGTAAAATAATTAAATAAGTAAAAGTAATAGTGATAGTCTTGTTCATTTGTAACCACCAGGGGGTGCTATCTATCCAACCTCTCTCTTCTGTAAAGCTCCTCCTGTAAATCTATGCAGCCTTTTGAGTCATATGTAATAATTGTTAAGTATGAAATTAAAATTTATAAAGGAAAAACATACTAAATAAGCTCCTTGAATTGTTTTTTTGTTTCATTACTGGAAAAAAAAATTCTCAGATATTGTGTTAAAATCCTTCATGAATATCCCTTCTGTTCTGCTTGACTCAGCGTTTCAGTAGCTTTTTTTTTAACACCAAATGTTTGCTTGATTGAAGCACATCTGTGCATCAGCTACCAAGATGCACTGACATTCTGTAAACGCATAGAGATAACTGGTATCACATACACGATGCACTTTTTTAAACATAAACTGGCTCTACTTCTCTCCACCATAGATCCCTGTGTCACACTGATGCCAACAAACATGCAGCAGCAGCGTTATTTCCACAACAGATGGCAGAAGGCAGCCGTTGCTTCCTCGAACAGCGAATGGGCGGTTGGTTTGTTTATTTATTATCAGCTCTGTCCTGTGAGCATTAATCACCTGCATCGCACTGCCTTCTGGCTCAGGTGCCGCAGCAGCCCACAATGCGGCTGACAAACAGGCAAACAATAGAGCTGCTCATACAAGATTAGGTTGAGTAATAACACACTGGATATGAGATGATGGAGCTACACAGGCAGCTAAGGAGGGCAAAATAGTTTAGCGCTTTGATCAAGCCTCATTTTTTTTTTAAGCATGAGCCTGAAGACATTCCAAACTCAGCCTGAAGTCATGCTTAAGTAATATTTTATAAAGAAACCTCTACTGAAAAGTATTTTCTCTTTTTAACCTTCTCCAAAATGTGCATAAATTTATGTGTTACATGCATACAGCTTCACCAGTGCGACTCGACATTCTGATTTATGTTTTCCTTTTCTTTCAGTATTTATAAATGCTAAAGTTTCTAGGGTTACAAGCTATATTTTTCTAACAAAGCGGCTTAGTTTTATTGCTGTTTGGTTATGTCAGTTTCAGTGTTTCTTTAAATTATTTATAAAAGTGGTAAAAGGGCAGCAATTTCAGCATGTTGCTAATGTACACTACAGATACAGCATGAAACATCAGTTTTTATTCAGCTGTCATACCTAGCCCGTTCCTTTGTGAATAGAAGCTCTTTTTATGCCGATTTGAATTCTTTGAAAAGGAAAAAATTTGTGTCTCTTTCCTCGTTATGCTTAGAGATGCGATGACCTTTTAACTGATAAGTGAAAAAAACACCAAGAAAACAGCAAATAGCCAGTGAATTTTCATCCCCACTGTTCATTCACCATATACTTTTTATGGGCTTTCATTCACTGTAAGATAAGATGCTCATTAGCTTTGAGCAGGACAAGCAAGTCCTTCAAATTCTCATAACTCTCAAAGCAAAAGTGCCTGTTTTTATTGAAAAAATACCCAGCTAAATTCTTGTTTTTATGTGGGAAATCCAAGGCCTTGAAAAATTAATTGTTCGCTTTGACAGCAGCAGCCAGTATTGAACCAAAACAAGCCTGTGATAACCTTGGATGTCTGTATATTCGTGTGTCTATGTGTGTACTAAAGAGTTCAGTATGAATAAAGGTTTAGATGTTTTTATGTTGCAAATCAATGTTCCTCTCTGGATTCCCTCCCAGCAGCACTTGGGCCTTGGATATTTGGTACTGATATGAACTGACCAACTTCTCCCAGACTGCTTAAGAGCTAAAACTGGTTTAGCTCTCTGATATGATATGCATCGATCCATAAGGTATGATTCATCAGTGTTACCTAGGTTTACTTAGAGTTTATGACAGGCCAAATATGTTTTTCTATCAAACTGTGTTTTTGCCTTGAAGGAACTATTGACAAAAGCTTGTAGGCAACATGTAAAACACTAAGATAATTTCTGATGGTCAATTGCTTTAGCTTTTCAAAAAACCCAATAATACCTGCGGCTCCACCCTTTGTTATCATTGTCTCATAAATCTGGGAGCATGTTCACCAATTACTTTATCTTACTGAAAGCAATCTAAATGACCTTTGCAGCTCTGAGTTCAGTTTTCATTTATGTGGCAAAACAATCAACTGAAAGGTCCACATATATGCTTTTTTTAGTGCTTGTTCTGCACCTCATCTCCATGTTTGTGTCAACATGAATTATTATTTGAGACTAACTAAAAATGGCAGATTATGTGCCATGTCAATGATACTGCAGCTGTTTATTCTGTCATATACATTATTGAGTCATGCACTTACATAGTTTCAATAATAATCCCAAATAACATTGTCCCAAATTTTACTTACAATATTCAAACCCTAATTTGTGTTTTTATTATTTTTTTTAGTAGGATATTTATTCAACTGTGTGTTTTGTTTTGTTGCCTGTAGCAAAGGAAGTAACTCTGATAATGTCTTGACACCAGAGGTACTTGAAAGTTAACTAATGAATATGTTCTGACTAAATGTTAAATTAAGAGAGAGCAGTGTTCCTGTTTTCTTCTCAATTTAGTTTTTTAAATTGAGACTGACAAATTTATTACTTTGCATTTGCCCACTTTTTTG
>JAPZDZ010000014.1:10063327-10076244 GCA_029783805.1 Acanthurus tennentii
AGAGCCTGAGAAACAATCTGCTGTGGACATATGAAGGATTTATTATGGTCCCTTAACAGACTTGTAGTTTGTATATCGGCTCTCATCATATCTTGTACCACAAAATAATCTCAACTCAAGGTCCTTTTTATAGCTTTTTTTTGGATCAATGGAATGATCTTCTTTATACTCTAAGATGGGGTTAAGATGATAAAAAGTCTGAAAAGGAGTAAAAAAAAAAAGGTTAAGTAGAACCATAGTTGATATTTTTTTTCTTTAATTTTATTGTGGCATCACTGCTCACTGATTTGTAATATTTACATATTGGCTTTTGTTGAAACAAAATATATGGATATAATATTGAGAGAGCTCGAGAGGTGCTGGTTAGGTAGATGTTGTTAACTATGGCAAGAGTTCAGCTTTTTTTCTACCGTGATTCCAGCTAGCATAGCTTTTCCAGCTAAGCATGCCAACATAAGAGTGCTATTAACCTCCTCATCTAACTCTCAGCAAAAAAAGCTTATAAATTAAAACAAAGAAATAAAAAATTAATAACATATCTGTCTTACTTTAAATTGTGCAGTTTGTGAAATGCCTCTTTAATGCTCATTGATGACATGATAGATGGGTGTGACCAACTCTCTTGCATTTGACTGACATTAGCTCATTATGAACGCTTGACTGAGCGCAACCAATAAAAGCTTTGTCTGTGTGTTTCATGTCAGAAACCCTGACGAAACCAGCTTGATGTGTTTACAGACTTTTTTTAAAAAATATCTTCTCATCACCAAAGAAGGTAGATGGGGAATTATCTCCCAAAAAACTCATTTCATTCCTTTAAATTGATCCACGCAGGCAGTGGCCTCACCCTGGCCTCACATGGCATGGTATCTGGTGTGTGTTTGTGTGTGTGATGTGTGACAGTGTTGGTTTGATGGACCCCTGCATGAACAGTGACATGGACAGAATGTCAGCGCCATATGGTGGTAATGAAGGAGCTGATTAATAGCTCGGATGTGTGAAACGGAGGAGCTTTTTTTTTTTTCTTTTTTTCTCCTGACTCAGTGAGAGAGCATGCAGTGTACGTGTTGGTCTGTGTGTCCGTTTGGGTACTGAATTGCAGTGTTTGTGTGTGTGGGCATGAATTTGTGTGTGTTTCTACCAGATGGAGCTCTTGACAGTGAACTGTATCAGTAGGGGGGTGGGTGGGCGACATTGAAATGATGTCACTCGGTCGTCTTCCTGTCTCCCCCTAATTAAATAAACTATCTCTCCCTGTTTGCCTCTACCTCGCTCTCTCACTCTATCTCACTCTAATTCCATCAGATCCGGATCCCCTCGTGTACATTGCAGGGACAGGTGGCCCATGTGTGTGTGTGCGAGTGAGTTTGCAAAGAGCGCAGGGGGTTAAACGTGTGGATAAATCAGCAAGTGCAGTAAATTCATGGCCTTTCCCGTTTGACAAATGACTCTGTCATTCTCCCGAAGGGCAGCAGCCCTCCATCGACCCTCAAGGTGCCCTTCTACAAATTCTACTGCAACTGCGAGCCTCAAAACCACAAGTGCAGTAACTTAATGAACAAATATGCAGCTGATGTCCCCAGGGAGCATTGTAAACACATTAGCATCCCACTGCACAGTGCATACACCTTTGGCACGGTTGGCTTCAGGGTTCAGTTAATGCTCAGTTTTCCAAAACAGTTCACACAGCAACATCACTGAACGGGCAAAGGGTGGTTCAGAGTCACATCATCAGCTGTTTTTGGGAAATATGCTGTGACCACCTGTGATTAATAAACAATGTTTCACCATCTTTTTTCTCCGAGATGAGAGGTATTCATGAGAACAACAACGCTGTTTTACACTTAAGTAGGCAGGATTTCAAAATGCTTTCAGGATTCGATAGTTCAAGGCTTTCAATTAATGCAAATGCTTTCTTGGAACCTGCACAAGACAGGATATTATGAGTTAACATTAACATGCATCTGGAGTGATCTAACATACCATTAAGTGGAAAGCTTAAAGTGCAGGTAAAATGCATGCAAGGCACATTAAGGATGCAATGAGATTCGATCGCTCAGACCACATTCAGAGGTGGTTTGTGATGCACATGACCCCATACTTAAAGCTGTGTAAATGCAATTTTGTCCTTGGTTACATTAAAGAATTGTCTAACTAACAGACGTATGCTGTTTAAGCTAGAGGGACATAGCCTACTCATTTGCACACCAAAAGCATCATATTGAAATTTCAAAGAGGAGTGTAGTGGATAGTTCAAGGTTTTGGAGCTTTGATCATAATTGATATTTGAATTGTAAATCAATAGTTGATTGTTGTGTGGGCTGGTCTGTCTGTCCCTCAGCTGACGAGAGCAGATGCACAGATGTCAGCAGACATCATCTAATGATTTATTTACCTGCAAGAGAGTCAATGGTTGACCTCAGCTTCTGGAGGAATAAACACCTCCAATCACAACATTCTGCTCTGATCTGATGCTGTTGGCGAGAGGAGAGCTGAGAGTTAAGTTTTTCAACTTTTGGGATTAAAAAGAGCATTACCTTCACTCCAACTTTCAAGTGATCCAGTGCTTAAACTCAAGTAACACAAGGTGAAAATTCACCTATTTTGGGAGAGGTTGAGGATGAAAACTTCAGAAAGTATGACAGTAAATATGAGTGAAAACCTCAGTAGGAGCTACAAATGTTAAACAGTTGCATTCAGTAAAATCTAAGTACCAGACAGGAAGTATTAGTCAAAACAACAGGCAAAATGTATTCTTGTGAAAAGGGTACAAACTCAACGCATTATCTGATTTCCATTGGGACCACTGGGTAAAAACAACAACACACTAGGTTTTTGCAAATGGGAATTATTTGTTTATTTGCATATAAAGCAAATGTGGAGATGCATGCTAATTCTAGGTATGGGCTGACATACTCAAAAATGCCTTCTTGTGATTGGATCACCCAAGATGCATGTTAATTTTTTACTACTGTGCCAAACTTGTCAATAAGAGACTTGCTCAGTATTGAGGAGAACGTTGGCATTTAAATATTTATACTGCAGTTAGTAGGAAATAGCAATTGTTGAAGTATATTTAAACATACACTAAAGTCACAACTTTTGCTTGCTTTCCCTACAAAAATACTCATGGTAGAGAATAGAATAGAATAGAATAGAATAGAATAGAATAGAATAGAATAGAATGCTTTTATTGTCATCATACACAATGTACAACGAAATTTAAAGACAGCTCTGGTGGTGCAATATACAAGTATAGAAAATAGAAAAATAGAGAAATAGAAAATAGAATGAAATAAAAAATAACAATAGTGCTAAGCGAAGTAGAGTCAAAAAGTGAATCTACAGGCAAAGGAGGGTTAAAGCACCGGGAGAGTTGTCTGACTGCTGCACTGTTGCACGCCGCCATCTTGGGATAAGTTCTCATATTTAATTATTGAATTTGTCCATTCTTCTTCTGAAGAGCTAAGCTAAATGAAACACTTTCATTTTCCGGAACATTATTTAAGAACACGTTTCCACTGATGACATTTGGGAATGAGAATTTAATCAGAGTCACCAAAGTGCAGAAAAGGAGTGGATTAAATTTTCAAAGTAATTTCCAGCTGCTCAATAACAGAACAAGGTTTGTCTGAGAGTTGTGGTGATGGTAGTGGTAGTATTAAGGTCGGAGGGACACTTCCATTATGGTCAGACTTTGTGTGATGGTGTGGGAAATGAGAGTTGGCTTTGAGTGGGATGTGACTCCCTGTGTTGAAGAGGGATGAGGGGCTCTGTTTGATACAGTTTGGTCAAAGTGGGCTGATAGAGTTTAGCTTTCCAGTTATGAAAGCAGCTCTGAAATGGAAGCGTGTGGGTGCCAAGTGCCCTGTCAAACACTCACCTATCTAATTGCATGTCCACAAGTAGAGGGAATAAGGGGAAATTAGCTGTGTGCATGTGTGTGTAAGAGAGAGTGTATATGTTCAATCATCCCTTGCCTGTTGAATTCCCGCCATATGAAATCCATATTATTGCCATTGTGTTTTGTGGTTTCCAGTGGCAGCTTTTGCATTTGTTTGCAGTTGCTTTAAGGCATGTAATTAGGCTATTCATTAATGTAGGTACAGCAGTTTTGTACTCTGCGTGCACTCTTTGTGTGTCCAATTTCAGCCCTGCATGTGTGTTTGCCTCAGCTAGTACTGTACTTTCATGTGGAGGAGCTCCCTCTCCCTCTTCTCGTAAGTGTAAATGGAGTGACTAGATTGAAGGCTTGGATAATTGCTGTGGGGATTCAACACAACAGCACCTCTGGTGGAGAATCCCAGGTCAACATTGCAGGAGCACTGATGCGGGTTTAACACAGAGCTGAAAAGACATTGCTTTGCTCTTTCATTGCCAAAAAAGAACAAATTCCCAACCCACCTCAGCCCACCCGACCCCACCGCCCTCGTTCACCCTCACATCATATCACCTGGTACTCTCTCAAGGAATGGAGGAGTACAATTGCATTACTTTTATTGGGATTTTTTCTATTATTGAGTTTCACAGCAGAAGTAGTACTGGTAAAATGATTTGTTTTAGGTCGAGTAGATTTAATAACAACTGAGGCATGTGGCCTTACTAGCAACTGACAATATGCCTGATTGCCAAGGTTTCCATTCAACATGAAACTTGGATGCCCTCCACTTGCTTTGCACCATTGTTCTACTTATTTCTTACATTGTTTCTCATTAGCCTGCATGTACGTTTTTTATTGATATAAAATATTATTAATTACACTGTTACTTCACTTTATTTTTACTCAATTTTCATCCCCAAATAGCTTTTATTTTTGTTTTTCTCTTATTTTAATTTTATTTATTTCTTATCATTTATTTATTTTACCTTCCTTTTGTATCTCTACTCATTGTTGTCTTTTTGCTATTATAACAACTAAATTTTCCCACAGGGCATAAACAAAGGTTTATCTAATCTTATCTTGTCTTGTCTCAGAAAGTACTAAGTGAAAGTGAAAAATAAAAGTAGTGGAGCAAAGAGTTACTTGAGGCAGCTTCATGCTTCTTCTGCCTTTGTTCCTGATGCAAGACAAACAAAGGTAAACAGGAATATGAATACTTTATTTTTTCTTGTTAAAAAAGGGGCAAATATGCTTTCTGTCAACGTTTCACTGAATGTTGATTTTGGCATATTTCAATATATACAGTTTTGTACTTCTAGCTAGTGTTAAGTCAAGGAGCCACACGCAGCAGGCCTGAAAATTATTGTACAGATTATGTAAAACTCTTCATAACATGAATATAATTATGCAGTAAATGCAATAAAACAAGTTCTGACAAGCATGACAGCAAAGATGTGAGAACCACTTGCTGACAGTATTGATGTGTATTTATATTTCTGACATTGACATTGAGTGAGGATATTTTTGACAAGCGACAGCCTTCTCTTCATCAGTGGCTGTCTAAGCATTATGACTCAGTTTTAGGATCATTTAGGTTTAAGTTAGACTAAGTTTTGGGGTTATGGACTAATGTTATGGATTATGTCATTGATGATCCACAAAAGTGTAAAAATCCAATGTGTGTATAAGGGGAGGGGGTTCATTGTGCTATTTATGTGATGATTTCTCTGCTGTAATCAGTATGTATGGTATGGTGCACTGCTGCATTATTAACAAGCAGTGTGTATGCGTGTATGCACATTTGCATGTATGTGTGCCACATAAAGAACATCAAAGAGAGATTCAGACACACAGGCTTTCAGCTTTTTCTCTCCCCCACCTATTTTGTCTCCTGTATCTATAACTTAGGTAATGAGATGTTCAGTTTCAAATATCAGCATGAGTCCTGCTTCCTCAACTAAATAATGTAAGTTGAGACAAGAGGGTTTTAGCATCCCTGTGTGAGGACTAACAGGGGTGTTTCAGTCAGAGAAACTAACAATGTAGAGTTCATGTTTCATTCATTACTACCACCAGGGGTGAACAGGAGAGATCAGGTGTGCATCTATGTGCTGTGAATGTGCTTGGAGTTAAAAGTTGATGCATGTGTGCTGTGCTTGTGTTTTATGTGCGCATGAATGAGCAGGGAGCCCTGGCTTTGCCAGGAGCTAACCCCTGAGAGGATCGCTTGTGTGCATGTATGTGTTTTGCATGAGTGAGCTTTTGTGTGTGTGTGTGTGGATGCACATACGTACATGAGTGCAGAGACATCTCAGTCTGTTTACCTTGACTGCACGTTGGAATCACACATGCGTGCTTGTCTTAAGGCTCATGCTGTGTGCCTCTGCTAAGCTGTCAGATCATTCATCCCACAGAAGACACATGCCTTGATTTCTTTGTTTAATTAAACACTGAAGGATTCATCTGAGAAGAATCTCCAATTCAGTTCCTCATAAAATCCTTGGAGCAAAACTGCAGCATCAAGCCTAAAGTGATTCTCTACCCATAATCTCTCTTTTGAACCTAAAGTACTCAAAATCTGCTGGCTTGAAAATTTATAGTTTCCCTGTAGTGTAGAGACTTAGGATGCTGGTGGTGTCAAAGCAAATCCTCTTCCACTTCAGCTCAGAACATTTAAATGCACTCTTTTATAATTTACCTTCTTAGCGTTCATACTAGTTATTATCAAAATAAGGAATGGCTGAGCATTTGCAGCAGTTGAGATTGGTCTTTGTTCTGTATTTACATTTGTGTTGCATGCACATTTGCAGGGTATTGAGTGTCGACACCGATCTTCTTTGTACCTCTGAAGCCGTATGTTTTGGGTTAATTGCCTGCACTTGACTGCTGAACTAAAAGAGCTCCTAAGTTCAACTAAACTTCCTCAAACTCATATGATGTTAATGTATCCTTTTCATTATGTCCAGTAGAGCTAACTTATTCTTTATATTGGCCTGCAAATAAGGTAGTTTTGGCTGAATTTGTCCTTTGGAAAATTCCCTTTCTGAGATATTCTCTGAGTGTAATGGAGGTGAATGGAATTTGATTTGTGGCACAAGTAACAGCTGTTTTTTTCCGCCTGTTTTGTTGTTTTATTTGATTGTTTGAGACAGAGGAGACCGGCAGCTTGAGAGAGAGGAGAGCCAAAGCTGCCAGTAAGAACATATGAGGTCACGTTTTCAGTGGATTTCAGCGGAAATACGGAAAAAAGAACTTCATTTTTCCATGGTAGGGCAGTTAGAATGTACATGCAGCAGAGCATACACACACAAACAAATATATCTCAATAAAAATACATGCGGGATGAAATATCAAATATTTAGAATGCTAAAGAAGAAAAGTAGGACAGCATAAATACCTAAGACTAACATATAAACAGATAATAGAAACTAAGAGTGCTTCAGTTAGGAAGTGGTTCCAGGGGAGACCCAAATGCAGAGACAGACAGAGACAGATGTTAGATGAAGTAACAACGTTTATTATTAAATACCAGGGATTGGGGTGAAGTAAAGCACGGCTGAGGTGCACTGATAGCAGGCAGGCAGGCAGCCAGGTACAAGGCCATCCTGAGGCACATGAAGAAAAGACAGGTTAGAAGACACAAAATATAAAAATGTAAACTCACAAAGATTAATGAATCATATTTAGCCTGAAGCTAACTACCACTGTATTTGCAACAATTATCCAACAACGAGTGGGAGAAGAGTAGGTGGGGATATCCTAAAGAGATGATGAGCTGATGGGACACACAGGAACAACAAGCAGACAGACACACAGACAGACACACACAAACAGAGAGAAATCAATAGGGAGCGCAGCAGGAGGAGGAAACAGGCAAACATGAAGGAATAAAACTAGAGCACTGCTGCATGTTGCCACATCAGGCAACAGTGGGAAGGGGCTTTTGAGGATTTATTCTGATGTTTGTGTCTATAAATGAGACTGGTTAAGGATAAAAAAAATCAAAAATTTAATTAAAACCTCTAGAAAAAAGTATCCCACCTGTAATTAATTCCAAGGGGTCTTTAAGATCCTTTGAAACCATTGAGCCTGAGGGGTGGTAAGATAGTTACACACACTTTCTTCAATAATTCACTTTGTTTAATTAATTACAGGATAAATCTACTTCCTCAGGCTTCTTAAAAGTATTCAAGCATTACAATCTTTAAGGGAATAATTACTTTTTGGTTGAACTTGTCACAGCCTATACACTTGTGAAAAGCTGAGAATTAAGTGCTTACAGACTAAAGATGCTGGAAACCAGCCATTCAGGACAAAAAAAGTACAATATAATATGAAACATTAGATGAAAAAACTGTGTTACTTCTGCAGTTTGGAAACTTATGACCTCATTTTTTTTTAAAAATCCAGCTACGACCCTGAGAGTGAGGGGGTTGACATGCCTTGAAGGTCCAAAGCCTGAATCAAACAGGAAATTGCAATTACTTGGTTTATGCCTTACACCACTATTCCACAGGGGCACTCTGAAAAATTAAACTCTTCAACAGCACTGAGTCTCCTTATAAACAGTGTCCTAGTTACTCTGGAAAATTCACAGAACTCAGTCTGACTTTTTTCCACTGGAACTATCAAAAGACTCTCCAACAAAATGTGTTCACAGAGGCTGAGTTTCATTAGGAAGGGTTAGTTTTTAAAACCTAAATCATATTTTTGTAGCACCAAGATTTAAAACTAACTTAAAATTAGCAGAGATTAGATTTAAATCTCTAAGCCATTTCACTTTAGTTTTTTTCTCTACTCACATAATACTTGATTAATTCAGCCAACACGTTTTTCTTGATGAGGGAGATGTAAGAGTTTTTCAGCATGGAAAGACTAACTATCAGTCTAGCTGGCTAGTAGACAAAGTAGCATTTGTAAAGAAAAAGATAATTCGTTGGTTAGCAGTTTACCATTTTTTTTTCTTAGTTGGTCCGGATAAAAGCAAATATTTTAATTTATTATTTTTCTAACATATTGTTTTTATATTAGTAGTTCATATTAATTTAGGTAAGCGGGCATCTCCATATTGATTTAACCTTAATAAACTTTGGCTTTATCAAAAAACTTGGATACGCCGATCTGAGATCACTTTATTATTGTGCAGCAGAGCTCTGAGTATTTTTTAAATCTGGACTAATTTTAAACCTAGTTTTACTAAACTCTGATTAGAATTTCACATGAGATTAAATGAGTCTCTGTTAATGTATCACTCAAGATTTTTAAGGATTGTCACAGCCAAAAAAGTCACTGATTTTGGGAAAAGATGACACTGTTGAATTTTGATACCATGGAGTAAGTCAGGGAAACTAAATTACCATGTAAATCTAAGCTAAATTTATTTAAAAACCTGTGCAAATAAAAGCAAAACTCTCAGTGTAATGAGATAGCAGGAGCAAAGTCACTGTTTTGCATTTTCAGGCTGAACAAACTCTTTAATGTGCGTATCTAACACTCACCAGCCTGATGGTGACACAACACAGCAAACAGAGTGGATGTTGTGTAATAATCCTGTGTAGTCACCTTCACCTGAGGAAACTTGATATAAACAAAGTAATCCATCCCTCGTCTTTGTTCTTACGTCTGATATTGACAGTTATTATAGATGACAGTTAAGTCACTTCAAGTTTTAACCAGTCCACAGGACCTGTTTCAGCTTTAGTTGCTCAAGTTATCAATCATTGGCTTTGTTCCCACTCATTGGCATGGGCCCTGATAACACTGACAGATGCATTTACCACTTTGCAGAAACCCAAACATTACAAATAGATTTTCTTGATAGAATGAGACAAAACTGATGTCAGCTGAAATTCTGCCGCAGCCGTTGATTCGCTTGAGTAGTTGTCTCTTATCTCCTGGAGGGCCGGAGCAGCACTGCTGGCTGTATTCCTGCAGCAAAACTCGTTTGCTTTCTTAAGGCCAGAGGTACAAAAGAGCGTGTTTCACTTTAATGGCTTATGCATTTTTAACAACACCTCTTGTACACAGTGCAAGAGTCGCCCTTTTTTTTTACTCATCTTGAGTCACAGTCCAGTCTTGCATTGGGAGGGAGACAGAGCATAGTGTTTAACCATGCACTAAGCTTCATGTACATGTGTTAGAACATTTATGCATTCACATGCTGTATGTAAATGTGTAAAGCCTGTGTTCTCTTGGTCAGGTCTCTCTTAGTGCTTTTTCTCTTAGTGTTTTTTCTCAGCTTAAAAGTTTGGGATCATCAGTGAATCAATGCACGTCACCACACTGCATGTTCCTACTAAAATCAATTACAGTGGATTAGTCCATTATCTTGATTTTAACAAAGTCAGTACAAACCATGGATTATCCAATCTTTAGCCATGCTGCTAGCAGCCTGTATGCCTGGTCCACCAAATTGGCCCAGTCTGAAATACATGCAAAATCTATTGGATGTATTTCCATTAAATTTTACATCCTTATCTGTTGTGCCCAGTCAATGAATTACATTAAATTTTAATGATTCTTAACTTTTCATGTGGCTCGGGTATGACAAGGTTCTTATTTGTGGTTTTGAGCTAAATAATTGACCACTTATAGATTAATTTGGCACTAAATTTGGTAAAAACACTCATGTCCCCCCAGAATTTGGTAACTGCTTACCTTTTATCCAGCACCATCATTAAGTCAAAATTTCCCATCAGCCGTAGCAGTTCTTGATAGTTTCTGCTATTTAGCACATGTTAGCATGCTAACACACTGGTGAGTGCGGTAAATATTACAGTCTTAAAAACATAAATTTATAAGCTTGTGTAAGCATGCTGATGTTAGCATTTAGTTCAGAGAAAGGCTGTGAGAAAATACAGTTAAAGTCCTTCTAGGAAATTCCCACCACTCAGCAGTTAACTTGGTGATGCCCCAGTTTTTTTGGTCTTATAAGACCAGGCCCTTATCTAAATAAATGTGTAGAAAGCTAGAGCTTGACTTTCAGCGGTTGCTGGGACAAACCAACATGCATAGATTCCTCAGTCAAATCTGACAAAAACCTCTTATAAAGTTTTAAGACTTCGCCCCAGGTAGTTAACTGACTGAGTGGTTTTTCTCCTTTTTTATAATGTCTCTGGTACAGTCTCATAGAATGGCTCTAAACACTTGTTTTCCCTGTTAACCCCTCAGGCAGATGAAAGGCCATTTTTGAACCCATCGTTGGTGGTATTTCTAATTTTCAACTAAATGTCTGAATGAGTGTACAACTTATTTTAAAAATCAATTTTCAATAAAATTCAGTTGCATGCAGCTTCTTAAACGACAGGCCTTTTGGACTGCCATGGTATGTAATCAGCACCTCTCTAATGCTGTCAACCAAAAAAAAAACATTTTAATCTTTACAAAGAGATTAGTTATTGCACAATATAAAACACCAGAATCATAGAGTTGAGTCTGATACCAGTTCTCTGTTCACATAACAGGTGGCAACTGCTGGCCCCTTAAAATTAAATATAGTCTTTTAAAATCACTCTGTCTCCTTTTAGCCTCTTCTTATCTAATCTTGCCCTGTTTTTTAAGCAGCTTTTCTCAAGGATGTCACAAGGTCTGTGTGCTCTCTGGTATTATGATTAAGATATTAGCATGCTGCAACATATTGGTATAAGTATCAGGAAATGGACAGTGGAGTAGAAATCACCAACTGTCTTCAGGCCTTGGGGGAAGAATCATGACCTTTCATTTTTTTTAGCTGAACCAGGGAATTTTACCTTGAAACAATAGCAGATATATGAGGACCACCAGAAGGTCAGCTGAGGCACAAAAACCCTGCAGGCAAAATTCTTCCAAAATGTCCCCGGACAAGGACACCTGGGGAAATCAGAAAGCACAAAATGAAGATACTGATGAAGTGAGTCAGTGTATGTGCACAATATAAATACAAAAGGACATAAATCACATTAATGAATGTTATGCGGCTAAAAATATGATGCTTCATAACTTACACACAGACTAAATACTGTCCACTAAAGAGGAATGAACAGAAAGCACAGAAGCCTTCAGTATTGTGGTTACATAAGTGTGTGTGACTGTATGATCCTGTTTAACCTTGAAGATCAATGTGAAGCCGTGTGCCTTGAGTTTTGCACCCTTTTCTTTTTTAGAAGTTGTTTCAGACTGACTTCAGAGTCTGACCTCATTAAAATTATTCATTGGAGGCAACTGCAGTTCAACTCTCATTTGGCCTGGGCTGTGACTGGTCTAACCTATTGTTCTTTGCATTTTATTTTTCTGTACTGACATATTTCGTTCATTTACTTCAAAGATTTACAGTTATTGACTGTGTCTTTTACACATATAAAAGTATGTGAACATTAATCCATGCATTAACCCATTTTTGTCACAGAAGCTATACACTTAAATATCAAATAAGTTCATGGGCCCTATTTTATAACCAGTGCAAACGCAGTGCGCCAGTGGCACGGGTGTCATTGCTATCTTACACCTGGTGCAAACGTCACTTTTGTCACAAGTGTAGGATAGCAAATCCACCTGTGCTGGGTCTGTGCCCCGAGGGGCAGAGGTCTGAGAATCAAGGTGGAATGGAGGCGTGTCCTGGCGCGTTTGCTATCTTACACCCGGTGCAAAGAGGTCAAATGCGCCACAAGTTTAGACCAGCCAAAACCTGGTCTAAATAGAGGCGCAAACGTAAAACAGCCTGGACGGTAAGATAGGGCGCAGTTGGCCAACCTGCTCACACTCTTCTCCACAATCACAAACACCTTTCTTTTCTGTTTTTTACCTCTCAGCAGTGTTAAATATTTAAGTGTGCTTTTGACATATTTAGTGAAGTTAGTAAAGTGTCCTTTGAAAATATAATATTTTGATCACAAAATATGAAGTTTGAAATAAACAATGTGTGTATCAGAGTGTGTGTATCACGCGTTTTGCTAAGATGCACACAAGATGGGTTTCTACTTCCTAACCCCTCCCTTTCTTTTGTTGCTGTTCTTCTCTCCTGCAACATAAATATCTGCTTCCTTCAACCAGTCCTTTGGAA
>JAPZDZ010000014.1:10076344-10123341 GCA_029783805.1 Acanthurus tennentii
CTCGCATAGTCCAGTTGACTTGCTTTTGACTTTTCAAATTAACCATGACCTGGATGAATGAGAATCTACACAGACATGCACACACCTCTTTCATTTATGTAAGGCCCCCCCACATAGACGTTAAATTTCAAATTAGGAATGACTGTATTTATAATGCCAAATTAATCTCTATGGACGGGACAGGATCGCAACTGTCGGATCATCTTTAACAGATCGGTCATTGACAGCGGGAGCAAACTTCCTTGTTCGTATTTATTTGATCAGAAAAATAAGGATTAAATAATAATTATCTATAACATGGACCCTGAGCAAAGAGTTCTGTCTCCTCACCACTGAATTGCATTTCTTAGTTTAAATTCAACATCAACAAGCGGCTAAAAGAGAAACATTCCGTCGACCATTAATTACCATATATATTCTATTCACAAAATGAATTTAATTTTTAGGTGTGTGCGTGTGTGCCTGCCTGCATGCCTGCATAAGCCGAATAAACGAACGAATGAATGAATGAATAAATAAATAAATAAATAAATAAATCCTTGTAGTTCAGCCGAGTTTGCGCTGGGTGTATGATACCAACCAGTCTTTAAAGGGAATGACAGCAGATTCTCCCATTGGTTCATGTATTTTTGGCCAGAGAAACACCCATGAAACACCTTTGAATTTATGAGACAATTCTACACAGTTGATTGGACTACAGGCTGTGCGCCAGTGGTGCATTGGGCGGGGCAGAGCAGGATTCCTCTGCTGCTCCGATAGGGTGTATGATAAGGCCCCATGTGTATTGCGTCTTTGTAACATTCGAAATTCCTAAATAAATGTATAACTAACAAACTTTACCCACCTAAAATCACACATGGTATAATTGATAGTAGCGGATACTTAAATATTGATACTGTTTGTGTTAGTGATGTACCTAAAGGCCCAGGATAAAAGATTTACAGGAAAATTTTTGAAGAATATGCCAAAAATTAAATACATATTTCTAATCATGTTTTTACTAACATAAAAACCAACTTAATTGGAATCAGTGAGTCAGTCACCTGAGTCTGTCATATTTAGAGAAAGAGCAAGTCCTTTTCCTGAGAGTCTGCCATGTTGCACCCATTGACTATGTAAAACACTGGACAAACCCACTGTGACGTCACCCATTGGTTTCTGCCTGAGCCAAGGTGAAGCCTCAGAAATTAGTTAACTGACACTGACACTGCCATTTGCCTGCGCCTGACTCCGCCCCAAGCCCGCCTAAACGATGAAAAACCAAATTTTGGAAAAGAGGTGGGGCTAAGGCAGGGTTGAAGAACGAACATCACACCCACTTAGATAGGCAGTTCCTGGCTAGCTGTCACCCCATGTGACCACGCCCTAATTTATGCAAAAAAGATGAATTTTAAGCTTAAATATAAAATTAACAAATTAGTTATAAAAAAATTCACCTCCCTCAGAGTTTTCATGGGATGGTAAAGAAGCTGTTGACAAAAAAGCATTTTTTTGAACCAGGCTATAAATATGTTTATTTCTGCTTTAAAATTGGCCTTTTAACATGGGCTCCAATGAGAATTTGCTCCCTTTTGGAGCCAGCCTAAAGTGGTCAGTCAAAGAATTGCAAGTTTTTGCACTTCCTGGTTGGCTTCAATGCGAAAGTGAAAAGGTTGCCCCTTGGTTGCACCACCATATTTTCTACAGTAGCCGAGAATACACAAACCAAACACTGACTCTCAGTTGGGCCTTTCATGTTTTTCCTGAAATTCACAAGCACCTAAAATTCTCTGATATGCTTGGAATGGGAGGGTGAGCATAGGATATGCAGTCGGAGGCAATCTGTAATTTCACTGCTAGATATAACTTTATTGCGCAAACTGGACTCATAAGCAATAGAAATGTCATTGCTGATCATGAAGAAATTCATTGCTGCCTTTGACTGTCTTCAGTGAGCAGATGTATAATAAGCCAGTGACTAGTTCAGTTCAATCCATACTGTAATTAAGAATATGCAAGCACTGTATGTAAGGTTTATAGTTCGGCAGCCACTAATTTACAGCAGAGTTTCTGCATCATAATCTGTAGTATTTCTGGTCTTTTAACAACTTTAAACCAATGTAACAACAGTGTGACTACATGTAATATCCCACACTTCGCCTCAAAAAAGAATAATATCGTCCTGACCCTTTTCCCGTTCTTTGTCTGTCACATTTGTCTGCCTGCCATGAGATGCACACTTCCACTTGCAAGTAAAGTTACCATATCCTCAAAAGTATAGGAATATGTGAAAGCTAGTCTCATCCACACTTTTACAGTAAAAAGAGACTCAAGGTAAAGTCCCCTGAGGACAAAAACAATCAGTGCTAATCCAATCACCCTGCTCATGAAAACGTCCTCAAAGCTCTGCAGCTGCTTTTCACCGTTCATGGACATTTTATTGCCAGAGTATTTCATTAAGAGTTCTTCTGATTTATTTTTGATGATTTTTGGTTTAATCAATTTTTAACCACAGTTCAAAGCTAGCAAATGTGCATTTAAGAATCAATATGGTTTATAAAAAGCAGGTTGTCATTAGTATGTCTAAACAAAATGTTTTTGAAGCTGTAGTGCAGACTCCAGAGTTTTTTAGTTTTTCATGTTCACACAGATCTATATACATTTGTATCTATTAGCCACTCAAATCAGAGACAGTCTCCACTAGCTGAGATATTGTGCCAGTTTCTTGCTAGTTTCTCTGTTGATGAAATCATTCAGTAATCAGATCAATCAAGTAATCAAATCTAAAAATTCCCCAAATTGATGGAGCAAAATGTCGGATAAGAAACCTCAGACCTCAACAGAACCCATAATCTGATTAAGTCCTTTCCAAACACAATTTGTCTGTTGTTAATGAAAATGAATGTAACTTGCCCCCACACTCTCTTTCAACAGCACGATGGGAAATGATGCAGAGCAGAAGTGCTGAAGTGTCAACTTGCCCTATTTCCATTTTCTTTTAGACTTGAGGCTCATGTTTCAGAGCACCTTACAATACAGAGACAGGGAGGAGGTCTTGTTTAAGATTTGTGACTACTGAACCTAAAAATATCGGATCAGTAGTTCTTGGGAAAAATAATGTTAGATATTAGCCACAGAAAAATACCTTTGGCCCCCCACTTACCTTTAAGAATGTCATGGTTCTGACAGCTGAGATGGTTGGTCTGTCAGCGGGGGCATCAATGTGACAACAGCTGCAATGAGCTTCATCCTTTAAAGGTGAAACGCGGTCACATATTTGCTGGAATCAGACAGGTCAAGACAAGTGTGTGTGAGTCACTGGCTTGTATCCGACATTCTTGTCATAATGTTGATGACACACTTGCCAGTCTCAGGTAATGACACCACAGGAAGCAGTCAGTCAGTGAACATCCCGCCTTTCGACTGTCAAACGGATATTACTGACACACTGCTGAGCTCTAAAGTAACCCTTGAGGTGAGGAATTACCTCCCTGAGCTGTGAACCATGCCTTGAAATGTGAGATGAGAACATGAGAACACAGGCCAATAATGCCCACTTTATATTCATTGTCAGAAAATACAGAATATTTTTTCCCTGGTTTTATTGTGCAGCTCTTTATACAGCTTGTGCTCATTGTGAAACAACATTCTAATTTCGTTATCAGTGTATAAAAGGTGCTGAGCTGCAAGCTTTTATTATTTATTTGTGTATACACCAGCAAGGTAACTTGATCAGGATTGGCCCTGGTGCAAATATTTTCCTTGGGCCCTTCTTCTTGGCCCAAACATAAGCACACACTAATGCTAAAAGGCATATATATATATGTATATAGAAAATGTTGACTAAATTGCTTATAACAACTAAGTAGCAATAATTGCTATCCCTCATGGGCCCTTAAAAGCATCTGGGCCCCTGTATATTGCACTACACCTATGGTTATGCTTGTGGTGTAAACATTTTGACATAGCCAAGTAGGATTGGAATTGTCATAAAATGTTTGAGGAAACCAGTATATGTTGCCAGGGAAATATTTTTTGATGTATTTTTATTTGAGCATTAGTTATCAGTGTGCTCACTAAGCTTTGCTTGCACCTTACTCTTTAACTTTACAGAAACTTAAGTTTTTTTGGTTGAAATGACAAATGTCACTTGCATTCTTACCTGTGGCCTGCTTGCTAACTAAGCTAACAATAATCCAAAGAGTTTGCTTTAAAACACTGTCTACAGACTTTATTTTATCTAAGAAAAATGTTTTAAATATGTACTTCCAAGGCTGTGCTTTTGTTCATGATTTATACTTCATGTAAGGTCATCAGCTGCAGATAGATATTGAAGTATATCTAGTATATATAAGTATACTTCTACATAAGTATATACAGAAATAAAACAGCAAATATGACCTCCACTCTTTCTCTTGAAAATAGAGCAAAAGGAGAATTTTACCTCAAACTAAAGAAAAGCCTTTCTGGCCAAAGTAATTAAGTGCATGTTTCCTGCTTCTCCTCTTTAGTATTGCTTTGCAAATCAAATTGAAATCAAATTGGTTTTAACATCGCAGCTTTTTGTTCCCAATAGTTCAAAAGGTCAACCTTGGGGGGGAAAACGAGCAACCAACTTTTTAGAAGAATATTGATTCGTCAAGGGAAAGATATTCTGAGGAGCAATTTCATCCGCCTGTTTCCGCTCTGTGGTAAATTGGAGCGTGGCGAGTCTTATCAAGTGCATTTCAGGACATGAGATACATTGTGAATACTGATGAGATAGAGGGAGGTACAATGCTCCGCCTCAAAACAGGAGCTCAGTCTGGTAAAGGGTAAAGCCAGTCAATGTAAGAAATCATTTCTAACCTCATTATTTGCTCAGTCTGGTTTGTGTTAATGCCCGAGATATCGTCTGTATGTATTGTGTGTATCTTTTTAAATTATTTTAATATTTATGGATTTATTTCTGCACATGTGCTGGCTCAACCAAATTTGATTATATAATTAGTTTACAATCCTTTTTTTTTAAATTCTGCACTCATTTGTAATTATGTTCCTACCAAAAGCCAGAGATGCAATCGGTTTTTATGGAACATGGATATATGTTGTAATTATGCAAATGTATGAGCTGCAAAAATGTGCAACTCAGTCTGCAGGCAATGATAAAGAGCTTACTCCTGCTCATTAGAAGCCTATCAATGTACTTGAGCCTACACAAAAATGTTTGCTGTTAAGTGGAAATTTACTCTTAAGTAAATGTGTTGAGCTGGAATATCTTGTCATGTAAAACTTTTAAACAAGTAGCAAATAGTGAACCTAAGTTCACTTCCATACCTTTAGGGTGATTGAAATGGTTATGAAAGACAGCTGATTCATTTCATAGATTTGCTCTGTTTTAAAAGTTGCACCTTGAATATGTGCTGTAGGTCATGGTTGCATAATTCAAATCTTTCAAAACAATTTTTTTTTCATCCTAATTACTCAAAACCTGCCTCACAATTACCTCACAGTTCAATTGAGCCAGATGGCAAAGAACCACTCTGTGGAAAAGCATTTCGCATAAAAAAGATATTTTTATCCAAGCTATCAGCTGCCATATTGTCTTCTTAAAGCTCACATGAGTATAGTGTGCAATAATTTGCATGCAGCTTTTTTTTCTCAAGGGCACATAACATATAAACCACTCTTCTCCTCAGCTGATAATTACCATGTCATGCAGTAACACTGACACAAGACTCAGAACTGCAAAAGATTTTTATTCAATCCTGATATGAGCAAATCACTTGACCCACTTTACTGCCACTAGATATTAGACGCTGACACAAAAGGTCACCAAAGCTCCCACAGGACATACTTTTAATGCTCTTTTCAGTTTTATTAAGTCTCCTGTAATAAAGGTGGCCTTAACTTGACAGCAGAAATGGGGTGAAAGCAAGGGCACATGTTGCGGTTGCCTCAGCTGTATTCTGTGTTACAGCTTTGATTGGCTGGGGAGATTTTTGATTCCAGTGCTGTTTGTTTTTAAATACAGAGTTTCAAATATATTGGTAAAATGTAAAATAATGCCCGAGCCAGTGTCTGGATAATGTCCCCAGAAGTAATTTTGTTACATATGCTCATTAATGCCAGAGGACGGGGCAAATAAAAATTTGCTTCGTAACCACAGATGGCAATCTCCCTTACTAACTGTGGACAAATGGTATTCCCTCAAGTACAAGCGCTTTTACATGTTCCACCCACTGCTGCAGTCTATTCACAGATGGTCAGTACAAGTGTACAGGATGATTATGTGAACTGCACAAGGCAGAGAGTGGGCTAAGATTTAAAAATTAAATTCCATTCCAAACTCAAAAAGCTCAAAATTTGCAGAAGCTTTCACAAAATGTGTCCTGTGGATAAATGTAAGTTTAATGATTAAAATGTCCTGTGTGCGTGACATTTTTCAAAATTAATTTGTGCTTATTCTTTTAAGAAATTAAGAAATCTATTCCACTCTAAAGATGAAACACCTTGACTTATTGAGGAACAAATTACATTTGCCAGGCAGGATTCATGTCATAGTATTAGAAATTAGTTGTCCAGCCAGAGAGAGGATGGCAGATACAGTCGTTGCTGTTTTCTGAGTAAACCCCATAGGGACTTGCTGGGTAAATAATGCAGCACTAATTGATTGGAACTACTCCCAATCAATTTGGATACAGGAACCAGTGTAATAAACTACAGAAGTCACTGCCATTGCTGTGCAAGAGAGACATTAGGCTCAGACTCAAGTAGAGTGCACAAACGTGTTTTTTAATGCCTTTTTATTGTTGTCTAAAGGAACAATAGTAAATTCAGCATACAATTCTTTGCTTTTCACACCTACCTGATGTCCTATAACTTCATAGCTGACCTTCACACCAGCCTGACGACCACATTAATAAGCAAATGCACATTATTTTAGTTAATAAATGCCTGCACCCTGAAACTGGCTGTCTTTCCGGTGTCACTGCTGTACAAAAAACTGATAAGTGAGGAATCTGCTTTTGTCAAGTCAGACGACGGAAGGCTTTGACAATTTGTTTGCAACAATGTGTTCATTAACCTTGCCCAGAAGCTGTAAATCAGCCTGACAGGAGTTGGATAAGAAAAGACAGTTCAGGGCACAGATGCAGCTTCTGCACAACTTTTGTCCTGGCTAGCACTGCATCATTTTCCCAGAAGACAAACTGGCATTGTGGCCAGTCTGGGACATGTGCACTCAACGTTTGTGTGTTTGCCAGGTTGGAGAGCTTGTTTGCTCAGCTGCTGTTTTTTTCTTGAAACTGACAAATGTGTGAGACAGCCTTTTATTGGTCATTATCCTGCTACACTGATAGAAAATCTGCTCAGATTTTTTTACGTCTGGCATTCAAACACATGTAGTCATAACAAGTATATTGTCCAAAAATCTTCAGAAATAACAGTCTGACCTAAATACCACTTTGTGGTTATTTTTTTGTATGCCTTTATATTTAACTGTATATAACTGACTCTCAAAACTGACTCTCAAACAGGGGCACTTGTACCTCAGGGGGTGGCCGACTGCTGCATGTTTTGCCTGGAGGGTACAAGGAAAGACTGAGTTGCCCAACTAATTTTAAAGCATTTAAAAATGACTATATAAGCAGAAAAAGAAATCCAAACAGTTCGCTTGAGGTAAGTAAATGCATACATAATCAGCTCAGGCAAAGAGATGAGGGTTACAATAGTTTATATTGGCTAAAATTGTGGTAAAGAAAGAGTTTATCAGGAAATGTAATGAATTGCCTTTTGAAACTGCAAAAACTAATGGATAAACAGCTAAAAATGTTAGCTATAGGAATGTTTTAAAGATTAACAAACTATGTGATAAATAAATGATAGGAATAGCATTTCTTAAGCTAAAAGTATAAAATAACCAATTGAAATTATCAGCAAGAAGTAGATCTGATGGATAATATCTGGCCTCCTTCACTCTGAGCAGTCTTGAGAATGCAGCCGAAAAACTAGCAATTGCTATAGAAACCACACTTTTTGTTATTGTTATTGTTATGAAATGATGGGTGGTGTCAATGATAAAAGTTCATCCGATGGGACTGTAAGGGTTCATCACACAATAAAGGTCGAGAACCATGTTTCTCTACATGTTTCTATACCACATGAATTTTGAATGAGAATACATAATATCTGCTGCAGGTTATAACGTACATGCTATTTGTTTTCCTTCGCTTCCTTGAAGAAGCTCTCGGATGCGGTTCCCTCACTTTGGAGAGTCACCCTAGCCAGCGCTGCCTTATCTCAACTCTTCTGGGAATTGCTTCCTAGCATCTGGGTATAATAAAAGTTTGAATTATTTATGAAATTGAATATGCAAGAAAGATCAACCACTCGATCAGCTGTCATTGCACTGTGCTGAATAACTCTGTGTGCACAGCTAATCAGATTTATTTGTGTTGGAAGCAATTTAATTTGTTAGGATACACCTGAACAAAGCCCGGAAATGCTGATTGGGTAGAAAATATTAAAGCCAATTGAATTTGGTATCAACATGCTGTTGGTTGATAAACCAGAGAGACTGGAATTGTTGGGGTTGGATTCAGAGTCTGAACAGCAACCAGGGTTGCAATGTTTCTCACAGTTTTTTCAACAAAGAATGATTAGCTGACATGTGTCACAGTCTAGACAAAAGCGTCCTTTCCAAAAGTTGTGAGGATCATAAAAAATCAAGAAGAAAAGCTTAGACATCTTTGTCTCCCAGAAATTATGTAAATTTTCTGAATATGTAAAATTAAATGGTCTTACTTCTGAGCCTCTTTGAAGATTACTATATTATCCCACATGGTATTTACTGATTTTTTTTTATAATGCAGAGAGGGAGATGAATTATTGTGATGAAGACTGCAAACTGCATGAGCATTTGAAGGTCTTTTGGAAGATCAAAGGATTTAATTTTAGTTGGCTGAGGTTTTCAGGTGCTCAAAGCATGCTTTTCACTCATATCAAAGACATATCAAGGCATTAGACAGGTTGTTGTGTGGGAGGGTGATGGAAAAGAATGCAATTTTTTTTGAACCAATGATGAACAACATGCAAACAAAAGGAAACAGAGGACACATCTTTTCACATCTTAGGTTTGTCGCTAAAAAGGTCATCAAAAATAACAAACACTTTTTTTGAATCCTTGTACCACAGAAGCTTGTGAAAACATGGCTCTCAGGCATTTAACCTCAAATATTTAGGTCATCTTTTTTGCCTAGTGCTCTCTGTAGACAGATAAAGTCACACAGCAGATATGTGCTCCCCAAGCAGTGCTTTTCACTTATTAAAGGATCAATCAAATATTTATTTGACAAGCGCGCTTTTCACAAGACATACCAACATGCTCATAAATTTTCCTGCATGTAGCAGCTTGAATTAGTCCATAAATGATTCTGTCTGCTTCACTGACTCTTCACTAAGTAAAGGATTTCTTTCCATTTAAAGCAAAGGAAGCCCTGTGAAGACAATTACTCATTCAAAACAGCAGCAGCCACTCCCAAGGTGCATATTTGTTAATGTGCACTGAGTGATTTCGTATTCACAGTGGTATGGTTGTAATTCAGAGGGTTTGCAAAAGGCTTGGTGGGGGAACCCAATTAGGATGCCAAGAAGAGGCATGTAATAAGATTCTGTCACTCAGTAATGGAGTGACAGGGCTGGTAATAAGGCTTGCACATGTTAAGCTCTCACTCTGAGCAGATTTCAATCAGGGTTTTCCTGGGAAGCATGACCTGCCTTGAAAAGAGGATTCAGCAGATGGTCGGAAAATTGTGGAAGAATGCATTTTATGTTTGGGCATGACATTATAATGGTCATGATGCATCATCAAAGGTGAAATAAACCCCAAAATATGAATAATAAAACAAATTGAGAGCCTGTCAGTAAGTGTAAAGGACATTGTTAATTATTTATTGTCATCCCATTTGTTAACAATTATTCTTTGCAGTGTTCTCCTGTTTTGTCACAGCTGATAATAACATGATAAATCATGCACCAATCATCAAAGCAGGAAAAAAACTGTAAAGGATTCACTGAACCCACACTAAGAAACGATTTGATACACCATATATGCAAACCAGCAGTGTCAGGCTCTGTTTAAGATGTTCTTTTTCCATGTGGTTACTGCCACCAACCTCATTGCCTTTTCCAAACAACAATTGAATATACTGTACACATATATTAAATTATAAAAGAGCACATTTAAAAACATGATTTTTTTTAATTTAAACTTAATTTTCAGCCTCACCTGAACTAACTGGACACCAGGTCAATTCTGGTATAGCTACCTAATTTGTGGTGGTCCCTGTTAAACTTAATCCATTACCACTCCTTTTCATTGAGAAGTTGCAGCATCACATCCTTTAATTTCTTGTTCCCAAATGCTGGCTCAATGAACATATTGGCACACCAGCCAAAGATGTGGTACTGATGAAGCTGCAGTTGCATTTCTTTAAAGATTTGACTGTTGAAATAGACAAAAAAGGGTTGCTGAAGGAGCACTTCCAGCAATGCCACTACTTGCTTTATTCAGCAACCCAAGTATATATAGTTGTGCTTTAATTTGTCTTTTAAAGTTTGAAGTAAGACATCCCACTGACATATTTTGCTGCAGAAAACTAGAGCTTCCCAGCTGGAGTGCTCCCCAGAACAGGTTGGCTTTTCTGCTGTCAGGAGAACTGACAATGGGGGCACAGCTGTTTTATTGCAAGGAACATACCAAGTGTTTGAGTTCAAGGAGTATTGTATTTTGGGTTGCTCTTTGACGTTATTGCATTATAACAAAGAGTTGTTTCTGTTGTTTGACAGAAGTGGAGTTGCCATAAAAACAGAAACATGAGTTTGTGTAATGTAATAAAACTCAGCAGCGCAAAACTCTTCTCCAGAGTCCTCCAACAGGCTGTTCAACATCTCTCTAAAACAATTTTAATAGGAGCTCAACACTGTAACCTTGATGAATGTCAAATTTTATAGCACAACTGTTGAATTACACTCCTTTAGTTTCAGCAAACACACTGGCAATGGATTTAATACACTTACATGCACACTCGTAGAATATCAGGTAAATTAAAACATGTCTGTTTACTGTAAAGCTACTACACAGCATTCCGCTTTCCTATGTTAAGCCATGGAAGAGCAGCCTTCCTCATCATCCCCTCCTCCTCCTCCTGCCTCCTCCCTCCTCTTCCTCCAGGTCCAAGCGAGGTCTCTTGGAGGTCTCTTTATGGGTGAGAGTATTTGTCAAGATCTGAGCAGGAGAGAATTGGACACCTGGGACAGAGCTTTATATTTTCTCAACACCAGTCAACAAAGAAATAATAAGAAATAATATGTAGCTTCACTGCATCACAAAAACACAACAAAGAGGCTGTAACAGCTAATTACTCAACTAAATAAAAGTAGAGGTAACATATCAGTGTCACAAACCTGTACAAAGCGACCTCAAAGACTATTGGTATTTCTCTGTGTTTGGTTGATCTGGCAGGCAACATCCCTTGTCAGAGAGCATAGAGCAGCAGTTTGATCAACAATCTGTGCACGCTCACATAGTTGTAAATAACTACATGGGTTTACTTTAAAACTTATTTTCTTAATCATCTCTTATTCTCTGCATCTGTGAGTGATAGAGTTCTACTTGAACATTCAAGTCTCCTCTTAGTCAGAATTCTTTCATGTTAGAGATTTCTGTATTTGTCTTCTTAACTTCCAACTTGCTGCATGATCACTTAAAGAGTTGAACTGCACATCTATGTAACCAAAGCTATACAACTCATCTCTATCTACCTTAGGCCACAAACTTATCAGTCATCCCTCATATGCCATTTGGAATGTTTAGTAAAAAAAGTTTTTTTCTATATTTTACTATTCAAAAGTAGTTCTTGTACATCAGCTTGGACCTTCAGCTGAAAGGACACTGCTGAAATATAGAGCACTTGAATTGATGTATGGTGACTCATGGAAAAAGTGAAGAATGAAAAGCAATTGAGGATTCTGCAGGGGACAGCTAAGCACTATTTACCTTGGCCGCCCAGAGCAAGCCTGTGGGCACAACACAGCTGACACCACGAGTAAATGATGCCTTCTCCCATCTCTCATGGTGATCAAAAGCAAGCTTAAAAAATATGGTCAGTTTTCTCTTGACCATTAAGACATTTTTTGTACTTGAACACTTTTTAAATTGTCTAACTGAAACATTTGTGCTGAAATTTGGTTGCTTGTTAAACATCTGTCTGTTGTAAGGACTGATTTTGCTGATATGTATGAACAAAAGAAGCGGTGTTCAGTGAGGGAGGGAAAACTCCCACTCTGCTATGTCCAGCAGTTTGATGATCACTTTACAACAGAGTAATATTAGCTCATAGATTTATTCATAGCTACCAGTACCTTTAAATGACTGTATCCATGTCAAGTGGTCAAATACAAAAGTCCTCACCACCTAGATGATCTCTCAATTTACAAAACTAATGGTGCTGTGCTGTAGAGAAGCGACAATTTTTGCGCTCATTGACTATGGATGAGCATCTGGTCAATGCGGATGTGCGATCTGATTGCTGTGCTTCTCCTGAGACCATCTCAGTGTGCTTCCCCATGCACAAAGATAAACATGCAGAAATACAGAGCCCACAGAGCTCTGCATCCACATCTGCCTCTGTGGCAGCATACAAATGAAACTTTGGCCCATATATGACAATGACTCCAACTCTTCTGAATCTAAAGGAGCCTGGCAACAGGAAAAGTGACTTTTAATTAAAACCAGAGATCACGCTGATTATTAATGGGTTTTGGCTGTTCTAACAGCGAATAAGGCACTCATAAGAGTAGATAAAGTGATCGATAATTTAGCACCACAAAAATCAGATCACTTTGATGCTGGTGTATCGGATGGACTTCAAACATTACTGTCAACTTTAATACACACCCAGATGATTTATTGGGATACAGCTGCTTATACTTAATACGTTTAAATATGATGTCAAGCTTATTTGAATGTGCAGTGATTCTGTAAAATGAAAAAATGTAGCCTTTGATATTTAGTATGCCCTTCGGCATGTTAGACGTATAAAGCGACAAATTCACTCTAATACGATATTTAAATTTTTATACTTGTACTCTACTTCAGTTCAAGAGGAAATACTTTACATTTTACTATGTAGTTGTAATTTCTGTCACTAGAGGGCTCTAAGTAAAAAAAGCTGATGACAAAAGATGTAATTCAATGACTTCTCAAAGTAACAATTTTAATTGTTAAATGGCCACAATTGCAAATGAAACTTTCTGACTAGCTAAGGCAGAAATGTTCGCAGATGAGATAATGTATTAAAGTTTTATCTAGTGACGTTTATTTTTGTCAACTTCCTTCCTCACTCTCTGACTGGTATTACCCTGGAAATTAGCAACAGGAGATAAAATGAAATGCAACCTCACCTTAGAATTTCATATATCTGTTGATTTAAATGTGATTGGAAACATTTGGGTTAAGTACATGCACAGCCCATTTATTTTAGTAAAATCTTATAATCCAGTTGAGATTTGAAATTTTGTTCAGGCTTGTATGAATGTACAATATTTATTCCTTCTCATAGATTCAGTGACCCTCATTTTGCAAGGGAAGTGCAAACAATCTGAAAATTAGACCAGTCCATTTCCCGAGCACAATTCAATGACAGGGGAATGAGAAAAACAGATTTTCCTTAACAGTTGAATCCATCATATACAGCATTATGTCTACATGAAGAATGGTCTGTGATTTATTCTTTTCCCCATCATTTATCTGGGGTAATTTTATCTTGTGCTGGACAGAGGTCATTTTGTGCTGTCAACGAGTTACATAATCAAATTTCTGTTTTGTGTTATTCTTTGCAATAAGACTAATTAGCTCTGGACGTCCTCGGATACATATTGTCTGGTAAATCACTCTCCTCTGGGGCATTTTCATCTTGATAGCCACAATCAAGACCAAATGAACTAAGTGCCACTGACCAGGCTTGCATAAAGCATGACTGATGTCAGCTTCTAGATAGCTAAAATTACTTTTTTGAAGCTGTAGCCAGAGGAGAGGTTAAGGACTTCAAGTGAGCAGAGGAGGGAGGAAAGTATGTTAACCAAGCAGCCAGGACTTAAATGCCACCATTTGGCTTTGCCAGGACTTTTCAGTACTCTGAACACTTGCCCTACTGAAATTTTCTTCAAAATAGAAACTGACATTAAAATGTTAGGCTTCAGAATTTGATGAATGTTGGTTTAACCACCACAGCGGGTGACGAATGAGCTGCTGATGGATTTTGCACACTGAACACCTCAGGGTGTTGAAATGTTAAACGTAGTCAGCAGATACACGACTGGAGTCTCACAGAAAAGATGATGCAGCATTTTTAGATGGAAAAAGAATAATGTATCCTCAGACACTCTTGTGATTTCAAATAATTTATTATTTAGCAGTTGCAATATCAAGTTTTATATTACCTTAATATTAGCAATAATACATGTGTCCCCTGATGTTGGCATCCAGTGTTTTACATAATATTAAATCATTTCATGACAAAAGAAAGTCAATAGTCTAAAATTTATCTGTGATTACATTTTCTCACTTAAGTGTAGGCCTTTAACAGACCAATGCAAACACTGCACTAAGAGGTAAAAATTTTTAAAATTGTAGTCCGTACTTCAAATGTAAAAGCATTCATATTAACAAATATTTAGTACAAGTGCTGAATAAATACAGTGTATCAACCTGATCTGTGGAGCAGGGTTTTAATGATTTTTGACCCAGTTCTGGTTGGTTGACCGTTTGCTAATCCCCACCTTGATGGTTACTGCTGCAATGCCTGTCAAGCTTCCTGTCTTGCATGGCATGCGCTTTGAATTGGTGTGTAACAGTGGCACATTTTCCACTCAAATTTTTTTTGTTTCCTGAAACAAAGGGTGCTTGATTTCACAAGAGGTAGACAAAAGCAGGTTTCACCTTTACGGCAATCATCGATTGTACTGGTTGTGCATTAGCTAGCCTATCAAGCTACTGTTAGCTCCATTGGTTAGCTGAAAACTCCGTTTCCAACTGATTTCTTTTTGCTTACAGCTGCTTCTTTTTAAAATTATGTAAAAGTTGTGTTGATGGATACATACATGTGTTTATGGTAAAAGACTGATGCTAAAGCTTACTGGCCTCACATATAAAGTCATCATAAACAGCTGATAATCCTAATAAAAGATATGGACATAAATAAACAGGTTCTTTGTCGCTGTATAGAGCTTAACTGTACGACTTTCAGAATCTAATAAAGACCAGGACAGGGCCGCTAACATCAGCCTACACGCTGATAGCCTGCAGGATTGCCCTCCACACAGCGCAGACATACTATACAGTGGATGTGTTAGTTATTTACAATATTACTGTAGCTAAGCTTAATAGCCCGCCCTCCTAATATTTGCATTTTTAGTTAAGAGAACATAAAAGTATTGTTTTATCTATTTCTCACACTTCTGCTCTTGAGTTTTTTTTGGTTTTGGAAAAGTTAAAAGAGACCCTACCATCCAAACTCTTTAAATATAAAGCATTATTCTTATGCACAAGACCCATGGAAGGAAAAAAAAACACAACATTGCCTTTAACATTGCATGTTAAAGCTTTTAAGCTAGGGAATAGCTTGCTCGTTAGAAAAAATATGAAAATATTTTAAGTGTTGTTTTGTTTCTATGTCTTTGAGGCCATGATTATAAAAAAGAGGGATCCCAGACCGTTCAGATCTTCTCCTTCACAGACATGATGCACATCCAAGCAGGAAAACATTAAACTCTCAGACAAACAACTACACTCCTTTTTTGTTTGTCAGTTTTTAGCAAAATACCTGGTAAATTCTGTCCTCATTTTTAAAGTTTTTTTCTTTTACTTTGACCCTCTCTTACTTTGCATTGCTGGTCAGTCCTGCATTCACACAATACCAGCCGGTGTTATTCACTTTTGTGCTATTGAAAATGAGTAGGAGTGAATTTTGCATAGCGTTTCATTGCTTTCAGTTTTTGTTTACCCTAATCAGAGCCCCCTGTACACCTCATGGTACATGTGGAGAAATCAAAAGCTTGATAGACCTGCTGTGCCTAGCTACTGACGCTAAGCTATGGTTGGACAATTGCTGTTTGAGGGTGGGGTTTAGCAAACAATTAGTTTGGGTTCATGTATTTCATGACTAACACTTTGGTGCTTAATTAATTTAAAAAGGTGTAGTATGAGATAACAAGTCTTTGATGCAACTCTACGAAAAGCAGTGAAAGAAACAAGCACAAGGGCAGAAGTGTTAGAAGTCAGTGGGGGGCACAGATGGTGATCTATCAAAATGACTCACAGTATGAGCGGATGGATGGCTTATTGGTGTTGTCCTTCTACTTGTGGCAACGGACAACTTAGTATAGAGCCCATAGGTAAATGTAAAATACTGGAGAAAATTTGCAGAAAAAATAAAACTTAGATCACAGTAGTCTTTGTTTATATGCAATGCCCATCAAGCCTGATTCAATTTTCAAAATGTTTTAGTCTTAAAGGTAGTCTTGCAGAAATCAGCGGTCTGCATTCATTCTGCGCAGTTTAGGGGGCAGGTTGTCCTCTGGCCGACTCCCTACCAAAGGGATCTGGATTGGTGTTGGAGCAGTAATGGTGCTGATAGCTGCTGGCAGTCTATGTTTCTCCAGCTCAGCCTCTTCAGCCTCTCCATCCAAGGATAACAGCTGGACCTGCTCCTCCAGCTGTCCCTGCCTCGCAACAGGAATTGAGCTGGACCTGAGCCTCTGAATACTAAGCGGAAGGTCTCCTGTGCTTGAGGCCTTCCCTCCAGGCAGGGCTGGTCCTGTCTTCAACCCCCTCCAAAGGAGCTCTTCCTTGGTGGAGCTCATGCGCTGGAGTTTACTGGGCAGCCTGGACGCTTGGTCCTCCACATGGTCTGCATAGTCGGCTGACAAGAGCCTTTCCCTGCGGCTTCCACGGCCTCCATTACCCAGCAGAGGGGAAGATGGGGTGGGTGCAACAGGCAGAGGGTTTGGCGATGTCAACGAGGACTTCTCTTCCTGCTCTTTGACACTGTAAGGAGGCGTAGGGACCTCAAAGGTGTTGTGAAACTGGGAGTAGTCGACTCTGAAGAAGCCCTCCTCCAGTGACATGACAGGGAGGAAGCGGTGGCCCCACAGGACTTCATCCTCGGTGTAAGATGTCCTTGCCTGGCATGTCATCCCTAAGATTAAGAGAAGGGACATAAGTGCAGAGAAATATTTCAAGTAAGACCAAAAGAGGACAAAAAGAACATTGCTTAGAATACTTTTGCATTGCAGAAAAATTGTAAGTGGGCTTTTAAATAAAAATTAGACAGACTGCCAGACAGAGATATACATATATGGAGAAAAGCTTGTCCTATTGAACAATTAAAGACCAAGAAATTTTTTTTAATAAAACTGAGAATTGCTTTCTGTCATATGATTATGAAAAGAGAAGTCTATTCAAAGTTATTATTTTAAAAAATGCACACATTAAAAACTAATAATTAGCTCTAACCAGTGGTCTCTACAATGCCCTCTAGAATGACAACAATCTCAAACTGCTCGTTCATCAGTGAGCGCTGCGACAGATCGAAGAATGGGCTCTTGGTGTTGATCTCATGGCAGATGGTCAGAGGCGATACCAAGAAGAGTTGGTCTGCCCCAGTCCCAAAACCCACATCCAGCTCACACTGGTCAAGTGGCAGGAACTCGCCTTCAGGAGTTTGCCGAGACTGGAAAGACAAAAGACACATATTATATTTAACATTTTACTTACAAGTGATAAATCAGAAGAACCAATCAACCTCCTAACAGGGTCAGAACACAGGTTAATGCAAGCAAACTATGCCATGACCCAAGATGTCCTTACCCTTGTAAATGAATAGTTTTGACATTTACTGGAAATTTGATACCACCCTCAGTGTTTGTACTGGTAAACATTAAGCTCATGTAAGCAGTTAATAGCTTAGCTTGAAACAACACTGCCTCCAAAATTCACTCTATTGTGCAAAAAAATATAAAGGGTTTTATCCACATGGCTTAGGGTTTGTATGACCCTGAGGTAAATTGGTGTTCAGTCTAAAAGAGCACTTAAAAAGTAAACTTCTCTGCCATTTTTTATGTTTTTTTTCTGAATAAGATGTGCCAATACATTGGCCATTTTTTATCTGAAACCCTTTTCAAGTACTGTGTACATTTGTATGTGTATATGTATGTTTATGTATATTTGTATATGTACTTTTTGCAGACGCAGCCTTGATGGTATTTGAAGCTGTGTTAAGGATCCCATGAAATAGCTTTGAAAAAGCAATTTTCTTCTGTAATTTGACATGGTTCCAAATGGCAAGGGATGTTTCAGTGGGAGTTAAAGTAAGAAAGAGAGTTCATTATAGTACACAAACAAAGGCGGGACAAAGCCAGTAAGCTAGAAATGATCACAGTTGTTCAGGACTGCATCCATCATCCCCACTTGGGACTCTGACCTGCTGTTTTGGTGCATAAGCGTGCTTTGTATAATGGGAAGAGGTGGCTGAAACTCCCATAAAACTGATGACATTTTATTGGATGGAATACTTATTTGCCTCTGAGAGCTGGATGAATCAGCAAACACATCTTGACACTTTTGGCAGAGACATGGATTGATTTGGATATAAAAAAAATTAACAGATAAAAGCAAAAATGAAATATTCAGACATATTTTTTGGCATCTAGTGATTGACACAAAACAGCACACCCAGGAGAGACAACAGCACTCAAAAGGTATTCTTAGGACCTTGATGTTGCTATCTGTGCACTCAGTGGCAGACATGATTGGTAAAGGTGAGAATAAGGTGTTAGAAAAACAAGTGTTCTCAAGCATCACTATCAGACAACATCAGCATTATTAATATTTCTAATTTGAAAGACTTACAGGTGGTTCTTTTACTCTGCTTCCCAGCACATTGGAGTACTTAAAAACTCTCTGTGGTTGCCTGGCCTCTGAGACAAGTATCATTAGATTATGAAAAAGACACTAGTGCTTACTCCTGGGATGCCAAGCTCAATCAAATAAAGTACTCGTATAGCTGTTAAATTAGAACATGGGATTAAGGAGAAGGCTCTCTATGAGCTTATAAAACCTCTTTTGCTTTCAATTGCAAGCCTCTTACTCCAGTTGATTTGTCAAGAGGGAATGATTTACAAAGGAAAACGTGTTAGCTTCACCCAGCAGGCCAAAGATAAAATCCACACAACAATCCACATGAACTGTATCAACACAAGTAAATAAAAAGGCAAAAAAGAAAGAAAAAAGGAAAAGTATAAGCCACAGCCAGCTACAGTCAGCCATTGCTCGATTCAGATAGTACTCTAACATCTTGCATTAACTTGTAGTCAGAGTAGTCTCTCTGGTCCTTTGAGTGAGGAGCCACTTGGTCGACAGATGGCAAACAGGCTGTCATTTGTATTCACAGTGATGTTGAGGACAGAAGGGTGTGACATTTCACAGGAAGACGTCTGTGCCCGCAAATCCCTGGCTCGCCTTGGTGAGGGAAAGTGACACCCATCATGCTGTATCAGTGATGGCCGCTCATGGAATATGCAGACAGGGAGTCTACATGGCATGCCTACTCAAGTTAAAGTAAAGTATGTAAGAATGGCGGATGTTTGACATAACAAAGCTTTGTTGTGGATGCAAAATGTGGGGAGGAAATGCAGTAAAAAGCCGCACTACCTGCCTGTACTTTGATCTAGCAGTCTGCAGTGTATATTCTTAGAATCAATAAAATACCAGAAAGTTCCATTTGGCATTTTTCAGTCAAAAACCTTGCCATGGGTTGACAAAAATAATTTGAGATTGATTAGAGTATTGATATTACCATCAGGTCTGTGTGACAAATATAAAGCTAAAGCACACGGGCGGTCAGCTTGAAAGCCTCTACAATACGTGGGAAGATCACTAAAATCATTTTAAAAAAAGCTTGTCCTGTGTATATATCAATTAACTTATGTCTCTCAATCATCGAAATACAAATTGTCTTGGAGATACTGCAGGCAGGTGTCTCATTTGTCAGCAAAGATCATGTGAGTCAATAATACTGGAAACATTTCAAGGGCCATGTAAATTTGCCAATGCCAAAGTGCTGCAACCAAACTATATCTCTGCAAAGAAAGAGCAACTTGCTTGACACTAAACGGTTTTAACAAGGTGAAAGCCTTGTGTGTTCTCTATATTGCTGCTAAACAGTTAGTGCCACAAGGGGAAAATTAATGGCCTTTGGAAGAGGATCTGATCTGAGGGGAGTGCTTAATTTACTAAGCCACCTGAGATTCAGGTTGAGTGAACACAGGTCCTATCCCTGGTCACACACTTCCTGCTTAGTGACAGTGTGTGTTTGTGTGCGTGCATTTGTGCAGGAGTGCATGTGAGAGAGATGTTAAAAAGTGTGTGAGTACCTATGTGTGTTTGTGTCTCCAATGCAAATGTGTATTTGTGTGTACACATATGGCCTAGTGTGTCCAGGCTGGATCCTTTGAGCTTTGAGCTGGGCATCAAACGTAATGTCCCAGCAGACGTCACATTGGAGCTGCCGCTCCCAATCTCTCTACAGCATCATTGAAGCTAATTCAGTTGTCGTTCTATGTCTCTTCTTCTTTCTCTCTTTCTCATTCTCTTTCTGCTTGTCCTTCAGAGTTGACAGTGGCAGATGTGGGGAGTCATGCTGACATGTCTGCTTGCCTTAACACTTGCATCCATGCCTGTCTGTCTGCTACAACTAGCCTTTATCACTTATCACCTGCTGTGGACCAACTTACTGAAACGGGCTTCTGCTGACATTGATGACAACACCCAGCTGTCTCTGTCTTTGTTTGCCACATTGCTGCTGTTTACTGCTTGTTTTTCTCTTGTCTGAGCATCTTTTCTACATGCACTAATAAAAAAAAACAGATGCAAGCATGTTTCTTTATTTTAAAATCGTATTCTGCCCATTCTGCAGGGGTTTATGCACCACTGCATGCTATTGATTTATTAATGAAACCCGCTTTAATATTAATGGGAATTCAAGGACAGTTGTCTTTATAAGTGAATATGCATAAATGCATAGTCCTGCCAAGGATCTTTGTTTTTCAGTGTAGGCTTCTGCAACTCAGTGACCCTTGTCACAAAATTTGTGTACAGCTTAAAAAATCCATAATATCTATAAAGAAATATAACTTACTCTGAAAAGACCAGGTCTTCCATCTTTTTGTTTTAAATGAGTGATTTTAATATTTTCTTGGTATCAATTAATAGAAATATTTTGTTCTCCATAAATTCTTATTGACAGCTGTATAAGACCACAACCCGACCAGTATTGTTTGGCCACAGATATGTTGAAACTTAACATTTCATTGTGGTTTTACTTCGTTTAAACTTTTCACCTCTGCAGTTAAGGTCTTGTCAGGTTAAGGCACAAAAACACATCTTGGTCATAATTTTAAAAAATATAATGTTTTGGCTTATTATACCTGATTTTGTTACCTCAAACATAACTGGTTATTGTCACGACGTCTCCTAAAAAAAACTAAGTTTTACAGACACAAACACAGCAGGAAAGACCCCTCACAGTTGATAAACTTCTCAACTTGAAACCTTTGACCTCCATATGGCCTCAAACATTTGTCTCTGTTTGGCAGCTGTCTTACTACCACCGTCTCTTTCTACCTCTGGGTGAGAAAAGCCAGCTCATGGAGGCCTACATTCAATCTGAACAGCATATAATGCCAGCATTCTTTTTGTTTGGTGACTGGACGGAGGATCATAAAGTCAGGCTTTGGAGAACAAAAAACTCCTACACAATGTAATTTACTTCACAGAGCTGCAAAGTTGGGGGAGCTATTTCAGGTTCCCTTGGTTGTGGAGCTAAAAGTCTTGTTCATTTTTCCCAAAGACAGTCTTGCAAGAGACTGTGTTGGAAAATATTCTATTATTTAAAAAGTTGAAGGTGCAAGACTGTGTACATTAAAACTTTAGAATAGAGTACACCTATGACTCCCAAGATGCATTTCCACATGAAACGTTGAAGAATAATTAATAAAAGTAATAACAATAAAGCTTGAAATTCTGTTTTGTGTGCCACAAAAAGTGGAAGAAAAGCTAAACTTTGTGCTGCTGAGGAAAAAAGTGTTCAGATCTGTCAACCATGCCAAACTGACCAATAAAACATGATTTCTTCATTCTTAAGTTAACATAATTCAAACTGGTCGCCGTAACATGAAATTGCATGGATGTTTAACCACCTTGAAGAGTTTTGTGTACCATATTCAATAAAATTAAATAAAATTGAGAACATTGAAGAAAAACATCATATGGGCATACAGAATGGGATAAAATGCTTCAAAAACAAGCATCTCCTTCCAGTTCAAAACTCTATTGACAAAACCCTCTGCCTTCAGACCTTCAATTGATGAAATTCAAAGGCAAACTGCTTTTTAAATCATGTGCTATGTGTGAGCATATAGCCTGGGAAAAGCCCACCGATCAAATGGACACCAACAGCAACACTGAAATGGATGTTGTAATGTAAAAGAGGTGGTTATATTTACTAGGATGCTAACACTGGCTGAAAGTTTTTGCCAATGGATTGTACTGCCAATTTGTGTCTTTGGATAAAGGTTTAACACCATTATTTTTTTCTTGTTTTTTTGTCTTGTTTTGTTTTGTTTTGTTTGGTTTTGTTTTTTAAATACTTTTTTGTTTTGTTAATGGGTTTCAAAAGATATCTAGCTAAAGGGGGTCTGTGCAAGCTAATGTTATCTGGGGGCTCCTGGCATGGAAAAGTTCAGAAACACCTGTTCTCTTATCACGACTCTGAAGCATTTAACTATTAAGGTAGAAAAAAACTGAAAAGAGTTAAAATACGAAACCAGAATATGCTTTGTCACAACTTATTTGACTTACTTATTCCAACAAGTTTGTACATCTTTTTTAAGCAAACAAACGTGCCAAGATCCAAGTTTGCAGCTGTAAAAAAGCAGCCACAAGTTCTAAATACATTCCAGCACAACAATTACATTACCAGGAATGTGACCAACTCTAATTTCTTTAAAATCCAGTGTATCCAGGTTCCACAAGAATTTATAACCCATGTCTATCTCTGACAATTGATCCCAGCTGCTATGTCACAGGGCATTTACACAGCTCCATCATTAGGATTTACTGCCGTACGTGTAATTGCTTCAGTCAGCTTTGTGGGTTTACCATCTCACAGTGACCTTGAGTCATGTGTTTCCTAAGCACAAGCCATGGCATTGTTTTAATGCGAGTGTTTTAACGGTATAGAGGGCCACTACAGGGTGATGTAGGGTCCATTTACCTTACAGTACCCCACTGTATGTTGCTGCATTACATTAGCATTGCTTTATGGGCTAATAAAACATCAGTTCTGTTAACATACATTAAAATAAAAATTATAACACTGCATCTAATTAGTAGGAATCATGTAGAGGTATAATCCACACTGCATCTTTTATAACAACACATTAATCTAGAAATAAAATTGAAGCAAACTGCTAGCTGTGTTGCGAGCTTTTATTCCAGTGTCGCAGAACAATACATGAAACTTAATGGAAGCTGCACAAGATTTGAACTTCAACTGTTTTCAGTTTGTCCTTTTGAGCGTGATTGATGGCTCATGAATAAGTTGCTTTTTAGCAGATTGTAAGGACAGCCTTTCATGTCTTAACTTCAGCCAACACATAAATAGTTGTGGCTTTAAAAATGATTTAATGATCGTTTAAAAAGATCGAAATTCACTGGCAGGAACCCCAGTTCGAGATCTTCCCACAAATTTCATTAACTGATATTTAAAAGACAGCCAAACACTGTTAAACTAGAAAAAGTTAAGAAAAACAGATGAGTGAAAACACCCCATCAGAAGTTTCCTGTTTTTTGGGGGTTTTTTTGGCAGTATTTATATTACACTCAACCAAATCTATTCACTTAAGACAAACCTTATAGTAAGGCACAGTGTAACCAAAGTGGTGCTTCTTAATAAAATAGGAAATGCCTTCTGTGCAACAGTACTGCAGCAGTTCTTTTATCTTGATCTGCCTTTACGGATGTGAATCAGAACAGTTTAAACTTGTTTTTACTGTTCTGAGCCTTAAGGAATTAACAAAAGTCCATAATCTAAATTTATCACAACAATTCCTTTCTTGGCTCCATTAAAAGGAGGCACTTCTACCAAGGGCATGTCTGAAATATTGACGCACTTATTGCGCAGACAAATATGTCCAAGGTCAAACATGACGGCATGCCCCATGAGTTACCATCCTACTGCTTTCATTCAGTTTAACATTACACATTTAGAGCTATTGCAGAATATTAAACTCTCTAAATGGAACTAATGGCCTCCATAGAGGCAGAAAAGTTGATGATTTTGCATTTGTGCCTCAGTGATGCTGTGTTAATTAACGGCAATGAACACACCATAATTTCTTTTGCCTGTCTAGGCTATTAATGAAAAAAGTAAATGACGATAAAATGAAATAAAACTCATTCCAGAAAGTTGAAACAGTAGCAATAATCACTTAATTAAATCACGGCTTTTAGTGTGTAAATTTTTTCTCTTAATATTTCAGTATTAATACTGTCTTTCTCAAATAAGAAAATGACAGAAACTAAACTAAAAACTTTATTTTTAAATTATGCTATGCGGCTTTGTGCACCTTAAAACATTAATAGCCTAGAACCATGTTAATGGTGATACTAACATACTGGAGGCTTCTTGGTGACTCTCCCTGGAGGTTTAGAATGTAAGCTGTCATTTAAAATCATCACTCTTGTCTCCCGAGATGACAAAACAGGAGTAAGCTGACTCTTCCTGTCAGAATTTTTTAGATATCTGCTTTTGTTTGGGCAGGAGGAAACTACATTTCATTTATAAGACATGCCTTCCTGTAAACATGCCCACAGTGAGGAAAAGGCAAAAAATCAAAACGTATGTGATGAGTTGTGCTGCATGAATCTGTTTATTTTAGCATGAAAATTAGAGAGTTACAAAAAATTTTAATCAAAACTGTCCTATAATTTGTAAAATAATTAGTTAATGCAGTAAATGTTACTGCAGTTTTCTCCTTCATTTGGGAAGTTGTGTGATAAAAATTGTTGTCCTCATCTTTCATGATAGCCTCAGCTTCTACTAGGCAAAGACCAGCACATATTTCATATAAATGTAGCCTCTTTTATTAACTCACAGTGCTTCTGATTCCTGCCTTTTTGTCTTAAGGCAAGACTCGTTCAATTGACCTTTTAGTCAATCAGGATAGTTCCTCCCCTACTGTCCCCCAGGGGCCCATTAATCTCATCTGCAGACAGGTAAAGCAGAGGCTGAACTTAAAGACATACAGTCCATTGAACATCCATTCTGCTGACTGAAGCTGGACAGTTTGTGAGTACCCTGAGTGTAGTAGGAGACACACTCTGCTGCTCAGAAATGAACAGTGGAAAAGAGAAAAAACAGAAGGCTGTGTTCAGGACAAATCCAGCACCGTCAAATGTGTCTTAAATGGTCACTGAGTAAATTACATTTTATGTTGGAGCCTCAAAACCATAGCCCTAAGAGTAAACCCATGGTCCCTACCCAATACAATCAGTCCTGGAGATGAATGGAAATTCAATGCATGGCTTGAAGAGCAATCATAAAACATAATGGGCAATCTAAGAACAAATTAAGGGAATGTCATTTAGGCTCTGCCTTAATAATGGCATTTTCAGAGGGAATGGAGATGGAGAAGAGGCGAATGCTCACCGCGTCAAAGTGTGCATACCTGTGTGGTGATTTGGGATAACGGACTGTTTAACCTATAGCCTACCTTTATGAGTTTGCACCTGATCTGTGCGGACACCATATGGCTGTTCCGCAGGTTCCCCACTCGGAACATGAGGCACAACTTCCCGTCCCGCTGCGAAATGACCGCGTCCTGGCTGAACATCAGCGTCTCTGCGCGCTTCTTCGGCTGCGACATCTTGATGAACATGCAGCCGATGAGAAAAGCGTCCACAATGGACCCCAGCAGCGACTGGAAGAGGAAGAGGATGATCCCCTCCGGACACTTCTCAGTGATGTATCGATAGCCGTAGCCGATTGTCGCCTCCGTCTCGATGAAAAACAGAAACGCGGAGGGAAAGTTGTACACGTTGGCGACGCACGGAGTGTAGGACGAGTCGTGGCCGCCGTGGCTCAGGTCGCCGCGGATATAGGCGATCACCCACCACATAGAAGCCATGACAAGCCATGCGACTGTGTAGGTGAGGATAAAGATGAGTAGGTTCCAGCGCCACTTGAGATCCACCAGTGTGGTGAAGAGATCGGAGATGTATCGGCTGGTCTCCCCGCCAAGGTTACCGTGCTGGACGTTGCACCGACCGTTCTTCTCCACAAACCGCTGCCTCTTTCTTTTCACCGGTGCGGAAAAAGTAATGCCCCGGTTGGTGTTTACCACCTGGTAGTCCTCGCCAAATTTTCTCCGAATGGCTGACATTGTATCAATCACCTTCTTGTGACAAGTAATCAATACTTGTGCAGAATCCGGTTCTTTAAACAAGTTTGGTACCCCCTGTCCAAAACCATGCAGTCACACTCAGCGCGCGACTTGCATCCTTGTGAGATAGAGATGCGCCTCTCTCTTGTAAATTAATCGTAAGTGAGCAGAGATTCTGCGCAATACATGATTCAGACTATGTCCCTTTGCGCAAAGGACTCTCCTAAGAGCCAACTTTTTCCGCAGGCTTCATCCACGTAGAAACAAAAGAAAAAAAAACACACTTTCAAAATCGGCTATGACCAAAAGCTGTGCTGAATGAGCTTGAAGGCTGTGTCCTTGGTAGATCCACTGATGTATTGTTACCCATAAAGCTGGGACTGTGATTATAGCAGGCTAAAGTGCGCACTCCTGCCCGAGGGAGACGTACTCAGATAGGAGTGACTTCAAATAAAAGAGTGAAGACGAACTGCGGCACGAGTGGCGAATTTCCCTTTTAAGAGGGGTGTGTGTGGTGCTGGTGGAGGGGCTGATGTGATGGAGGGAAATGTTTTTTTTTTCTGTCTTGTACCCAATCAGGTAAAAGCTTTAGAGCGAGCAAACAATACAACAGTGAAAATAACCGTGGGAAATGTATAAGTCTTTCTTTTTATTTTTTTCCCCCTTACTTTGAAATTTGTTTTCTGTTGCTTAGTTATCTCTATTCTGAGTGGAAGAGTACAAGAAAATCTGTTATTCCAAGAAGGCTGTTAGAGGTGATTGGTGGCTGTTTGGTTCCCCCTAGTGTTACTGCAGTGGAAGTGAACCTGCATAATGAGAAAATCTGCAGCTATGAAGTATTATACACAATACAATACTCCGTTTGAAGTTACTATTTAAGACAGATGGTGAAGAAATGTCTTAAGTACTGTTGTCACTGTACCCCAGTTGTCACTATAGAATGTTATTGCGTTTTTTAAGGACATTTCTATAAGCTTGCATCACACTAAGTTCCCTTGTGGCTATATCATATTAAAGTTCAGAATATGCAATCATTACTGTGCTTTCTTGAGGCTAAGCACCCTATTCATTCCCTGCATTTTTTCAGTTGACCAGTTGAAAACTTATGGCATACTCCTGTGAAAGCAGGACTAACCCAGAGAAGTTTTTTTAGATTTGGACGCATTGATGGTGAATTTTATATGAGCAAAGGGTTGAAACTGTGGCTACAATGTAACAAATTGGCTATTCAGCTGTGCGTTATTTTTAACCTTCTTCTAAAAGTGGGTGATTTCTCATTTTTTATCAGAAATATGCTGTGATTAACTAAATTGCTGCACTGATCATGAGTGTGCATACTTGTATCTGTAATAACTCAAATGTAATTATTTCATTTTTTATTCTTTAAACCCTTTCTCTTTTAAACTCTCTTTTATCTCTGTATTTCTTTGGCATGAACTCATGACTGTAAGTTTTAAAGCTGATAAATGGCAAAAAAAAAAACATGTGCATTCTGTCACTTATCAAAGACCAGATGTTATGAGTATTTTTCCTCCTGACTCTTGACAGAACAAAAAAAACATGAGCTATATTAAATCAAGAACTAAAAATAATTTGTGTACCTTTTCTTTTACTTTTATTAACTTATATCAAATGAAAAGGTACACTAAATGTTTTTGCATCAGTGAAAAAATGGGTAGAAGAATAATTATTTAACGTAAGAAATTATATAAGCACAAATGTAGTGTCTGTGTTTAAGAGGAAAATTCCCACTCATCACAGTAAATCCATTGCACAACAATAAAACCTTTAGATTCAATCTGACAAATAACAGAGAATCACTACTTAAAAGTATGAGCAGATATCCTAAAAATCCTGGAGGACATGGGTGAAATTGTGCTCCTCTTGAGGAATATACACACTGAAGTAAAAACTAGATTTTCACACAGGGACCTTCTAAAGTGTAGGGCCAATACTTAAGATCATAAAACAGGACCACTTTAGTTGGTAATGACTACAGTGGGGCAAATTCTGAAATAAAAATTGTAATGAATCTAGTGACCCAAACTCAGTTTACAGCTAGGGGTTATAGTCAGTCTGCACCAGGAAAGCTGCTGCTTTGCCTGGTTAGGACTCCAGTGCAGTATTTTTCCGTGTTAGAGCATTGATCTGATAAACTTGATTGGTACTGGCACATATGCTGACCTTAGTAAAATTATGTAGCTGCTATCATGCAATCGTGGGTATAATATTCAGTTTTTCCGTGACCATTCAGTCATGTCAGACGGCTGGAATTATTTATGTTTTGCAATCCCTTATTAAACTGTGCTGGCATCAGATCAATAATTGGTGTTAACAGATACCTTGAGTTGAAGTAAAGGTTGAATTGATCCATTCCTAATCTTGTTCATGTGAAACATACCTGTGCAAGCCTCAGTTGGAGCAAATTTGGAAGTTAATCATACTCTACTACTTCTACGTAATAAATACATATATGTTGAGGAACAAAAACCCAAGGAAACCGTATAAACATGCAATCATGCACACAAAATGCAAACCACAATATCACCATGAGTTACTCTATGCCTGTCTGAAACAGTCTTGAGAATTTAAAACACAGATAAAACCCTTGTTGTCCTATATTGCAAAATATTAAGTAATATGGGATTCCCATAAGATTTCCCAAAAACAAATGCTATTCTTCTTATTCACCTAAATTCCAACTCACAATATGCAAAAGCGGGTAAAAATGATACCAACTAAATAAACTGCATACTAGAAATAGCTCCAAAAGTAAAACAGTTTAAATGTAACATTGCTAAGCCTCTTGTAAGTACAGAAGTTGCATATTAAATTTTCTTCCTGTGTCATAAATAACGCGCAAGGACAAAAGGTTGCATAACACAACATCCCTCTTCATTGCATTATCTGTTCCTGTGCCCTGTGTGTTTACATTACTTCGAAGATCAGGGCTACTTGTGCTGTCCAGTGAGGCTCCAAAATCTCAGCAGCTTTCGCCTGGCTCCTCTCACGACCCGTCCGCTGCACCCACAATTCCCCGCGCCAAGACAAGATGGAAGAAAGCAGCGACCGCTGGAGAACAATGTTTTGGCAATAAAACACCAAAGCGGCGAATACGGAGAGAATATAGGCACGTTTGAAACCAACTGCGGTCATGTGTAGGTGAGTGGGAAACTCGGTGGGATTTTATTCGTGGCGAATGCTTTGACTTTGTCGAAATAAAGGCGACTGAATTGTCTGTCTCGGCGCAAACGGGAGATGCACTGAGACCCAGCATCATTGTTTCTGTTGCATGGGCCGTAATGCGGGTTTTCAGTCGGGGCAGCTAGTGCTAACTAGCTAGCTCATGGCAGCTCGATTGTTATAAACACAGCTGCCTTTAAACCGTACAGTTTTATTTAGCCCAGCCATTTGATCCGAAGTCCAATGTACCTCAGTCACCGAGGAATGTTTTGCTAGCTAAATATACTGGTAAGCATTATCCGGTTGTAATTACAGCTAAAGTTAGCTAACAATAAATAGAGCGCCAGCGTTGCTCGCAGCCAGACAGATTTGATTTCACGAGCGTCATCAAAGCTTGGGTATTGGAGAATGAGCAATTTGGCCGTTGATCTGGCCAGCAAACTTACAGTTTCACTTTGTGAAATGTTACTCTAATTTTTTAAATTGATCAATATAACTTGATTTCAGTTTGCGTTTAATCAAATAAACTTGATGTTTAAATAGTAATATAAGCATTAAAAGCACCAAGTCATTGACCCTGTTTCAGCATTGGCTAGCTTGATGGCAACACAAGGAATAGGCTAAACGTTGCGTTACATTGATCACAGCGGATCTAATCAGATATTAATCGACTATAAATGTGTTCATTTTAGGTCACATAACTTTGAATATCAATGTGAATTTATTTGAAAGACTATTTTGATTCGTATGAAGTCTTAGTCGGTTGTTTTGATTGTGGACGCAAAGATGTGTTGATTGTGTCTGATTGTGGCTAACCGGTTAGCTAACTATGCTAACTAGCTGGCTAACTATTATGCATCACAAAAGCTCATCCGCTTTCTGTTGAATTCACTGTCGCGTAGCCAAATGGTCGCCTGGGCTAGACTAAACAATAAATTCTCACCCCAGCTGTTGTTTAGAGCCTGTTTCGACACACATACAGCTTAGTCACCCGACTACGTCCGCTTAAAAATGACTAAACTGTCTAGCTGAATTTGACCTAAATATCGTGTGTTTTAGGTAAATGTAGTGAACCGATTAAATTGCCAGTACTGCAACCAACGCGTCAAGCTTTTGCATCCATGATGGGTTATTGGCCAAAGTGTGACAAATGGTGTTTTCCAAAATATATGAAAGTGCAAAAACAACACTGATGTCTGCCCCAAAGATATCAAGCTTTATATTTTATTTTGGCTACAGTCCAAGTCACATGTGCTGAATGTCTCAAGTAGAACAATACAAGATGTTGAGTTAAATTATTTAGAGGCAACGTTTGATTTTATCATTTTTTTCCTTACATAAACCAGAATTTACAGATACATTTCGGTTCAGAAATTCTGGAGTTTCTTAAACTATTAAAATATGTTTTTTTATTGACTAACATGTAGGCACACATTACTGAATATATATATATATATTGTTTATGAAAACCTTTATCTGAAACATCCAATAAGTTTTGCAGTTAATAAACGTAATAGGTAAGTCTAAGTATTTTTACTTTCAAGTTCTTCTGGCTGGGTTTCTTTTTTGTAATCAATGAAAATTGGCATGGAATTTAGTCAGTTATAATGGTTGGGTCTCTTTCAAGTATGACCTACTAAATACAGTAGCATTTAAGTTGTGCCTGTTTTTTTGTTTGTTTGTATTTTGTAGTTTTTGCAGGTCTTGTGACTGGTGCTGTGGTTTAGATAAAAAAAGAGTAATAAAATGGGAGTAAATTGCCTTGATTTTTATTTATTCATCTCTTTTCTCCATAATGTGTATCAAGTTTTTTTCTGTATTGTCTCCTTCTTTATTAAACAAGTTCTTATCAATTAAGTGCAACTCATTAATAATATTTATTTGTTTCACTGGTTAAATTTTGCAAATGCTCTATTTTTATTTTTACAAAGTTAAACAAAGTGAAAATGTCTAAAGGTAAAGGTTCTCTTGGCTTTTTTTCTCAGTGTAAATTAAATGTGTTGTGCTAAGTATTCATTTAGCTTTCCAGTAACTGTACCGTGCGCCTCCGTAAGATAAAGCCCGATGAATCCAATTAAGTAATTAATGGGGAACTGAGAGGAAATTCAGAGAATGTTAGAGAGAACACAGTACATACTGTGAACACTATATAATGCAGACTAAACTTACTTCATTGGTAAAACCTATGAGAGGTTATAATCACAAAGTGTGACAGTTGCCTTGGATTATATACTTATTAATGTTTAAAAATGATCAATACTCACAACTTTTTAATATCTCCCCTCTCTTTCAGGATGTTTTTCTCCTGCATTCCTCTTTAGATTGATTGCCCTCCTTCTTCCCTGCGCAAAGCAAAACCACCATCATGAGTATTATCCAAGACAAATTAGGCAATGAGTTTTTGCGGAACGGTGGCATGGACCCCAATTTTGCACCAGGCATGCTTATGTTCAGCCACCTCCCACCTGTCACCAGCTTCACACGGCTGGCCTCCCAGTCTGTTATGAGTGAACTTCCTCAAGAGATGATCCTGAAGAAAGAACGTGATTCGCCCCCAGAACACCAGGGCGCCACCACTGCAAACACAGGGGGCTTCCTCCACAGCATGGGCATTAAGCAAGAGCGGCTAAGCGAGCTGGATTACCGTATGCCCCTCTACAGTGGGGGTGGAGGTGTAGCGGTAAACTGTGCTGGAGGGGGCGCGGGGAAGGGTGGTACCGACATGCCAGACATGTCTTTCGGCAGCCACCACCAGAATCACCAGAACATGCTCCTGCATGACCTCAACCTTAGCAATGTTCGTTCCCTCGGAGAACCGGTGAGAAGTGGTTGTTGTTTGCTGCTTGAAGTAATATACTGTATAACTAATTTGAACAATGTAGTTAAACTAGAAATATTTATGTGCCAGTTTCTTAGCGTATAGCTTAAGCAGGATTTGCGATGTTCAGGCTGTTGTATATTCTGCAGTAGCAATATGCTGCCTATATTGGCCAGTTTTAAATGGTACTATACTTTGTTGTTTTTCCTTAGATGCCTGTAAGACCAGGTAAAGAGCCAAAGGAGTCTTCAGGTAGAAGAGGGCGGAGGAGCAATGGGGATGGGCAGGGAGGCAAAGCACGAAGAAAACGGAATGATGCTGCAAAGGTTAATTACTCATCTGTTTTACCTGATATCCTTCACTACACCAGTACAAATATGTGTTGTTTGGTTAAAAAATGTTGGTGCTTGAAGAGGAGAGTTGTACACTTCTGATTCTTTTAGACTTAAAAGGAGTTTAAGCTGCATTAGCATGATGTTGAAAAGTTTGCAGTTTATTACTTGAACAGCTTGTACTTATGGTTTTCTTCTTGCAGGCCATGATGTTGGATGCAGATGGCGCCTGCCTTTCCCCCAGCTCAAAACCACATATCTGTGAGCACTGTAATGCTGCCTTCCGCAGCTCCTACCACTTGCGCAGACATGTGCTTATACACACAGGTGAGAGACTTTCGCTGCTTGTTAGTGCTTTTTTCCCCCCTTACACTGTCAGTATTTTCCTAGAAATTATACATTTTTATGTAAGATTTTTTTTTAAGAAATGGGTTGTAACCAGTCACATGTTGCTGAATAGATACATTCCTCATGCTGAGGACAATGTTAATAAATATAAGATGCACACAGGACATGTTAAGTCAGAGGCAAGAACACATTCAGTAATTGGAGTCAGTGTCAGTTCTCTCTGTCATGTAAGATGAGATTGTAATAGACCAAAACACCTGGTAAAACTTTACAAAAATTGTAAAAAAACAAAAGTATGCTCGTACTGAGGATCAACATAATTTTAAATGCACAGCTGTGATTCCTTTTCTGTGGAAACTGGTGTAGTGCTATGTAACCAAGGTTTGATGAAAAACCCCCCAAAACACATTGATGTCTAATAAACATATTAGTCTTAAACCAAAAACCATTTTTTAGCTATTAATCCCTTGTATTATTTTGTACCCTCTATTCACCATGAGTGCCAAGGGGCCATATGTAGAACCAGACAACTGCCAGAGCCAGGATGACTCAACGATTACTCATCTTTTTCTGGATGCCTCAGTCATTATCTTTGCTGGGAATTCCTTGCTTGGTTCTTTGAACTTGAGCTCATAAATGATTCAAAGGAAAATTTAACTTTTTGAGGTTTCTACAGCCTGGATTAATTGGTACTTGTGGTTTCTTGTACAAAATATTTCTCAGTACAGGGACCCCCTGTTCTATTCTGAGTACACAAAACAGTCCACAATTTCTTCCTCATATGTTAAAATGTAATTTGTTTTAGAGTGGTTAGCATGCGAGTCCCATTGGTCATATGATGTGTCTTCACGCGCTAGGTGGTTGATCAAAAGCCACAGTTTAATTGTGATTGTGACCATGTAGCTAACACAGTTTAGTGATATGCATGGGAGGGTGTTAATTAATATGGTGGGCGGATGGTTATACTTCTGATCGCACAGGTGAGAGGCCTTTCCGGTGCAGTCAGTGTAACATGAGCTTCATTCAGAAATACCTGCTCCAGCGGCACGAGAAGATCCACAGTGGTGAGTCCCCGCACTTAAATACATAGCATACTGGAGTGTATTGGAGAAAAAGACTTCACTAACACAAGCCCTGACACGGTCACCTCTGTCCTATGCAGGAGAAAAGCCTTTTAGCTGTGACCAGTGCAACATGCGTTTTATCCAGAAGTACCATATGGAGCGACATAAAAGGACACACAGTGGCGAGAAGCCTTATCGCTGCGATACCTGCCAACAAGTAAGCTTAATGTAGTTTGTTTGCTAAGTGAGTTAACACTTTTCTTTTTGCGTTTTTATATTTTTGTATTTTGCCAGCTGGCTTTGCACATACTTTAAATGCTTATTAAATAATCCTTTATTGAAAAGTTTACTTAAGTAACATGCTTTGTTATCATTAAGATGTGATCAGTTCTGAACTTTGTCTTTGTGTACTTTGGGGTCTTAAATCCTTTTTATAAAACCCAATCTCATAGTCAGAGAAGTTTAGGGTAAACAATAATTTCTCATGAAATTCGAAAGTCCTGTAAACTAGGCACTTACCTTTGCAGTATATTTTTATTATTACTGGTATCAAAATACATATTAAATTTAAAGGAAAATATAAGATTTTAGAACTAATGCTATAAATCAAGTTGAGACTAAGCCTGTATTTCTCTTCTTTTCCATCATCCCTCTTTCCACTTTCTAGTTTTTCTCAAGAACAGACCGGTTACTGAAGCACAAACGGACTTGTGGAGAAGCCATAAAGAAGGGCCTGGACCCAAGCATGCTGGAGCTCAGCGAAGCAGAGCTAGGCCATGGCAGCTATTCACTCACTCAGGGAAACTCTACCACCTCCGGACGCAAGAGGGCAAAGTCCAAAAACGGTGAGGGCGGTGAGCGCAAGAGGAAGAAGAATGCCTCGGCATCAGTGGCTTCAGCTTCATCCTCTGGGGGGATGGCCCGCGACCTGGGCCTGCAGGACTTCAGCATGGAGCACCCCTCAGGCTCTGGCCCCAACATGCAGGGACGTACTCCCAAGTTGGTCTTTAAAAAAGCAGGCCGCAAGGGTTTGGACAAGGGCCTCCTCTCTCTGGAAGACAGTGTTGATGGACAAAAACGGTTGGGCCAGAAGCCTGGCTCCATGGATCACGTTGAGGGTTCTGGCCTCGATAACATGGGTCTACTCCAGGGTGCCGGTGGCAACAAGCAGGGGCCAACCACCAGCAGCAACTATGATGATGCAATGCAGTTTGTGAAAAAGCGGCGCTACCTCCATGCAGTTAATAATGACTATGGAGCTGGCTCACTGCACATGGCATCCCAGGGCAGCAGCGTAATCCAGGGCTCCCTGGGGCCTGAGCCCACTCTGGCCATGCTGGACTCCTCGCCTTTGGAACTCAAGCACGACAAGTCAGGCATTCCAGATGAGGTCCTGCAAAGCCTACTAGACCATTATAGCCATAAACCAGAGGGGACACACCACCATGACGTGACTTTCGACCTGTCAGACCACCCACACCATGTAGACCTCCAGCCGGCAGCCCCCGTCACCCCTGAGCTGGAGGATGACTCACCCAATGGTGGTGACAAGACAGCAGTGATGAGCGAATACTCGAAGTTTCTCCTGCAGGCCCTGGAGCGTACCAGCCATAGTGGACCCTTCCCCAGCCTTGGCCCAACAGGGCCTTTCACACTCCTGTCCAGCAGCTCCAGTCCTACAGGGCCCCTGTTTTCTGACAAGCATGTGTACACCACATCGCCACTGGATTGTGGTTACCCTCCTGCTGTCTCCTCCCCACTGCCCATTGTTGCCCCTTCATCAACCTCCTCCTCAACCTCCTCCAAGTCCCACTATGGGATGCTTGTTGGATCCCCCTCCCAGGCAAGCTACCACCTCAGCTTAGAATCTGCTAGTCACCAGCAGCTGACTCCATCTCAGGAGCTGACCGAGCAGTTAGAGAAGCAGCACTCCCCTGGCGCCTTCAACCTACCTCCCCAGGATCTGACTGTTTCGGCAGAGGGCTCCAAGGGGCAGCACCCCAAGGCTGGAGGGAACGCTGCACCCACCAACGGCTCCAGCTACCCAGACCTGTCCCCACTGAACCCCCCTAAAGAAACCACGTATCAGATTGAAAATTTCGCCCAGGCCTTTGGCTCCCAGTTCAAGTCAGGGCGGCGAACCCCTCTGAGCTATGGCAGCGATCCTGGGTCAGAGGTCGACCATCGAATACGGACTCCAGTGTCAGAATTCTCAGGGTATACCAGTTTGTTAGCTGACGTCAGTGAGCCAGTGAGTACAGGATCAAAAACCCCAACAAGCCAAAGTTTCAGATAAAGGTCAAACGAGGTGAATCCAGTAGGGGCTGTTCTGTTGCTGTCCATACGGTCCCTATACCATCCTAATTTTGTTCTTGTAGCAAAGTTTTGTTTTTTAAACACTGCCATTAAATGTTAATACAAAAATGACCAGGGAGGGTCTTAAATGGCCTCAAATGCAATTTTTTAAATATTCTCATTTTTATGTATTTAGTCGCTCAGTTTTTGTTAAAGAGTAGTGATTTTGATATGAACGTACCGTAGAATTAAATGTAATTTAAAACATTTAGAGGGTAGCTATGAACTTGCTTGATTTTTCTTTTTTTCTGAATTCTTGTGTTTTACCAATCATCACACCATTGTAAAGTGATAATGAATAATGTTGATAATTTCAATAATAATAACATTTGTGGCAGGGAAAGGCCCAGAATTCAAATGGCAAAAAAGTATATATTGTCTGTTACAAGAAACGTATTAACTCAGGAAAATAGGCAAAATTGTGTAATAAGACTTTGTATTATGAGATGCAATTAGCACAGTTTTTACAGGTGTACTTCGAGACTACAAAGCTTTGATTTTGTTTGTGTTGTTTTTTTGTTTTTTTTTTTAAACTCGTCAGAACAACAAATTATAATACAAGATCATGTTTGGTTTCTACTGCGTGTAGTTTTGTTGAGATTATGGTACTGTTGTGTCAATGTGAAGACATCCACATTTCTTTGAGAGCCACATGTGTACACGAGGTAGTTTATAAAGTAGTGGAGTTAATCCCACGGTGGGCACACATGTCTGAAGTAAAGAGGATTTTTTTTTAAAGATGACTGAGTGTTGATTTGTGAGCATTAAGTTGTCAGTAAGTGAAGCCTGTCTAACCTTGCACTCCTCTGATTGTGCCCACCAGTGGCCAGTAGAAAACACACAGCTTATACAAACTTCGACCCATTGCTGTTACAGCTGTCTCATAATGCGATGAACATCAATCTGTGATCTTTTCATCATCCTGTTGCTGAAGTGATTTCTTCTTTTTCCTTTTTTTTTTTTCTAAAATAAGTCACCTCTTTTTACTCCACTCCTTGCTGTTTGTTTTTGTGTCAGTGGAATCATACAAGCACTTTTTTAAACAAATCATCATTGGAAACAACAATAACCCATTCAATTTGCATATGTGATAAGTGATTATTATGCTAATGGTTATTAATATTATTTTAAGAGGAGAAAACTGTGAACAGGGGTTTGGTGGGGGTGGGGGGTGGATTATGATTGGGAGGGGGGGATTATTGTTAAATGGGGTTTTATAGGGGTTGACTAGGCATGACCATGGGCATCTAAATGTATTTTGTTGCTTTCTCTCATGGGTAGAAAAGGGGGGGTGGGGGGATTTTTTTCTTACGGTTTGTCGGGTGATGTTGTAAAAAGATGATTTGCCATAATTTTGTTATACAATATTTTGAGAGTACCTCTTTGTATTTAAGTGTTTTGAGAGATGGGCTGACATGCTGGAACCCTTATACAGGTATCTTTAAAACCCTTTGGTATGTTCGATGCATACACAAACCCTTTTATTTATTCTCCACCAGCCACAACAAAACCCGGTAGCAGATATTTTTCGGCAAGTAATCACCGGACCTACACCCCTAACCCCCTTCCTTCTTCTTTTTTATTATTATTTTAACCCCACTATTATTAGTAATTGCAAAAAATGTTTTAGTAATACAATTACAAACAGAAAAGTTAAGTTATACCCACATGTCCTTCCCAAAATGCAGCCCTGCACTCACAAGAATAAACAATGGCCTTCTTTGTCTTCCGTGGCTAAAGCCATTCTATCCCGGCAGCCAGGGTTGATATTTAATTTAGTTGATTTCCTGTGAGCCGACCCCCCCCCTTCCTTTTCCTATGTCTGTGAGCTCCACAGCCAAGAGACTTTGAAGCTGCTCAGATCACAGGGAACAAAGACTGACTGACCAGCCACCTCACTCCAAACACACACTATGCTTTTAAAGGAGAGAAAAAGAGTGAGTGAGAGATGGAGGGGAAAAAAGACAATAAGATTGACCTAAATATACCTCATATCACTAAAGCGTAAGAAAGCAGGGACACGCGTTTCATGTATGTAGTGGAAATATTTGTAGTATAGGTTCAACATATTGTATAATCATTTAACACTGCCTGTGTTTACAATTATAGAGCAAGTGACTCGTCAAAATGCAAATGTATTATTTCTTTTTTTCTGTAAAAACATCCACGCCAAGTAGTGTTGCATTCTAGATGCCTCATAGAACATTCATTTATCTCATTTTATATCCCTTATTTTTGTTACTTGCCATAATGTGTTTTGATATGATCTCTAGAAGGATATTGTTTACAAAAATGTACAAAAACACTAAAAATGTGTGTTCTCAATTTTTTTTTCTTTTTTTTGAGTTTCTCCAGTATGCATGATAAAGACATTTTTGTATGGCTTTTTTCTGACTGTCACCTCAATACCAAATTTTGTAGCAGAAGCCTCCCCATTCCTTTGTCTTATTTGTTTTAGACCCCTTGTGATATGATTTCCCAGGCTGTACCTGTTATTGAGATGATGAACGGATTAGAGAAGCCAATAAAAACTTTTTGTTATAAAAAAAAGTACATGGAGTGGCATTTTTCTCTTAAAAGCAGCACTGATAATCACCCATTCCTTAATACTAAGTAAGATAACAAGCATTGTATATAGGAAGATGAGGTAACTTAATCAGATTAGTTCTGCTATAGTTTGCAGTGTTTGGCAATTGAATATAACTTGAATTAACCAGGCATGAGCACTGTAGGCTACTATGAATGAAGTTTATCCTTGCAAATTTAATTTTGGGTTATTGAGGAAGGTCAAAGTTGTCAAAGTGGTGAAATTGGCGTCAAAATGTGATACACAGTCTTCTATCGCGGGGATTTTTTTAAAAATTGGGTTATTTATCTAATTTTATTTCACTTCTAATGGCCTGAGCATGCTGCTGTAGTGCAAACACATAACATAGTCTGTGAATTTACATTTGACATTTTTGTTTAGAAAACTAGGATTTTTTGCAACTGAGGTCTTGCAGTCAGAAACTGGGCAGAGGACACAGCCCACAAAATACCACTTTCTAAATAACAGTGCTTCAACAATATATTGTAAAAGTAGTAAAGCTGAGCACAAATGTCAAGCTTACAGTAGTAAAATTCAAAAATCATATTCTTGCACCAGTAATAGTTTTCCAAAAACATAATAATAGTGCAATAACAAAAGTGGTATAGTACAGCTGGGATGATATTTCTGCTTATTGAGTACTAATACCTTTTTACATTTTTTTGATAATACTGGCATTGGCTACTTTTTCTTAAGGTTTTGAATTCAGGAATTTTCCTTGCGGTATTTTCCTGGTGTTGTATTGATACTCTGGCTTCTCCCAGCAAGCCATGCTGTTACAGTAATTCTTAGAACCAAGGGATAAGAGATCTGATGGGACAAGGATATTCAACAAAGTGCTAAAATGTTAGGATATTTTAAAAGTACAATGTTAAGCTGTGTCATCCTTTTGTAATGCATTGTTCGGTTTTAAATAGAAGAAAACTTGGTATTAATTAATTGTTCTATTTATTACACTTCTCAGAATACAAGGCTATATAGCCAGATTAAAGGATGGTGCATCATCTATAGGATCCAAATGGGGCTATGGTAGCACAATAAATGCAGCCTCAAAAAAGGGCATTGTAGTCTCTTTTTATAGTTGAAGCTTGTATTCTGAAAGAAATTTGCATTATTGCGAAACTTGTATTATTGCAGTGGATGCACTTTGTTCCTACTGTGAGTAAACTCAGTTTAAAGTGGGACATGCTATCTTTCTTAGGAATAAAATGTTTTGAATGCAGTACTGACTCCTTTTATCTTGTAGACATCAGGTTCCACTGCCAAGTGTTTGAGCTGTTAGACTGACTCTGTAATACCAGTTTATTGAAGGATTTTGTGGCTTCTGCAACAGGAACTAAGTTGTCAAAGTTTGACATAACCTATAAAAGATTCATGTTTTCATTTCTTGTTTTGTACAGAGGTAGTGTAACTAAGTAATAAAATAAATGCTTAAGGAAATTTTGACATTTGAAAGCTAAGCACCCAGCAGAAGAAGGGGCCCATCCACTGATCAACACCAGATGAAGTAAGTTTGATGATAAAAGTGCAAAACCAACAACAGCATCAAGAGGATAGCTAAAAAAAAACAATGCTTTGCCACACCATCAAGGAAAAAAACTTTCCTGCCAAAATGGAGAAAATGTGTGATGACAATAAAAATGATCTTTACGCTCAGCTGACAGTGTTATTCAACAACCTCTGACCTCAGCAACAGATTCGTTTATAGCGCTTACAATGAATCATACATAACTGTCACCTGTTATTTAATACTTACCCAGGAAATACAGGTTGAGCAATACAGACCAAAGCAAGGTGCTACACTGTTACACCCCCATGATCTAGGGGCAGCACTTAAGTACTTTTATACTTTTTTATTAATTGTGTTTGAGTGTACATAACTTTGCAAAGTAATTGGTTTAAAGATATGTTTCTTTGTCTCTTTGTCCCAATTTTCTTGTTGCGAGTTCTTCCTAAAAAGCCTGTTTGCAGTCAGAGCTCCTCAGAGGAATGATTTATTTGCTCAGCTGATATATTTTTCTCAACCTCCATGAATTTTAATAGTAATCATTTCCCCAGTCACAGCAGGTAGGGTGAGGTTAAGGATGGCAATAACTGTAAGGGACTTTGGACTTTATAGCCAGCAAGAGGACAAAGAGGCAATTCTTGTCTACAATCTTTGTTGACACTTTTTAGGGCAAGTTCATAAACCTCATGTGGAGAGGTGCAGCTAGGAACCATCATTTCCCTACAGCGCAGAAAATAACACATTCACCTGTGCTGAAGCAAACTTTGAGGTCACATAGTGTAGAAAGTGTCATATAACCCCAGTTCAAATGTTGAAAAGTGGGAAAAAATAAATAAATGACTTGTTTTCTAAGGTGCACAGTGAGACGTCAGTAGACTGGCAGAATGCAGTATGTGTAGTTTTAATGTCTATACATGTATTATATATTCTAACTTTTAGCTGAGCCTCTTTTACCAAACAGGCCTTGTACAAATCAAATATTTTGACTTGGGAAAATGGTAACATCACATGCCTTGCTAATTTCATTGAAGATGGCTCTGGATTCCCACTAAGCCAAGACAGTTTGATAATGAAGAGTGTAAATGAAAACATATCCTTGTTCTCTTGGTGTTATGCTCCCAGGGGTCTTTTGTTTCCAAGGTCTCATGTTAATATTCTGTTAACATACATCAATTCATCAGTTCTTCAGTTGTATTTTGGTCAGATACCTGATCCTAACCTGAGCCCCAAAACATCACTCCACAGACCAGTGGTCTGACAAAATGACCAGACGTCAGAGTGGCTCTTTCCACTATTTAATGTAAAGTCTGTAGTCTTAATATAAGACTGGATACTGCTGGTGTGATTAAGATGGTTTCCCTTAAAAAAGTAAGAACCATGATTAGAGATGTATAATTAAATCAGCCCCATCAGTCAGTGGCGTGTACAGTGTAGTCTATTTTAGTTGTTGTTATTGTTATTCACATACCATGTATGTAAATAAGGAGTTTTAAATGTAGACTAAAAATTACATTTTTAATCAACTCTATGTGGTCTTTCCTTTTTATACTTGCATTTGCAATCACAACTTATGTGGAACAAACCTTAAAGAAATACAAAAAACTTTGCTATAAGAATTATAGCAAATAATAGTCACAACAGGGTTCAATTTAGTGTTTAAAGATTTTTTTTTAATTCCTGTTCCGAAATGTCACCATTGTGTAGATGAAAGCTGAAAACAGAAAAATGAACAATAAATGAAAACGTACAAATGTGTTTCTTTTTATCTATTTATTCTATTGTTATTTTTGCTTTATGTAACCACCATTCGTGAAAACTAAAGCTTGAACTACTTTATACATCACGTACCTGTTCATATCTGAGGGCTATTTTAGTAGGTTTTCCACTGATGCCTATAATTAAGCCATAAAAGTTATGTCACGTCAGATAAGTGGCCAGGCTCAGTCATCAGTGTGTGAGTAGCTAGGTTCTCATAAAACTAGATTTTAAAGAAGAAACTTAAAACTTTTTTTAAAGTTGAATTTGAAGAACATATCTAAATATTATCCTCATATTGTGTTTTAAGCTGTTTAACTTTTTTTTAAATTAATATTATATCATATCTCACATCTTATGACATATTCTCCTTTGTACCGCCTGATTTATTGGCCTATGCTTTTTTGTACTTATAGTAACCTTTGTCCCCAATGTTCGACTTAAGCTAGCATCTGCTGAAGGTGTGGTTGACTTAGAATACACTGCATTTCAGAAGAGCATATCTAAAAAGAACATAGAGTCAAAACAAGAATTGTTCTAAACAAAAAGAAAATGTTTAAAGAGAAAGGAAAAAAAGAAATACAATGATTTCAGTATTATTATGTTTAAACTAGCTTTATAGAATATACCATACCTCATTTATGTAGCAATTTCAAAGAAGTTTTTTGAGATCTTTTTTAAATATCAGAAAATGAGGAGTGACTATATCATCTAGGTTCTGGCAGAGATGCTTCCTTCATTGAATTTCTCCTCAGTTGTGGTTTTAGACCTACTGAGCTTAAATTAACCTTCTACAAGCTTTCCATTCAGCTGGTGTGAAGGCTGGGAATTTAAATATGTGTATACTCAAAATAAGCCATTTTGCAACTACATCAGTAACTACAGGAAGCTTGGGGTGATAAGATTGAGAATAAACATGGTCATATATACAATCACCTTTCATCTTGAGAGTAAAAGGCTCACGTATGGATTTAAAGAAAATTAGGTGGATTAAACAATTTTAGAGCTGAAACTGTATAAAATTATGATTGGCTTGCATCGCTCAGGTGCCAGGTTTTCAAACCAGACTTTTTGTGGCATTTAGATAATCAGAAAGACAATTATAGGGAAATATCATATATGTTTGTGTATAATACACTTTGTGATTTCAAAAAAAACAAACTGATAATTTGTTAAACACCAGGTGCATGTCTTTGATTGCACTTTTTAAATTTATCCAAAGTACCTTAAAGGAAGACTTTATAGTGTGGAAAAAATGTTACCTTTCTTGTGTTTTTTTTTTTTTTTTTACAAGAAGCGAAACATTACTTCCAAAATATTTTGAATTATCACTTTTCATGTTACACTCTTCTTGATATCTTATGTAACACGACATATTGAAAACACCTCTTGTAAAACTCCTCTTGAGTTACTGCCCAAGCCAAAAAAACACACACAGGTTTTGCTCTCAGGTTTTCTCTTTTTGTTTCCTACCCGCCACTTCACCTGTCACTATTGCAGAAAGGTAGAAATGTCAAAAATTTTGAAGAGGATTTTTGACCATTTAGTAAGTGGTTGTTGAAATAATTTCACTCATTACTTCTGAAAGAAAATTTTTCGTTAACCTTCAACAACAGGTTAACAAAAAAACAGATAAGGTTAACAATGAGAACATCTAGATTCAGTTGAATTAAAGTTTAGTCAATGAATTTTTTTACCACCAGCTCCTGTGTGGAGGATAAAGAAATAAACGGCACAGATGTGGAAAGTAGGTCATCAAGTCATGTTTACTGGCTGTGATATGTACTTTAGCACACAGTTCAGCCCACAGAGGAGTGGCTAATAATCAAAACTGCCAGTGGAGGACATTTGAGCCCTCATCATCCGAGGTTTTGGGGAAATAACGCTTCAACTGCTCATCTTCCTTTTTTCTTGTCCTAAAGTTTTGTTCCTATGTTCTTTTTCTGATGACTCAAAAATTAAAACTACTTTTTGTCCTTTGGCTGGCAGCCTGTCTTGGTGAGTCACCTGATTTTTAATTATAACTTAAAATCAAAATGTTCTTATTCATCTCTCAAGTGAAAAAAAAAAATCCAGTCAATATAAGTTCAATTACCGGGTTAATTTAGAAACTAGGTGAATATACCTGTCCTTTGAGTTGAATTCAGCAAATTTATATAGATTTTGTCATAGAATTTCTCTCTTCATTTTGGGGTTTAACTAAGTTGCAACCTGAGGCAGAAGGATCTTCACTGCTGATGATCAAAAAGGCTTTAAATAAATAATCTATGAAAAGACGCTTTTATATGTGGAATTTTATGGCTTATAAAACCTTGACCCAATGATCCTACCGTTGTCCCTCGTAAGTGGGGAAAAAGATGCAACCAATAATGCCAGACTGGCAGCTTTTCTCTCTTTGCCACCACTATCTCTCTCCCTCAGTCACAGTAATGTGAATTTGTACCTGATGGTTTTTTTTTTGTTTTTTTTTTTTGCTGCTGCTGCTGCTCAAAAAAAAGAGCAAAAAAAATGGCCACATTGTCCTTCACTTACCAATGTAGACTAACAATTCTTTGACAGCTTGCTGTCTATTTGTTGTGATTTAAATATCTTTCAAATTAAAAATCCAAATATCCAGCCAGTTAAGAATAAACAGTCAAAATGAAGGCTGGATTTGCATAAGTGCTTTAAGTGTGGCATAATAACCATTCAGTCATATGTAAATATTTGACTGCTGCATTGATAAAGACAATCTGACTCATAGCAGTGTTGTAATCCTACTTTCCTTTGGAAGGAAATTTTAATCAAGGAAGGATCTTTGTTCCTCTTAGACTTTCCACCCTTGTGAATGCTTAACATGTGTGGTGCCATGCTGAGCTTTGAGGCAGTTTTAAGACCTGTAGTTTATAACTTTTGGAACTTGTATAACTAAATTAATAACTTAGTAACCTAACTAATAGCATAATTTTATTGATAATTATTGTATAAGAAAATTTTATTATTTTTCAGGTCTTACAAAATTACAAAATTGATTCATTCATCATCTGTTTGGACTTTCACCGGGTGAAGAGCAGGGGGAAAAAAGCTGAAAATTCAGTACAAGCAGGGCCACACCTGGTTCACTACTAATCCTTTAGGCTTTAATTACCGTGTCTATCATAACTCCTTTATGTGAAGATACATATAACTACTTACCATTTTTCGATGACGATATGCTGACTCGCGGCAGCGTTTTGATAATAACTTAATGTTTTTACAGTTTTGTTAACAAGTAGGTTGAATTAGTGGAAAAAAAACTTGTTACTTCCTTTCTTTTACAACTGATGAACACTCTCTTTTATTCCTGTAACTGATGCCATCTAAAAGACTATTTTGCCAGATCATGGAAAGAGTGGGAAAAATGCTTGATTTTCCATGTTATCTAATATGTTGGTATCTTAACATTATCTGAAATTGACACTTAAGCAGTCTGTTAGTTATCATTTACTAACAGCTGCACTGTGATGCTTTAATAACAACAGGCTCAGTCAGGCCTCAGATAAAGGCTTCAGACCATCTCAGTCAACCTACTGAAACACAATCTCCATCAGCTACTGAAAATCCAGAAGAAACTTCAACTTGTAATGGAACACAAACTACATCAGCTGCTGAAAGTACACCAGTACCTTCAACTTCTAATGAAACACAACCTCCATCAGCTACTGAAAGTACACCAATAACTTCTAATGGATCAACAACTCCAAATGAAGGTTCTACAACAACCTCAAATAACCCACCTAGTCCTCCAGGTAAATCAACCTGTGTCACAAGGCTGAAATTTCCTCTGTGTTTGTGAATTCATGGTTTTCAGTTGCTTACATGATGCATAACATCTAAATTGTGTTGTGTGTGTTTTTCCCTTTTCTTTTAAAGGCCCTTGCGAGGCAAATGTTTGTGGCCAGGGGAGCACCTGTCAGCCTGGTTTCAATCAGAGCTATGTGTGCTTGTGCTTGGCTGGTGATATTTACAGTAGTGATAGCAAAAGTTGTGTGAAAGGTAAGAACCTATATTTTTCTTGCCCACCACTATACTGTTAGTTGGTACAGCAAAAAATAGTAGCTCTGAACTGCAGAAGTTGATTTTGGAAAAAGACTGGGAACTGGGTCTAATTCCCAAGTTGCCAGATATGGTTGGTGACTGAAACCAAAACATCTGTATTTTACCATCTTGGAATGAAATTTAACCATGAGCTGGGTAAGATTGGTTGTTTTTATTCAGGTGGAGGATTTTTGCAAGACCATAAGGAAAAATAAGGAGCATCAGTAAGAGAGCAATGCCAGAGATATCTATAAAACACTAGTTTAATACCAGTAGTATTAGGTCATTCAAAAATTCAGCATATAACAGCTATCTTTCAATATTTTTAGCAGTAGTTGCATTTATATAGAGAGTAAATATCAAGCTGGAGCCACAGTAGCTTAGCATTAATACTGGAAGAAGTGGGAAAAGAGAGAAAAAAAAGGAACTAGTTGGGGTTTGGGGGTTTTAGAATGAATGGTTTCCCCTGTTT
>JAPZDZ010000014.1:10128581-10143628 GCA_029783805.1 Acanthurus tennentii
AAAAGTGCATCAATCTCATAAAAAGTTGTTACCCAATGTGGCCTCAAACTATGAGAACAAATGCAGACAAAAAAAAATAAAATTTAAAAAAAATTTAAAAAAAGAATTACAGGAGTAAAAAAAAAAAATGAAAAGAATAGTGTCATTTACATTCATGTTTTAGCATTCTCTTTTCTTCCTCTTCTTCTTCTTCTCCTTCTTATTATTATTAATATTAAAATTATTACTTTTTTTATTACTATCGTTGTTGTTGTTGTTCTTTCATGTGAAATAAGTTACCTCACATAATATGAGCTAAGGTGGTTGCAGTGTCCATTGTGGTCTGCACATCATGGGTGTCTTCTTTGGCACTGCCACTGGAGGGCGCCAGGCACAAACACAAGCTGACCAGGTGCTAAATCCGGGCTAAAAATTCAGGACATTGCACTGCAGTTTGTTTCCACAGTTTAAAGGGCCAGTAAGGAGAGGGGTTTAAAAAAACACAGACTTCCACAGCAGCAAAGTTGTAGCAAAATCAACTCCTAGAGGAACTCAACCAGATATCACACTGCTGTGGCAAAACAGCAAAGGCATCACAACAACTGAATAAAGCTGAATGGGTCCTCTGGTGCCCAAGCTTAACCAGTGCTTTTTTCTTCAGGTTAATTTTTTCTTTTAGTTACATATGGTCCAGAAGAAGGAAAGTCCTTTAAGACCTCAAGCATGTCCCTTTAAAGTAATAGTAAGAATATGTTTTCATTTACAACATTGAAATCACTACATTGTTTTCAAATTCAATTTTGTTTTTTGATAGGTGTGTTACTGTTATCTCAAGAACAACATTATCCTTTTAAATATTTGAAGATTGAGAGAGCGAAAACTTAAAATATCAAAAAAGAATGAACTTTGAGATGATCAAACCAAGAGTTTATGAAGCATTTAAACAAATGACATACAGCAACAGGGGGACAGTGACAGGCGTCATGCATAGCAAGGGTAGCACTCAGAAAAACATGATTTTAAGTTTCTCTGACTGGGAACATATGGTCACAAGAAGCCAATAATCTGTGTTGTTGAAATATAACGTCTAATTTGTTTATTTACTGATTTACACTTTGCCCAAGCAAATGGTCCAAATATTGTTAAGGTCTTGCTGTGACTGAAGCTACACTGCAGTTGTCTGTACTCTTTTAAGAAATATAAATGTAACAAAACAAACTTTTAATACACCTTTGCAGAATTTTCCACAATATCAGGTCTGGTGGATTTTAGATCTTCTACTAAAGTAAAAGTAGCAAGTCATTTTTGGCACAAGGCATCATTCTTTCGTACTGTAAACCAGCTAAGCACATTCACTGTGACAGAGCCACACTGAAAAATGCAATAAAAAAGCCAGGATGGGCTGACAATTGTTTGATTGCTGTCAGTATAATAACATCTTAACATTGTTTTTACATTAACTACCACACACAGCTCCTTTAGGTTAATAATTATTTTTTATTACTCTACCTAGAGGAGGATATTATAATTGAATCAAAATACTTTTAATGGTCGGTACTTCTATTAAAAACTTTAATATCTCCATAAATTAAATTTATCATAAAGATATCAATGTAGCTGCTAATTCTGAATTTGATGCTAGCAACATAACAAATTCAGACAGACAAACAAAAAGAGTCCAAAGGCAGTGGGATGCTCCACAAACACCTACTACCTCCACTGAGAAAAAATCTACAGGTGAACAGGTTCACTGCTGACAGGTAATTGTATCATAACTGGGTATAAAAGGGGCGTCCTTGAAAGGCTCAGTCATTCACAAGCATGGATTAAGCAGTTTGTAAAATGAAGGCAAAGAATTTAAAATGAACAATATAATAGGTGTACCTGTATAACCACTATTGTAAACCATTGTTTTAATTATATTTTATATAACGGGTCACTTTTGCCCATCATATCACTTTTTAAGCATATACTACTCAATATGTGCCTATGTGTATGCCACATTTAAAACTGTATAACATTTAGATTCACTTATCAAAGTCCCTTTAAGAAGGTGAATAACAGATAAAAAAGTGGTAAAAAACACCTTTAACCAAAACTTCAATTATATCCTAAATAATATTCTCTCAGTATCCGTGTATGTAGTATCTTTGGACTATTTAGTAAATGTGTTGTTCTAATTTTTTTGTGTTGGTGTTTTCTAAGTGGGTGTGGAAATGAAAAATGCACGTTGACTTTCAAGAACTGTAAAGTCCTAATTAACCCCAGTTTCAACCACTGACGGTGTCAACTTCCTGCTACTGTTTCGCAAAAATGTGAGTGGTTGCTCTTTCTTGCTGATGTAGACAATATCCCAACAGGTAAAAGTTAATCTTAGATGAGGTTTATGTAAAGTAGCTAGCCATAAAAGGCTGTTTCACTCCTGGTCACATTATTAGTGTGCTAGTTGCTCCAGGTTGTACATCTCATTTCCAAAGGCAGCATCTTTCCCAGGTTCATTTGGTTTGGTGGAGTCAGATCTAGCATGAGTGTGCAGACTTCATCAAACTAAACCATAATTGAATAATGGGCCTCAACGGTCTTCATCTTCTTTCTTTGCTACTGCTGGCACAAGGAATTCAACTTGCTCAAGGTATGTGTGTATTCTTTAATTCAAAATTACACAAACTTCCTTGTCTCATTTCTTAGAATAAGAAGAACTCAAAACAAAGAAGTGTGTGTCTCTGTTGGATTTGAGAAATTTTGCAGCATCACGTTGCTATTTTCACCAAAAATACTGAAATTTAAAAGATTTCATCTTTGTCATTTACTGTATTTTTTTAATCACACAAAATTGATCAGAAACTTATGCTGCAATGAGAATTACGTGGTTTGATAACCACTTTTGACAAATTATTGCACGAATTAAAAAAATAGGATAACAGGCAGCTTTGGCTGATATAAAAATTAAAAAATCATTTTTAGAAGGCACACATGTAATACATGTGCTGTTAAAATATTGTGCAAAACATAAAAGGTAATAATTTATCTTAAAATCATGTATGCATTTTAAAAGAAATTTTTAAATTTGTTCCTATATTTGTTTATTTTCAGGTGTTAGAAATTTACAAAACAGGATAAAAGGTTCAGACTTCTCTGTGTTTCAATTAAATTTTTTTTTAGCAAATTTGAAAAAGGTATGAATTTCACAAGTGATACAAAGTACACATCTCTGTGCTGATTCAGACAATAGTTATCTTTTTCAAATGATAGGCTGTACACTTCATATGAGATGGACCCTCATAAGATTATAAGGTCATAAGATGGACTGTTCATAAATGGTGAAGAATTAACTATCTTTTAATGACTGAATCACATGTTTTAAGGTCCAAATGTTGCTCACAGTGTGGTTTTAGCTGTCATAAACATGGTAACTCATTTGTCAAGGAACCCATAAAAAACATTTCCTTTTCATAACAGCAATATGGACATCTGACATATAAAAGTGCAATCACTGAGTGTATTTTAAATGATATTTAAGTGTCAACAACCTTTGAAGCCATACAAGGTCGAGCCCACATCATGTACATAAAAAGATTACTGATGACAGTTGTTTTATATCCATCTGTTTCTCTGTGTTTTTGCAGGAAGTTGTGAAAGTACGCAGTTTCAGTGCACAAATGGACAATGCATTGACATAGTTTGGAGGTGTGATGGTACAAAAGACTGCAGTGATGACTCAGATGAGCTGAACTGTCGTGAGTATTAGGCTGCAACCAAACACTGCACATACAAACAGTACCAAGCAAAATTCCACAATTCCAAGTGTTTCTACTGATTCATGAACTAACCACTCAGATGTATATACATGTATTTGTATGTATAATCTGTTAGGCTGAAACATAAAACTGAGCATGAATTTCAAACCTTTTTAGTACTAATACTTATGTGCAAAATCTTCTCAAACCATCTCCAGCATGCACCTCACAGGAGTTTAAGTGTGTGACAAGTGGAGAATGCATCTCTTCAGACTTTGTCTGTGATGGGGACGAAGACTGCGAAGATGGCTCGGATGAACAAAGAACCTGTGGTATGCTGAGTAACTATTTCAGTGATGCTGTAAGGAATGAGAGAATTGAACTGTGCAGCCAGTTTCTTTGGGAAGATGTTGCCTATTGACACACTGAGTTGCCTAAAAACTTATAACTATAACTAATAACTTGTGCTTTAAATTGGCTAAATGTTTTAGGCATATCAATCAGAATCTTATGGAAAATTACAAAAGCTGCCTGCTCATGTGAGGTAATTACAAGTAAAACCACCAGGTGGCCACATCAGATCAGTATCAAAATTAAGTAGGGCTTTAAAAATATGCATACAGTCAAAATTAAACTTAAAGAAAAGCCAGAAACTCATATTTTTTTTCTAGTTTGAATAAAAAACCTGTGTTAAGATGAAAACACAACTGTCCTGAATTTTATGTATAATTTCTTTAATGTAGTGTAAAAGAAAACTGATTTAGCCCCCACAACTCAAGGTTTTATTGTGTTTTCTTGATAAATGTTTTTGTTCATGGCTCTCTCATAATAATATTTAACACAAACTGTCCAAAAGACCTAAGCTGACACTGATAATGTGCCCCTAAAAATTACAAGTCTAATTATTGTCCAACATAGCATTTGGTAACAAAACTCCCTCACACTCTTGTTCAGATGGACAGACCTGTGGTTCACACCAGTTCACCTGCCACGATGGCCAGTGTATCCCCATTGAATACCAATGTGACCATGTAAAGGACTGTTTGGATAACTCTGATGAGAACAAGTGTGGTAAGATTTTACATCTAAAGTAATTTTACAACACAGTACCTCGAAATTAGCTTCAATTCAGTGATGAATAATGTTGTATATAATATGTTAAACTTTGGGAAGCTTTGATAGGGATTCTTATGTTTGTATCATAAGGTGGCAATTCATAGACCTCAAATTAACAAGCTTGTGTTGTTTGCAGACTATCCCAGTTGCCCTGAGAAGACATGTGCTAATGGGGCCTGTTACAAGCACTCACAGAAATGCAATGGGCTACCAAACTGCAGAGATGGCTCTGATGAATACAACTGCAGTGAGTAAACTAGTCTCACATTGAACTTTAACCAGATCAAATTTTTATGCAAACTGATCTCTTCTGAAATACCCCCCCCCATAAAAGGTCTGTAATTTTATATTGCATAACTGCTGAAAATGATAATGGTAAGAATAGAGCAGCAATTTGTGTACTTGAACTTCGATTTATAAGCAAACAGCATGTGCAGATATTATTATTATTATTATTACTATTATTATTATTATTATTATTATTATTATTATTATTATTATTATTATTATGTGTCCATAATCATGTCCATGGCTAAGTATTAGTATCCTCACTTCCAATCGCCATTTTCGATTGAGCCCGGTTTACTGAATAATGTGATCATAAATACTTATTATTTTGCTGCACAATTAATATTTGTAATTCCAGTGAGATTTTAAAAAGGTAGTTTCGGAATTTGAAAGGTCTATTTAACAGCCGTATGTCTATTTAAGTTAGTCATTTCGTTTATTTATGTAACGTTAAGGCTGAGGTTAGCTTTTGTTGAACGGTGGCCCGGATGTAGCCACGTAGCTAACGAGTATAATCGTTAATGGCTATAAGGGCAAAAAATGGTCTTATAAATCCCCGTCATTAGTATGTATTCGTTAAAATCTCTGCCCTCACGCAGTAAAATGTTTTCATAAGATCTAACGTTATCATTTTCGCTGGTGCTCGTTTTATTGTTTACTAGCGCTCAGCCGAGCTAACGTTTCACATCATTTAATTGAATCAGGCCCATTGTCGCCAACTTTAAAATACCAGTAAAAGCTGAACCTTTGTACCTTTAGCATGAATTCTTTTCAAATTCAACGTGAGTTTCCTCGTGATTTAGTGACTCAGAATTTAAAGCTCCAGTGCCGCTTCAATTTAAGCTGCTTAGAGTTTAGTCGGAAGTTGTTAAAAGCCAAATGGGCCTGAACGAGTACAGCTGTTAGTCACAAACATTTGACCTCTGCTTAACTGTGCTCACTGTGTGTTTTTGTTTGTTTGTTTGTTCGTTTTCAGCAATACCGCATTGTCCCTTCCACGAGTACGAATGTGAAAATGGCAACTGTGTTCCATATAACCTTGTGTGTGACCATTGGGATGACTGTCTGGACAACAGTGATGAAAAGGGCTGTGGTAAGGATAAAAGTTACTCGACAGTTTTACAAGAAGTGCTAATCTAATTGCCATCAAGCTATTATGTCCCATAATTTAGTTCCCATAATATTGTCTTAGGACACAAAGAAAAGTATTGCAATTCCACCCACTGGTTAGACATATGTTCACACACTGAATAAATAACCATCTCCAATAATTATTTCTCATCAATAAATGACATTTTCAAAGAAATGTTCACATTTTAAAATGTTAGTTTTAACCGAAGTAAGTTAAAGTTCTGCTACGTATTTATTCTTCAGTGTACGATACCTGTGGTGGCCATGAGTTCACATGTACCAGTGGCCGTTGTATTCCTCAGGACTGGATTTGTGACAAGTACAATGACTGTGGGGACTACAGCGATGAGAAAGGATGTGGTGAGGAAACGTGTTTTTACTGGTTGACTTGTAGTTTTAGACGGAAATTAATTTTTAAACATTAAATTTCCTCTCAGGTATTGATCAGTAGCTTCCTACCTGACAAACAGGACTGTCAGCATTTAAAATGGATCACCATGTAACTTGACAGGCTGATGTTGATTGACATTGTATAGCTCCCTACAGGTTTGTTTGGACTCAGTCTGTGGTTGAAACATGAGAAAAATAAACTAATCGGCTGACCAACATGTTAGAATAAATGTATGGAAAACAGAACATATCTTTACCTTTGTTTTGAAAGTAGTTCAACTCAATTACTCAATTGTCAATATGTGGCTCACATGGCTACTCCCCAGGTGCTCTTGTTTTTACTGTGGCACCTGTCTGCCCTTTGATAGGATTGGTTCCTTATGTATGTGACATATTAAGCCCTGGTTTACTTAAACCTTAATTTAGGAAATTGTCATTTGTACATTGGATATTCAAGATGGAAATGCTCTGGCCTGGTTTTAATTGCTTATTTGCTTATGATATGTCTTGTAACACATAAAAACTCAACATATGGACATATTACCAAAGTTGAAATTTTGTTTTTCATGTCTTAAAAGGTTAACTAATGTTAACTAATGTTAAAACTGTGAGAAATAATTGCCATTTAATGGTAAAACTAATTTTAATTTTTGCAGAAGTCTTAAAAAGTTAAAACACTAGTCAGACCTGTAAATTTTTGAATTTATGGGATAGGTTTGTTGACATAAATTATAAATCAGAATTGAGTAGTGATAATTTTCATTGGAGAAGTATCTGTTACAACAGGTGCTGCATAAATTTGGACCCACTCTTCAAAAATTCTGATTCTCTGATCCTTCACATCTTCAATACAGAAAACAGTCATTAAAACATTAATAAATTGTGGGAGAAATTATTGTGTTTTGGAAATATACTTTTTAAGGAGGTGTTTGTTTGGTTTTTAGATAGTAACTCTAGGGACTGCTATCCTGGTGAGTGGGGATGCCCTGACTCGACAGTATGTATACCAGTAGATAAAGTGTGTGATGAAAAACCTGACTGTCCTGGAGGAACAGATGAGACCAACTCCACAGCGCACCAAACCTGCAGTAAGTCACGCAGATGTATTTTTATTCACATGGGCTTGAGATATTATGAGTCCAAAAGCCAAAGCTTAACTTTAACGAATAGAAATTCTGCTTTGTATGAAGAAATGAAACACAGTGAACTGTAGTCGGTGTTGACTAAATGAGAGAGATCTGTTCTCATGCAGATGTAACAGCATTTTCAAAGGATATAAATTTAGGTGCAAGGGTTTTACGATTTTAGTGGGCTATAATCATAAATGTTTCACAGAAGTCAGCTGCTGTACTATAATCATTGCTTTCGGTTGCCTTCATTATCACTGCACTCACACGTACCTAGTTTAAGATTAACTTTTTTTTTCAGGTAGTTTTCTTAGTGCAAACAATAATGGCTACAACTCTCAGTTGATGATGGCTGTAAAGCTTGCAACATTACTGATAACGATGCTCTTGCAGCCGAAGCTGCACAAATGATGATGATTCTGATCTAAATTAAAATCCTGAGACTGTAACTTGAATTTAAATGTGATGTTGATCTATATGATTTTTACTCACAGGTTTGGATCATTGCTCAGCCTTGAGCTGTGAGTACCAGTGCCACCCATCTCCTCAGGGGGGTACTTGCTACTGCCCTGATGGTTTCGCTGTAGCCAACGACAGCCGTTCTTGTGTGGGTGAGTGCCATATAACAGACTTGTTTTTGGGAAAACAAAACCTCTATATGTGGCATTGTAGATAATGGTGTGTTCTCAACCATGGAGAGTTTACGCAGGTTTGAAAAGCTTAATTTTTGCAGAATTTCAAAAGGGTATACACACCACAAAAAAGGCAACTGGAAGTAGCTGGCTGTCAGACATAGAAAGGACACCCCTAATTATACACAACTTAAAGGTCCAGTTTAATCTAGGAATGAGTTATTTAGATAACCATCTCCCTGCAGTTGAAAACAATGGGGAAAGTAGGTACCAGGGTTTCAATATGTTTTTTCTGCTATGGATTTTCATCTCAGTGCCTGAAGCACAAAAAAATGCTGTTTTATCTGTTGTCCAGACTATGATGACTGTCAGATCTGGGGTATCTGTGACCAGTTGTGTGAAAATCGTCCTGGGACACACCACTGTAGCTGTGCTGATGGATACCTCTTGGAGCAGGGTCATATCTGCAAAGCCAACATTTCAGGTACTGGCAGTCACGCATTACACAGTTATTCATTACACAGTCATACAACACAGCAAATATCTGCTTCTGCAAGTCATACTGGCATTACAAAGACCACCTTTCAAAGATAATAGTCCAGTGTGTAGGATTTAGTGGCATTTAGTACTGAGGTTGCTGATTGCAGCCAACTTAGTGCCCCTCTGCTCACCCTTCTTTTCCAAGCATGAAGAAGACCAACTGTGGCAGATAAAGTAATATAAAATTGCTAAGAGCCCTCTCTAAGGCTACTGCTTGGTTTGCCCATTCTGGAATACTGTAGAAATGTGGTGCAACATGGTGGACTCAGTGGCAGAGGACCTAGTCCCTCTATAAGTATACAGGGCCCTTTCTAAGGTTACGAAAACACACCCTGAAAAAAAAAAAAAAATCTGAATATTTATCTTGTCTGTCATATTTTGCCCAAGAATCTCACAAACTGGACATTTGATCAGACTAATATTTAGTCGTATAGAAAAAAAATTCAAACATAACCTTACTATTACTGCATGCTTTTTTACAGCTATGCAGCTGTTTCCCTTATATTATTTTATGTTAATAGCAATCTAAGATAACCATAATTTTGGGAAATGAATTACATTTTAGATCTGGTGTTTGTGTTTTCCAGGTGGATTGCCACAGATGATATTTACCAATGGTGGTGAGGTGATGATGGCTGATATACACGGGCGCTTTGTCAGAACTGTTGTCCCGGGTAAAGGTTATGCTGTAGCTGTTGCATACCACTATCACATTGACAGGATCTTCTGGAGTGATACATATGCCAAAAAGGTCAGTTTGGATCATTGTCTGGTGACATTTCAGATCTTCTTATCCTCTGCATTGTTTTTTTATCTGACTGCAAAACCAAAACTGTGGCTCATACACTGGCCTTAGGGGAATAAATTAGTTAGTTAGTTGGAAAGGAAAACCCATTTGTCTCAAACCCCTTCATTCTTTTGCAAGGTTTACTCTGCCAACTTTAATGGGGAAGACGTTCAGGAGGTTCTGACTGTTGCTGTCTCCAGAGTCCAGAACCTTGCTGTGGACTGGATCAACTTCAAACTGTATGTTTTAGAAGCAGCAATGGAGCGTATAGACATGTGCGACTTTGATGGAGCGAACCGTGTTACACTGGTGGCTGAAAGCCTGCAGTCTCCTCATGGCCTTGCTCTGGACCCGACAGTAGGGTGAGCTTAAATGCTGCAGTGTAAGATCAATAATGTCAAACCACTGGGTTATATTTTTTTATTTCTTTCCTATGTAACTTAAGACAGTGTGGTAAAAACTTGTCCAAAGTCTGCTCTGTCACATGTTTGATTCTTATTACTACTAAAGCTAACAGGTAAAAGCCAATTTATCATTCAAAAAAAAAATTGGTAACTCTTAAATTTGAAATTATTATAAAGAAGAACTCAGTAGTTCCATTTAGATTTTAGATCCACTTGACCTTGTGTCATAAAGCCTATTTAGCAATTCTTAAAGTTTTGTCTTTGTTTGCTTCCAGCTACATGTTCTTCACAGACATGGGCTTTAGCCGTGAGCAGATGAAACTCGAACGTGCCTTCATGGATGGAAGCAACCGTTTTGAGCTTGTAAAGACTAGACTTGGCATTCCAACAGGAATTACCCTAGATATCGTGACTAAGAGGGTCTATTGGTCTGACAGCCACTTTGACACTGTGGAGACTGTCACCTACAGCGGTCTGGACAGGTAAAAGTTGCATCGAATGTTATCCATAAGAAAAGATTCCTTTTGACCTAGCTAGTTTCTGAAGTGTTGCTGTTCTCCAGGAAAGTCGTTCTCAGTGGAACAACCCAGGTACCAAATCCTTTTGGAGTTACTGTATTTGAAGACCATGTATTTTTCACTGACGCTTCCAAGATGGCTGTGATAAGAGCCAATCGCTTCAGTGGCAGCGACCCAACACTCCTCTATCGTACCACAAACAAACCAGGCCATATTAAAATCTTACACCCTGTCCTGCAACCAATTGGTAAGGAGACACATGTCCAACCCGTCTTAAGTCAGATTGTGATCAGTGGTTAGAAAAGTCCCTCTGTTTTTGGTGCTGGCATGGAATTCTTTCCTGCTCAACTGAATTTTGTGTTTTTACATTTGTTTTCCTTTGGTTTCTCAAGTGAATTCTTTATAATTACTGTCAAGAAAGACAAATTCACTAAGTCTCAATAGTTGCATTCATAATTGGATACTACACTAAAATGTAGAACGACAGTATTATAATGAAATGACCACATCTGTTGTGTCCTGCAGTGATGAACCCTTGCGGCAGACACAATGGTGGCTGTCAGCACATTTGTGTGTTGAGTCATCGCACTGATAATGATGGTTTGGGCTTTCGCTGCAAGTGCAGACTTGGTTACGACCTGCAGGAGGATCGACAAACCTGCTCTAGTGAGTGTTCCTCCGTTATGCATAAAATGACCCAATGTTTTGATGTCACTTTTTTTCTGTGTTCTTTTGTCTGACGTTTGTCTTTAAATTTAATTTAAAAAAAATAAAAATAAAACAAAACAAATTATAGTACACATTTTATTCTTAATTACAATTAGTCTGCTGTTAAACCATAAACTTAAACCATAATAATTATTATCATATTGCATGTTTACTTCTCAAATATTTTAGTCTCAGTTACCTTCCAACAACCATCAGTAATACATGTAGAGATTTAATGAGTGCTTGTTTAGACTTTTTTTTTTACCTGCTAGTTACTACTGTCATCATTCTTTGAACAGAGGTGAAGGACTTCTTGATGATAGCTACTTCTTTGGGAGTGCGGGGCATCCCACTAGACTTTTCTCTCCAGGAGGACGTCATCCTGCCCCTCACAGGGCTCGGGACGTCTTTCGCTGGCTCTGCTGTGGAGTTTGATGGCAATGATGAATCAGTATTCTTCAATGACAGGTCCAAAGGCCTTGTCTATCAGTCAAACCTTGATGGCACTGGTAAACCTTTATTATGTTTTTGTTCTAACGTAATATACATTTAATATACTGCTATCCTAAGGATGCAAAGTAATGAGTGATCAGAGTACTACATTTTGTCTTTGATGGTTTTATTCTCATTCCTAATTGACACACCTTACTCTTTGCATTTTCAGACCAAAAGATTCTGACTGGCTACAGAATCGGAATAATTGATGCCATGGCTTATGACTGGACCTCCAAAGTCCTGTTTTGGACCACAACCTCCTACAAGTCAGTGGAGGCATTCAAAGTCACAGACAAATCCAGAACAAACGTCGTGACAGGATTGACTAACCCAAAAGGAATTGCAGTGCATCCCAGTGCTGGGTGGGTAATCAGTGTATAAATACTAGAGTTTGAATGGTTTGCTACTAGGATTTTTTGGGTTTTACGGACAATAAGGGAACTAAACAAACGCACATTACAGAAAATTCTCCTTTGTGTCACAATCGAGTAACCTTCAATTGATAATCTGTTTATGCAGTTTATCTGAATGTCCTTTACTGAAATCTACTGCACCTCTCAATTTCAGTAATTTAAATGGCAGAAAATACAGAAAAATATGTTTGGAGCATATTATTGAAATAGCCAAATTAATTCCCATTGCAGCCATAAATGAATATGTTTAGGAAACGTAATTATGCTATAGTCCTTAAAAAGACATCAAGGTAAACTCATTGGACTCTGATGTACTCAAGCCAATCTGTTCTCTTGTATGTTTTAAATGTGGATCTGCAGATTCTTATTCTGGTCTGACTGGTACCGTCCAGCAATCATAATGAGAGGCTTCACAGATGGCAGCAATGCTGTTCCTCTAGTCAACACGACACTGGGATGGCCATATGGACTGGCTATTGATTATTCGTAAGCACAGCGATGGCCTGCAGGATTATAATGTCATTTCAGAGAACAATTCTCTTTTTATTTTCAAGGAGTAAATCAAAAGTATTTAAAGTGGACTACAAAATTCCTTTCTATTCAGTGGTTTAGTTTTTGCGATTGGTCTTTTACAGGACGGATAGACTATACTGGGTGGATGCTCAATTGCTTGTGGTTGGTCACATCCACATTCATGGACATGACAGACAGACACTCAGCAACTTAGGCCAGATAACTCAACCCTTCTCGCTTACAGTTTATTCTGGTGAGTTTTTTGGTGTCTTCTCATGTCCTCTCACTTTTTCTTGTACACCCATATTATATTACATATGCGCAATATTTTTGAAATGTACAAAACATTATTAAGGCTTTTCTTCAGTTTAGACACAATAAGACTTTAAGATTTTTTGTAACCTTGTGACAGTATTTCCATGTAGCTCAGAACAGTTGTGGATACAGGCTTTCTTGAATGATTATAATGCCAAGAATTTAGTGTATTCCATCTTAAACAAAAAAATTAAACAAAAATCTAAATCCTTTCTTTCTGCCAAATGGGTGCGCTGTACCTAGAAAAGCCTTGTTTTTGTAGTGACTGGAAACAGTTACTTTAATTTAAAGCTCGAACCCTCTTTAAGAAAACATAACACTACTGCTCCGTATGTATTAAGTCTACAGTTTACATAATTTATATTTTTGATTAATGTGTTAAGCTTAACTGTCTTTTCTTATTGTTTTAGTACATTGTACTACTACTGAACCATCTGTCTCTGTCTTGTAGACTACCTGTATATCTCTGATACAAGGACTGGAGCTGTATTTGAGATGAGGAAGAGAGATGGCGGAGGAAGCTCTGTGATCAGACACGGAATAACTGGTATCATGAACACCAAGGCCTACACAGCTGACCTCCACAGCTGTAAGTTTACACAAACACACTCTCCCTTTGCTCTGGAATCAAGTGGTTGTTTTGCTTAAGTTCTACAGTTACTCACACACAGTAATAAAGACTGGACAGTTTCTGAAAACTTTGCAGAACAGAACAGTAACAAAATGGAGCTTGAAAAGAAGAAAATTATATTCATATCACATTTCTAAAAAAGAGTAACTCATGACTGCATAGTATGTAGTCACAGTGAGAGAGATTACCTTGAGTCAACCAAATGTAACTCAAATACCCACTCACTACATTTTCATTGTCCTCCCAACAGCAAACACCAGTGAGTGCAATTCATCTCCCAATGGGCACTGCAGCCACTTTTGTTTCCCGATCCCCTCTGGTCGAGTATGTGGTTGTCCGTACGGCATGAAACTTAACACAAATCGCAGGGACTGTATCGATGATGATTCAACCCCTCCCCCAGACGACAACTGTGGTGACCTTTCCTTTGAGTGTGATGAAGGACGCTGCAGACCCATCTCTTACCGCTGTGATGGAACCTTCGACTGCGTGGATAAGACTGATGAGGCCAACTGCACTGGTGCAGGTGAATGTAACAGAAAATGTGTTCATTTGAGGCGTAGTAAGAAGGAATCACTGAATCACAGTTTCACTAAAGTGCCTGCCTAATATTTTGTTTCCTAGGAGTGACCTGCTCACCAGATGCTTTCACCTGTGACAACAAGCACTGCATTCAGTCTAGCTGGAAATGTGATGGCATGGATGACTGCGGCGATGGTTCTGATGAAATGAACTGTCCTACTCATATCCCTACCACCTGTAAAGCTGACTTATTTACTTGTGATAACAACAGGTGCATCTCTAAGCAATGGTTGTGTGATGGTTCCAATGACTGTGGTGACGGCTCTGATGAACGCAACTGCAGTAAGTTAATAAGGATTTTCTGTTCACAGTTCAGTCACCTAACTGTGATTTTACTGCAAAAAATACTGTGCCCAAAAATAGATTACTGTAAGTTTAGCCTAACCAAATTTTGATGAATGAGTTCTCAATGTGATTGGCAGATTCAGTCGTTACTACATGCTTCCCTGGTTACTTCCTGTGTCCCGACCATGGCTGCATCTTCAGCTCCTATGTGTGTGATGGGGATCAGGACTGCCTGGATGGCTCTGATGAGAAAAACTGTGGTAGGAGTCACTTTGATAACTTAAGGTCTTATTGTGTTCTGTTTTGTTTATGTTGACTATTTATGGTGTTCTGAAATATTTTTTCATACATCTCAACTTGTCTCCCTCTTATTGTTGTCCCTTCCACCCTTAAGAGTTTTTCTGCATCTCCAATGAGTTTGCCTGTGCATCTGGGGACCAGTGTGTCCTTTTAAGC
>JAPZDZ010000014.1:10143728-10155360 GCA_029783805.1 Acanthurus tennentii
CCTTCCACCCTTAAGAGTTTTTCTGCATCTCCAATGAGTTTGCCTGTGCATCTGGGGACCAGTGTGTCCTTTTAAGCTATCAGTGTGATGGAGTCTTTGACTGCAAGGACCATTCGGATGAACAAGGCTGTCGTAAGCTTAGAGTTGTTGTATATAACAAAATATGATCTACAATTGTGGTAATGAACACTTGTACCACTTGAAATTCTTTTAGATTTGTAGTTCATATTGTTCAGTCAAATAGAAAATTTATGAGTATGAATCTTTGGTAATCTCATCATTTGATTAGATGTAAAGTCTTAGAAAGCATTTTTGAGTTTAAGGAATTGATTCTAAATCATAAAGGATTGCTATTTTCTATCAAGCCATTGCAATTTTGGTCATTTTTCAATATCTGTGACCCATACAGCCACTCGAGGTCCAGGCCTCTGCCACAATCACGAGTTCCAGTGCCAGTCGGATGGTTTCTGCATACCAGAGGAGTGGGAATGTGACAGCCATCCAGACTGTGAGGACGGATCAGATGAACACAACTCCTGTCCGCCTTTCAGCTGTGCATCTAATCAATTCCAGTGTACCAACAAGCAGTGCGTCCCGATGAATTGGATGTGTGATGGCGACAATGACTGCCGGGATTTTAGTGATGAAGAAAACTGCCCAACCCCTCCATTTAGTTGCCCTCCCAACCATTGGCAATGCACCACTGAGCCAGTGTGCATTGACTTGAACAAGGTGTGTGACGGTCAGGGCGACTGCCCCAATGGAGAAGATGAGTCACCTCTCTGCAGTGAGTTTTCAACATTTGTATTTTATTGAAACCTCAGAAAAAACAGTTAAAGAGTAAATATTCTAAATAAACTCAAAGCACCTTTAGAATGTTAAAAAAAAATCTAACACTGCATGGCTTATGGGACTGTAACAATCAAATGTAATATAATAAAAAATCAAAGAAAAGCACCACTAAAATGAGCAAAAGACATCAACAACAAATACAGCATGATACTCTTAACTGCACAGTACAAACTCACTGCCATTTTAATTAATTATTAATTTAATTATAATTTTCTTGAAGACCAAGATGACTGTGCACTGAACAATGGGGGCTGTAGTGACCTCTGTATCCAGGGACCTTTTGGGGCTGAGTGCACCTGTCCATCAGGATTTCAGCTCCTTAATGACTCCAAAACCTGTGAAGACATCAACGAGTGTCTGATCCCAGGCTTCTGTAGCCAGGAATGCTACAATGAGAGAGGAACCTTTAGGTGCTACTGCTCAGATGGTTACCTCCTAGAGCCTGATGGACGCACCTGCAAAGTTATAGGTGAGCAACACACATGAAATTGTAGTTGAAAACAGACACATGTGTAGCATGTGTCTGTTTTTACAAAGGTACACTTTATTTGATATGCTGAGAGGAAACAAGATATTTTTCTGCCCTCAGACCAACTAGCTGCTGCACTTTTGGTTGCGGAGCGATCCCAGATCACCCTCAAACTTATCAACTACAACCCACCGCCGATGTATCCAGTGGTTGGTGGTTCAAGCATTACGGCTTTAGACTTTGATTATGCTACTTCTAGAATCTATTGGGCTGATTCCCTGGAGAAGAAGATATGGACTGCCTTCCGCAATGGCACAGACAAAAAAGAAGTAAGAGAAATGATGGCAGGGATGTATTCAAAAGTTCTTTAAAATACAGAATTAAAAAGTGCCTACTGTCTTAAAAACACAAAACTAAATCAAACTGTCCCACATTTCAACGTGTCACTGCTTTTCTAGGTGTTCTCCGCTGGCCTGATGGAACCAGAAAGTATAGCTGTGGACTGGGTTGGCAGGAACCTGTATTGGGCCGACTATGTCATGGAGAACATTGAGGTCTCCACACTGGATGGTCGCTTTCGAAAGGTCCTGATCACTGAGAATGTGACCAGCCCCCGTGGACTGGCTTTAGACCCCCGTAACCAGTAAGTAGAGACTCTAAGATGGTCCTTAGTTTGATACCATATTGCTGTCTATTTACCTTTGTATTTCTTTTCTAAATCTTTCTAACACCTTTATCCTTTAAACAAAACAAGTCACAAGAATGAATAAACATTTCATCAAAGTTCCTCATCACACTGTTACTCCTCCAGCACCAACCTGATGTTTTGGTCAGACTGGGGTCAGAACCCCAGGATTGAGCGGGCCAGCATGGACGGAGCCTTGAGACGAGTCATTGTCAGCACTAAGGTCTACTGGCCCAACGGCCTGACCCTGGACTACACCACACACAGGGTCTACTTTGCAGACGCCTACCTCAAGTACATTGACTACTGTGACTATGATGGCAATAACCGCCATCAAGTCCTGGCAAGTGACACGGTAGGTTCAAGTGGATTCATTCATTAAAAAAAAAATAATAACAAAGAGGATATATAAGTAATGATGACTAATCATTTATCTGAAAGATGATGAATCAAAATCAAACCAATCACCTATTTTTTGACTGTTTTTGTTTGTCTTTTTCATATCACAGTTTATTATCAAAATTGATCTATATATCTAAACTTTAAATAACTGAGAAGCGTGCCACATTTTTTTAAAATAAGTTTGGTTCATTTGTACTACTTATACTTCATGTTTTGAAGGTGGCAGGTAAGATAGAAGCCTAAACTTTTAGGATATGACTCATTCAGTTACATTTGAAGAACCTTCTGTCTTTTAACTATGACTAATGGAAAGATAGGGTTGAGTCTGTAAGTTAGAATGGGTGTATCAATACAAAAGTGGATTTATGCTGAAATGGACATTTCTGCTAGAATAAAATCTCTTTTTAATGCCCACTTCACTCCAGGTTCTCCAGCGCCCACATGGTATGACCATCTTTGAGGACAGCATCTACTGGACAGAGCGCGACACCAGCAAGGTCATGAGTACAAACAAATTCCACGGAGGCAACATCACCACGGTGATCAACGGTGTGCACCAGCCCATGGGCATCGTCATGGACCATGCTGTCAAGCAGCCAGCAGGTAAATTCGGGTTATGGAAACCACATGTTAGGGTCATAAATAAAAAATAATTTTCCTACAAAAACAGAAGTGCTCAGTAATGAACTTGCTATATCAGAAGCTATGAGTTGGGGTACTCCAAAGAGGAGAAAATGCTGAATGCTGAATGAAAATACTGAAAAATAATAAAATTACTTTTATAAAAAGTAACTCTGTGGTGAGGTTTTCATATGTGGTGGATATGAAAACCTCACCGTAATGGTTGCACCAAATTACTATTGAATCTAGTTGGGACAGATACATTGGATAGTGTGTTAAAACAGTTTGTTAAAGGTCATATTTAGTCTGATTGAAGGTGACACTCTGGGTTTTTGTTTTCAGCCTTCAACCCGTGCAATGAACATCTGTGCACTCAGCTGTGTCTGCTGGCCAGCCTAAGACCCAAGTACTTCAGCTGCCACTGTCAGTCTGGCTGGAAGCTGGATTCTGACCAGCGGACCTGTATCAAGGGTATTTTCCTTAGATTTCATAGTTCTCTGCATCAAACTTTTAAGGATTTTACCATGTTTAATTTTTTTTAACATAAAACTATGCAGATAAACGTTAGGGGTGAATATTAATGCAAAAGTAACCTTGTCTTTGTTCTTATGCTGTATGTTCTTTTTGTTCTATTCAAGATGAGTCCGCCTTCTTGATGGTGGGGAGAGAGTCAGTGATTTATGGTATTCCCCTGGACCCAAAGGACACTTCAGACAATGCAATGACCCCTATCACAGACATTGACCAGGCAAAGGACATTGAATTTGATGACCAGCAGCAGTTGGTCTATTGGGTGCAAAACACTGTAAGTGTAAGCCCACTGTAAGGGCTTAAAATCAGCTTTAAAGATTTTTTTGTTATCCTTTCATTCCTTTAGTATCTACAGTTTCTAAAAGGCTTGCACTGAGGCATGGTCTCTGCTTTTGCTCTAATATTAGGGTGCTATATGGCAAGTGAAAACCAGTGGTACCAACAGGACTGAGTTTGCCCCAGCTGCTTTCATGGGCACCCCGTCTGGTTTGGCTTTTGATTGGATAGGCCGACTAATGTATTACACCAATCCCACTACTAAGTCCATAGAGGTAAGCAACTTTTGAAACAGAAATAATAATAAGTGTTTGTCACTAACATTGTCATTGGAAATAGAGCCCAATATTCAAAACTAGTCTTAGATGGCAATACTTCATAAGATTACTTAAGATTACTTAGATCAAAAATGTAAAAGGTAAATGACCCTGGAGTGATGGACAATAGTTTTAGATTATGTAATGCTATAATTAAATAAGACAGACCTACTCACTCCTAGTGTTCCTTCATAGAATATGCAGTTTTAGTTTATTACTGATGTACTTTGGGTTTCTTCTTAGTCCATATAATTTTATCTGTTTGTTGAGAACATGTATTTATTTTGTTTCCTATTAACAAGCAATGTATTTATCATCTTAACCTCTGCATTTTTTTCTCACATAATTGCTGTTTTGGCATTGCCATTGTGCAACTATGTATTTAAAAACCCTCTTACTTGACCTAGGTTATCCGTGTGGATGGAAACCAGCACTACAGGAAGACCCTCATTACCTCCACTGGTAAACCAGAGGCAGTAGGACTGCCTGTTGGAATAGCACTGGATCCAGCCAGAGGGTAAAGCATCGGTTCACTGATTTAAAAAAAAGCCTTTGAGTGTTTGCTATGATGCTTGAATATGTTGGACATAGGAAAAATAGTGGAAGGAACAAATCATCAGTTATCAGCTACAGTTGGTAAATGGACAAAACTTGATTAAATACCCATTATTACTCATGTGTTTCTGATGCTGGAAACAAAACTTGTTAATTAATGCTTACTGGCAGTGGCTGCTGTCACTGAACAGACAAAACCAATAGTGAGGGACCTCATTAATTAAGCTGACAATAACGAACAGTCAAATTTATCGGGAAAACCATCACACAATTAGAAATGATGTCTTTTTGTGATGTAAATAACTCATCTACAATTATAAACAATAATACTGCTGCATATGCCTGCATCTGGGTAAATATGATCACTGTCTCCATATTATTTAGTACATTTTGAATATTTTACCAACAAGGGAATTTTACACAGATAAATTTGAAACCTTTGATATGTTCAACATGACAACTGACTCTTTTTTATTTACTCATTTTACATTGTCCCTTCACAGGAGATTGTTTTGGTCGGACAAGGGGTCAGAAAATGGAGTCCCTTCTAAGGTTGGCAGTGCTGACATGGACGGAGGAAACCTCAAAACCCTCTACACAGGAAACCTGGACAACATAGAGTACATCACTGCTGACATCTCTACCATGAAACTGTACTGGGGTGTGTCGGGCACAGGGGTGGTATGTACAGTATACATATATATACAGATAAAAGCTAAAGGTTGTCATTTGATGCTTAGGTTAGTACAAGATACATTTTGAAGAAGTTGAAGGGAATTAATTAAATTTGCATGCTAATTTTATTTATGAAAACACCTTCCATGCTCGTTGACAAACTTTTATGCAAATTTCACAATTAAACATTCATATCCCGTGAATACTTTCTAATGTCAGACTATACAACAGGTCATTCCCATCCCAATTATATCATGTAATGTCACTACTTGTGTTAGACTTTTTCTTGTGGTTTCATTCTTACTGTGATGCTGATTCAGTTACCTCTTCAGTTACCTCTTTCTCTTTGTTTTCCTCCTGTGTCTGTCCAGATTGAAAGTGGATCCATGGATGGAGTTACCCGGGTGACAGTTGTTAGTGGCCTGTCCCGTCCTTGGGGGCTGACTATCTACCAGACTCACCTCTACTACACCGACCTCAACTTTGAGGTCATTGAGAGGGTGGACAAGGACACCGGTGCCAATATGGTGGTGATGAGGAGCGGCATCTCTGGCCTTCATGCCATTAAAGTGCATGCCAGAGACAGTAAGTGGATTCGCTGTGTTTGTTAATTAAATCCAGAGGTATATGTCCTTGAGTTATTTTTGTGTTTTGTTTTTTATATTATGCAAAGGGTAATTACTGTCAGTGTGTGGGAGGTTTTAATCTCCTCCTCAAGGATGGTTCACAGCAGGATTAAGCACCACTTGTGTTTTTTTTAATATAACTTGTGTTGAATGGGTCTTTTGCTGCCACAGTTCTCATTATTAGACTTTTCACCTGCAATTTTTAATGTATATGAAATGTATATGAAAATAGGTATATAATCTCTCTAAACCGTTTTTGAAGTGTTGAACTGCAAAGTCCTGGTTGCATCTCATCTCACCTTCTCTTTCCGTCACTTCTCAGTTATGGTGACCTATAGCTAAAAAACTTTTCAAAAATGCAATAGTTTTAAATAAAATACAAATTGGTTGCCAAAGTCAATCCAAAGTTGAGGAGCCCTGACGTGAAAGACTCTGACACGTTAGTGTATTTGTTGTTGTTGATGATGTTGTTGTCTGGTTACTTCACAGTAATAAACACCTATCATGTCCAGTAATGCTCACCCACACCACTCTCTTTTTCTCTCTTACCTCAGACTCTGCAGGCACCAGCAATGCCTGCAGCTCTGGCAACGGGGGCTGTGCACATCTCTGTCTGCCCAAACCAGAAAGTAAAAAGACCTGTGCCTGCACAACAGGCTTTTACCTCTCTTCAGATGGCTCAAACTGTGAACAGTATGACTCTTTTGCAGTTGTCTCCACCCCCGATTACATCCGTGGCTTCCACATAAATAGCTCCGACCATTCTGAGGCTATGGTGCCTGTTGGTGGAAGTATGTTGGCCCAGTATTTTCTACATTACATAATATGAGCCTTGAACTGCTCTTTCTGTGAGTTATTGATTATTAATTGTCACATGTTACAATTTGGATTTTTTGTCTTCGCAGCTTCCTTCTCCATTAAGGGCAAGGTGGACCTACATATTGAAAGTGGCTTTATATACTGGGCTGACAACAGCGTCTTCTCAGACAAGGGCATCTTCAGGGCCAATAGAGATGGAGGGTATTTCAGCAGTGTCGTCATTTCAGGCATTGGGATTGGAGGCATCCAAGGTCTTGCTGTAGACTGGATTGCGGGTATGAAGCCACTGAACCATCCCTTCATTTATCCATTATCAGGAGGGCTCAAGAAGCAAGAATATTAAGTAGTACCTACATAAAGAAATGTTAAGATCACAATTTCATGCAAAACTTAATCACTCTGTTACCTGATTAGGCACTGTAGCTGTATCACTCATCTTTCTTATCTCTCTGTTTACCTTCTAAGGTAACTTATACTTCACCAACGTCTTTGAGGGTGAGACCTTCCTGGAGGTGGTTTCCATTAACACCACCCACCGTCTGATTCTCATTAAGTCCTCCCAGGATGAGCTCCGTGACCTGGCTGTCAGCCCTAAGCTTCGTTACCTCTTCTGGTCTGTTGAGGGCCAAACACCCAAGATTGAGCGGTCCCTGCTGGATGGCACAAACCGCACTGTGTTGGCATCGGAAAGCCTAGCTTCACCACATGGCCTCACCATTGACTACACCAATGATTTCCTCTACTGGACAGACAGTGCTCTTAATATGATCTCTCGAATGGCCACAGATGGAACACAGAGAGAGATTATCCGGTATGGTAGCCGGTATCCATCTCCAACCGGATTTTCCATATTTGGAAACTACATGCTATGGGTGGATGCAAAGCTTGAGAAGCTCTTCCAGACCACTAAGGACTCTGGTAATTCCAGTGATCCAGAGGTAAGACTTTTATTCACTGAATTAAGCAAATTAGCTTTCATTACAATGCTGTTAGTGATCTGCCATTAAAGTAGCAAATTTATCTAAGTAAAGTGGGCTTAAATATTATAGAAATTATAGTGAGTTAATGTCCTTATTTTTTTGTTGTAGGAACTTAGATGCCCATTACATTTTTAGTCGTAAACAATTGTTTTACTGTATTTTCTAACTAATCAGCAAATTATTTGCTCAGTTAATCTACTCTGTTTGATCAATGAACTGTCCAAAAAAATCTTAAAATATAAGAAAATGCCGCTACTGTTACCTACAATCCATAAATACAGCATCAAATATGCTGTTTTGTCTTAAAAACAGTCAAAAAATTAAATAAGTTCAGTTTACAATGAAATAAAAATGAAATTCTCATTTAAGCTAAAACAAGCTGAACAAATCAATGCTTGACTTAAAAAATTCTTCAATTATTGCAATATTTGGTAATTAATTTTCTCCAGTAGATTATGGAACATTATTTTAGATCTGATCTACCTAATTTAATTTGAGTATAGCAAAATGGATCATTTCTATGCATGTTTACAGTCCAATAAAAAGGTAAGGAAATATTGAAAACAGGCTAATGTTGACTGGAGGGCAATAAATAGCCTTTACCAGTAGCGATAAGATGACAGCAATTAGCAATGGGAAATACCACTGTTCAAGGAAGGCTAAAGGATGGGTGCTTGGTGATAGACTTGTAGTGATTGATTTATTGGCAGAAAATCACATCAGTGCCACTGAATAACAATTTTTTCTATGTTATTTGTACCAGGTAATTCGAGACAGCCTTCAGGGGGTGGTGGATGTTGCTGTCTTTGATTCTCATGTTCAGCCAACTTCTGCCAGCCAGGTGGACTTTAATCCGTGCCAGGAGGATAATGGACGCTGCCAGCAGCTCTGCTTTGCCATAGTAGGCCAGGCTAAACCAAAATGTGGTTGTGCACATGGGTCTCTCCTCAGTAATGGAGTATCATGTGGTTACGGGCTGGATGAGTATCTAGTTTACGCCACAGACTTCACACTGAGTAGCTTGAGATTAGACCCTACAGATCACAGCACCCCCTTTCCAACGGTGACCGAAGGCTACCAAATGATGGCTGTGGACTATGACTTCAAGGAAAAGCGACTTTTCTACACCAAGTCTATGGGTGTTGGTCAGAGCATAATTGGATACATCACCACAACATCTACCTCCAGCCCTGCTGTCATTGTTGCTACTAGTGAGTTAAGAATTAATTGTTGATGTGTTTTCTTTTTTCTTCTATATATTTTTCTGCTTCCTGTTTTATTCTGTAACCTTGTTAGATCGTTTATTCAATATTTTCTTGTCTCCATGACACCGCTCAGATTTGGATGACCCAGAGGGATTGGCATATGACTGGGTCAACAAGCGTCTCTACTTCACGGACTTCTATAGCCGCAATGTCCAGTCAGTAGGGGTGGATGGGAAACACAAAGTACTCATTGCCCATGCAGACAGTCCCAGAGGCATCGTTGTTGACCCCTGCTATGGGTAAGACAAATGCAAAACTTTGCCACCATGTCTATGGATTGAAAATAATGTGATCTAATCTATGGTGTGAGTAAAGTAAATACATGAGATCCTCTCCTCCCTGTTTCCTCTGCTATCTCTGCCCAGTTACCTGTACTGGACTGACTGGGGCGTACCAGCTAAGATTGAGAGGGCCACATTAGGTGGAAACTTCCGCACTGCCATCATCAACAGCAGCCTGACAACACCCAGTGGTCTGACCCTGGATTATGATGAAAGGATGCTTTACTGGGCTGATACGTCGTTGTATGTTTAATGTCTAAATATATATTTTTTCATGGCAGATCCCATACCACTCGCATTTATTGACAATTCCTCTATTACCTCCCAGAGATAGGATCGAGCGAGCTACTCTGACTGGTGAGAACCGCCAAGTGATCCTTACAGGGCTCCAGTACCCATTTGCCCTGACTGTCTACAAACAGGACATCTTCTGGACTGACTGGACTGAGAAAGCCATCTATAGGGCTGGGAAGGACGATGGCTCTGGCATCACAGTGCTGGCTAGGAACATGCAGCACCGACCTAATGACATCCATGCCTTTTCTGCACATAAGCAGGAGGACTGCTCCAGTCCCTGTCTGCAGTTTAATGGAGGCTGCAGTCATGTTTGTGTTCCTGGTAAGAGCAGACTCTTACTTGTGGGTGTTACTAAACATGGTGCTAAAACAGCTTTTTAAGTTATGCCGCAAAACTATAGAGTGAGCAATAAGAGCTATAATGCAGGTGACCTAGCTGCAAAAATTTAAAAGGTTCATCTGTTGAGGGAGACATTTTTTTTTAAGTAAATGACTCTTCATGTTTGGTGTCTGTGACCTTTCAAAACAGTAGTTTAAATAATATCTTCCATTAAAACCTGTTAAAAATGTAACAGTGACACAAAGCTTCAGTTAGGACAAATGTTTTGTTTTTAGAGTCACCTCAAGTTCAAGTTCAATTTAAAGCTGAAGCTTTCTCACTTAATTAGAACACTCACAGAGAAAATAGAGAAAGTTCTGAATACACCTCACAAAGAGACACACAGTGTTCCTAGTTAAAATAATAGATTATCCCTATGTTACCCTCAGTTCCTCCTCAGTCTTAAATTCCCTAACCTGATCTCCAATCCCTCCTTCAGGTCCAACTGGACCAGAGTGTCAGTGTCCACAGGAGGGGAAGTGGTACCTGGCCAACAATGGCAAAGACTGTGTTGAAGACAAGGGGGAACGCTGTCAGTCAGTGCAGTTTACCTGTCTCAATGGTAACTGCATCTCAGCATACTGGAAGTGTGACGGCACGGATGACTGCAAAGATAACACGGATGAGCTGGAGAGAGTGTGTGGTAGGACATGATGTTTCATCTGACTTGAAACCAAAAAAAGCACACAGATTTAAGATGTTACATGCATAAACATAAAAACTATATATATATAAACACTGATGATTTTTTTAGCTTATTAACCCTCAGTTAGTATAAATAGGGCTACTCAGTGCCAACATGGGAAAGGGAGACTCATTTTGTCATTAGCTTTGACCATTAATTATCTAGTTTGTAGTAGTTAGTTGAGTAATACTTGTAAACAGTAATGACCACTTGTTATACTTTTAAAAACCAGAATAAGCAGAAAGCCTAAAACGTAAACATAAAAGTAAGAAATTTAATCAGCTCTATGTTCCTTCTGCCCAGCCTTTCACACCTGCGCAGCCAGTGACTTTACCTGCGACAATGGGCGCTGTGTGCCAGCCACCTACATCTGCGACTACATGAATGACTGTGGTGACAACAGTGACGAGCGAGGCTGCCCCTTCCCCACATGTAACCCCGATACTGAGTTCACCTGTGCTAACGGACGCTGCATCAGTGCAGACCTTGTCTGTAATGGAGTCAACGACTGCGCTAATAGTGAAGTCTCTGACGAAGTCGACTGTCGTAAGTGATGATAAGGCAGATCAAGGACATGATTTATAAACTTGTGCCAAGTCTCACAGGACCACCCTTGGTCCTGTGTTTTGAATCTGTGGTTGATATTTTTGATCTTTGCCTTTTCCAGCTGACAGGCATTGTCCTCAGGGCCAGATCAAGTGTGAAAACAACAACCTTTGCATTAACACTGAATACCTGTGTGATGGCTACAACAACTGTGGAGACAACAGCGATGAGAATCCTCTTTTCTGCTGTAAGTTGATCACACAGACTTTTTCCTGCCGCTGGGTTAGAGAGTGTAAGAAATAGAAAGAGAGACATGCTGGTAAGTTTATGCTTTGACCTGCTGAGTATATTCACTCTACGTGGCTCCATATT
>JAPZDZ010000014.1:10155460-10177657 GCA_029783805.1 Acanthurus tennentii
AGAAATAGAAAGAGAGACATGCTGGTAAGTTTATGCTTTGACCTGCTGAGTATATTCACTCTACGTGGCTCCATATTTGTTCATTGGTGGATTTGTGCTACTATGCTACAACAGCGGGCCGTACATGCCATCCAGACGAATTCCTCTGTGATGGAGGCAAGTGTATCCCTAAAGAATGGGTGTGTGACTCCATCTTTGACTGCACAGACGAAACAGATGAACCTCCCTCCTGTGGTGAGTTCTTTGTCTTTTAAAATGAATGCAGCTAGCATATTTAGGGTCTTAATATCCCATTAGACTCTGTTGGTGATAGAAGACTTTATTAGCCGTTACATTTAGTGAGTCAAGTCCTTGTATTGGGATGACAACTTTTACATTGAAACTTGAACTTTGTGTGAAATTTTCCCTTATAACATGAAGTCAAAATTGTCTAAAACATGGATCCATTATTAATAATGCAATTTCCCTGTTCCTATCATTGCTCTTTTTTTTATCAATTATAGCAGTAGGTCACATTGTTGTAGTTGTACGTTTTATTTTATGTCAGCTTGTCAGAGTACGTAACACTTTCTTTGACCCTATTGGTGTTTGTTTATTATACAATCAATCAATAATCATTTTGTGCTAAATTTTGCTTGCCTTATCAGAGTAGATCTCAAATTGCATTTTAAAAACTGATCTCCTTCTCTTTGTCACTGTGCAGTGGATATTGTCCACACATGCCAGCCTGACCAGTTCTCATGTACCAATGGAAACTGCGTCCCTTCATCTATGGTCTGTGATGGCAACAATGACTGCTGGGACAACAGCGATGAGGCACCTGAGCTGCAGTGTGGTGAGATGTCACGTCCACTTTATTTATAACACTGTGTGAGGGTAATAGGGGATATCTATATTTTTGTGTGTTTGATTTCTTAGAAGCAAGATTTTTTTTTTTTTACGAAGTTCAATCTCATGTGTCATCTAAGTTTTATCTCTTTTTACAATTTAATTGTTTGGGCTTTCAAAATGTGTGATCCTGCAAATATTTTTGTACCGTACAAATTATACATCTCATTCTCTGTCTATCTCCTGTAGGCCAACGTACCTGCAGCCCTGACCAATTCACCTGTCCTACCTGGTATCCTGGCCACCCGCGCTGTGTACCACAAGAATATGTCTGTGATGGAGAGAAAGACTGCATTGACGCAGCTGACGAGCTCCAGAACTGTCTCAATCGCTCCTGCCATATGAATGAGTTTGCTTGTGCCAATGGACGTTGCATCCTCTTCCCCTTTCAGTAAGTAGGCAGTGAGTGTGAGCAATTAAAAGCATGAATGTCTGTCTGCAAACTTTCTTGTCACCGAAAAGAGTCTAATGAATTACTCCTTCTTCTTAGCTGTGACCGTGTCAATGACTGTGGGGACAGCAGTGATGAGTTAGGCTGCACATATGACACATGCAGAAGCGATGAGTTCACCTGCGGCAATGGAGCCTGCGTCTCCGCCACCTTCACATGCGACGGTTTAAATGACTGCTTGGATGGCTCAGATGAAGAAGAAAGCTTGTGTTTTACACCTCAGCCCACCTGTTCTCCTCAGCATTACATGTGCCAGTCAGGCGAGTGCATCGAAACACATAAGGTGTGTGACGGGATGAAGGACTGCAAAGATGAAAGCGATGAAAAAGGCTGTGGTAAGAGATCTAGAAATATGACATCACGTGATAATATTTATTTAGACTGATGTTGGGAATAAACATCTCATCTCTCTCACATAATTGGTGTTTGATCTCAAAAACATTTAAACAGTTGTTTTAATTCAGTGGAGACAAACAAAAAGGTTTGATTTTTAAACCAGTTTACAGTTTAAGAAGGTCATTTGCTATTCTTAAATTGATTATTGCTGTCTAACTTTAATGACAAAGGTTCATCATAAGTTGTTGGAGTCTCCCCCTCACTAAATCATTGAGAGCTCTCAACTCTTGCCATCTATTTTCTCCACTTTATTTCCTCTCTTGTTGTGTTAGGAATCAATGAGTGCAGTGACCCATCAGTCCACAAGTGTGCTCAGCTCTGCACAGACACCCTCACGGGTTACTACTGCTCCTGCAAGCCCGGTTACCAACTCATGCCGGATGGCAAAGCCTGCGAGGACATCAATGAATGTTTGGTCACACCTGCAGTCTGCAGCCAGATCTGCGAGAACACTGATGGCTCGTACCACTGCAAATGTGCCCCCGGGTACATCCGTGAAGCCGACGGACGCTCCTGTCGTCAGAACAGTGGCATTGCCCCGTACCTGCTGTATAGTAATCGCTACTACATCCGCAACTTGACCACAGATGGATCACAATTGAGTATAGTCCTGCAGGGGCTGTCTGATGTGGTGGCGCTCGATTTTGATGATACTGAGAAGAGGCTTTACTGGCTGGATAAAGGGACAGGAAAGATTGAGAGGATGCGTTATGACGGATCTGACAGGGAGACATTGTTGGATGACGATTTATTTGGAGCTCAAGGTCTCGCACTGGACTGGGTGGGCAGGTGTGTGTGGGAGAAACTTTCATTATTACAGCTTTTTTTCTTAGATTAAGTTGTTTTATAGTTTATATAACAATGAGCAGTCCAATACCAAAATAAATTTGCAAGAAAACCAGTTTTGAAATTGCAAACTCCTTGTGTCCACTTTGTAGGAAGTTGTACTGGACGGACTCACATTTTCAATCACTTCATGTGGTAGAGCTGGATGGACGCCACCAGAAGAAGCTACTGAAAGAAGCATTCAAAGATGGAAATGACACCTATGTTATCAGCCGTCCTCAGGCTTTGGCTGTTAACCCTCAATATGGGTACTGACATTTAAACATGCAGATCATCTTTTACTCTAACACCAAAAAACAGATGTTTTACAGTTACAATTAATGTCACAAAAATGTTTCTCCGCTCAGAATTTATTGAAGCTGAGATGGAAGTACTTGACAAAAGGCTTTTACTTTGGATATGTAATCTAAATCTGTCTACACTGCTCCAGTGTGGCCAGATCAGAAATAGGAAAGGGAATAAAACAAACCCACAAATAATTAGCTATGATAATTTATAATGATTAATACTCACTGCTCTTTTGCCCATCCCTACTGTTTTTTTTACACCTGTCTGCTTTTTTTTTTAACCCAGATGGTTGTACTGGACCGACTGGGCTGACAAAGCGTACATCGGCAGAATTGGCATGGACGGAAGAAATGTCAGTGCCGTTATCAAATCCAAGCTGGTGTGGCCCAATGCTCTCACCATAGACTACACCACTAACAAGATCTTCTTTGCTGATTCCCACCTTAACTTCCTGGAGTGAGTTAAGACAGTTACACATTTTGATTAGTAATCAAGCATGCTTCCTAAAGTTTGTCTGTATAATAGTAACATTAGAATTACCTATTGTGTGTATTAACCCTCCACTGTATCATCATTTAGCTTTGCAGACATGGATGGCCAGAATCGACACCGGGCCATTGCTGGTACACTTCCTCATGTCTTTGCTGTTACCTTGTTTGAGGACTTGGTCTACTGGACGGACAGGAACACACACACAGTGGAGAAGGCCCACAAATATACTGGCGAGGAGCGTACAAACATGGGCAACAACACACACCGGCCCTCTGACATTCATGTCGCTCACCCCTACAGGCAACCTCACAGTATGTACATTTGACCTGTAAATGCTTACATTCTTATTCTCAAGATGGAAAGCAGCTCAGAATTGACTGATATGTTGTATTTTATCAATGTAATTTTCAGGTGACAACCCCTGCTCCACCCATCACCTCTCCTGCAGTCATTTGTGTCTGATTGGCCCTGGGGGTGATCATGCCACCTGCGAGTGTCCAGATCACTTCATCGGCGTCTTCGTGGGCTTCGTGATCCAGTGTGTCGCAGACTGCTCCAGCACACAGTTCCGCTGCGGAGACAATGAAAAGTCAGTAAGCTATAAAGTCACTTGAGTTCCATTTCTCAGTCCTCACAGTTGCACTCATGTCTCTCCATTTTTTCATTATAGCCTAATGAGTAAAGATGAACATGATTGAAAACCTTTTGATGATGTGAAGTAGAAAATTTACCAAGATTATTCATTACAAATTTATTACAAATAATTCAATGCTTCACACACTTTCAATCTTTTACAAGTTAGAGACATCTTACAGATTAATGAAACATTCACACATTCTGTAATAACCTGTCTGTGCTATCTCTCATCCTCAGGTGTATTCCTATATGGTGGAAGTGTGACGGCCAGTCTGATTGTGGTGATGGCTCAGATGAACCACAGACCTGCCCAATACGTCATTGTCCCATTGGCCAGTTCCAGTGTCAGGATGGCAACTGCACTCAGTCTGGCTTCCTTTGCGACGGCCACCCAGATTGCTCTGATGGTTCAGATGAGGAAGAAGCTCTCTGCAGTATGACAATTACCATAGTTACTGTAATAAACTGCAATTCTGTTTAAAAATAATCAGATTGGAAGCTGAATGTTGAGTTGTTCAACATTTGCAGAATTTAAATTTTACCTATAATTATCTCAAATATGGCCAGATAGTTCGGGTTAATTTTAACTATTATTTGGAATTTGTAAGTTTGGACTTTGATCAAATTTTCAAACTTTATGAAAACTGTTGTTTTTTTCCATAGGTGACCACCGATGTCAGGAAAATGAGTTCCAGTGTACAAACAAGAAATGCATCCCTGTGTCCTGGCAATGTGATGGAGTAGAAGACTGTTCGGACGGCATTGATGAGGACGCAGAGATTTGCTCCCAGAGGACTTGCAAGCCAGGAGAGTTCCAGTGTACCAACAAACGCTGTGTGCCATTGAGCTATGTGTGTGATGCCCAGGATGACTGCGGCGATGGATCTGATGAGCCGCATGACATCTGCAGTAAGTTAGACAATCAGAACTGTCAGTTGTTATGATTCAAAGCCCAGAAGGAACGAGAATTACAGAGTACACTATTTAAACTGATGATGTTATCCTCATAGGTCTGATGTCTTTTTCAGTAAGTTAAACCTGCTACGCACATACAATTTACCTTCACTTTGACCTGCGATCAGCACATAAAACAAAGACTCTGCTTTAAGTGATGATCAGAGCTGACAGTTTAATGAAGTATTAATGTTTTTCAGACTCCATGTCCCAAGAGAAATCTGAAAGAATTAAAAACATTTCTCTTTCTCTCTCTTTCCCTCGCTAGTGGGTCCAGAATACAAGTGTGATGAGGACACAGAGTTCTCCTGCAAGACAAACTATCGCTGTATCCCTCTCTGGGCCCGCTGTGACGGCACCAACGACTGCTTAGACAACAGTGACGAGCAGGGCTGCGGTCAGTAGTTGTGTGTCAGCAGATGTGATATTAAGCGAAGTCAGTGCTGTAGCAAGAACTGCAGTACTTCAAAATCAGGTCTAAAGGTCAAACTTGGTGCTGAGATGCTCTTTCAAAATGCTTAAGGGGTTTTTTGAGGATGAGTGACTCATAATTTTTTCTGAAAACTTAGTTTGAATTTTATAGTTACATACCATTACCACGGTATTATTGTCGTTTTTTTAATTGGCTTAAAATAAAGACAAATTTGAAAAAAAAGTATTGACAAGCACAGCATCTTTAGGAGATGGTAAAGTGTAAAGTGGAGGAGGTTGCAGTTTGTAATTGGAGAGTAAATGAGTGATCACCTAATTTTTTAGTTTTCAATGAAATTTTTAACTTGTCTTAGCTCTTGCAAGTAAGAATCAATATATTTATTGTTTAAAAATGTTTCTTAGGTGCTTTTTCCAAAACGAGCCCCACAATCTATTTGAGCATATTTGTGGTTTACAAAAAAAAGTCATCAAGCAAATGTTGAATCAACTTTTCATCTGTTCATTTCTGACTTTGTTGTCCAACAGAGGCGGTGACCTGTGATCCCCTGGGAGATTTTCGATGTGACAACCACCGCTGTGTCCCAATCCGCTGGCAGTGTGATGGCGTTGACAACTGTGGTGATGGCTCAGATGAGAGGAACTGCGGTGAGTGTCCTGTTCTAATTGTTTGTCTTGGACTGGAAAAAAAAAGATTCAGTAATATATTCTTCAAATGCCTTATGCTGACTTAATCTTGATGTATAAACTCATACTGTATAGTGGAAGACACTATATGTCTTTTGCGTAGTTTAAGCCTGTGTAGGGTGTTTGTAAGCAGTTAGACCTCCTGCTGAGTTAAAGCTAAAGATAATTGTGTCTCTCTGTAATCCTGACTGTGTCCAGAGCCAAGGCCATGCTCTGAAAGTGAGTATCAGTGTGACAACAAACAGTGCATCACTGGAAACTGGGTGTGTGACCATAAAGACGACTGTGGGGACAACTCAGATGAGCGTGATTGTGGTGAGAGACCTCACACACACTCACTTCCTTAAAATATTCTCTTTCATAAAAATTCACAAACTTACGTTACCACCCTGGCTCTCTTCCAGAGTTGATGACATGCCGTCCAGGTACTTTCCAATGCGACTCAGGTCACTGCATCCCTGAGACTCTGCTCTGTGACGGCCGCGTCGATTGTCAGGACATGTCAGATGAGATCAACTGTCGTAAGTAAACTGTCTGTGGACAAATGGCAAACCTCCTGGACTTTACAGCATTTCAAGGGACATGTATTTTTTTGTTGGTGTAAGAGGGATCTGTATGTCTTCCTGCTGTCCAAAGTCTTAAAAGTATGAAAATGTTTAAAAAAAGCATACTAGATACATGTTTTTAAACTGTTTAACTTCAGCTTACTTGGATTTGAAAATGTTCATTATAATTCTTAAACAACTGCATATGAATACAACAGTGAACTACAGTGTGATTATAAACTCACAATGTAACTTCAAAAGATCTAATAGAAATTCGCATGACGGTTCAAGTTAAATCATTAACAGCTGCTTTTGTGTTTACATCCAAGCATTTATTCTATATGTGGTGACACACATCCAGATTTCAGAATCTGGTGACAAATGTTACCATAACCTCGAGTATTTCTTGAACTACTCCACTGGAGCTTATACAGTGTTTAACAGTAGACTTTGGTTTCACTGGAAACTTCAAATAGTAATGTACTAACAGTCCACATCAGCGATCCAATTTTTATCCCACCTCGACAGCCACTCGTTTCCCAGGAGGCCGTTGGTGTCCTCCACATCAGTTCCAGTGTGACAACCATCTGTGTGTGAGCCAGAGCTGGGTGTGTGACGGCGTTGATGACTGTGGAGACAAATCTGATGAACAGCTAAGTTTGTGCGGTGAGAAACTTTTTGTTTACTGTATGACAGGGTCCTTAAAAAAGCATGATGTCTGTTTATTCAACATTAGCACTGATCTCTCAAAGCTCAACAAAGTCTTAACCCTAATGCTCACTGATTTAGTATAAGTAAGGAATGAGAAAATACTTCATGGATTTTCATGTTAGTAATTTCTCTCATACATTGACAGGTAAATAAGTCCACAAGGATTTAGAGAGAGGACAGAAAAGGGTTGATAAGCCAGCATGATGAATACCTGCACTGTGTTTTCAATAATTTATCACCACAAAGGCTGGTCTAAACTCAGATTTGTGTGTGTTTAACCAGCATCCGTCACCTGTGAAATGCCGGGAAGGTTCCGCTGTGCTAACGGCTACTGTATCTACGGTGGTGTGCTGTGCAACCAGCAGGATGACTGTGGAGACGGCAGTGACGAGGACGAGGAACTCTGTATGACTCACACACGCCAAAATCTGTGTAGTTTATAAAAAATATTCTAAATTGAAATGCTGCTCCTTACCTAGTGCAGGTGCTGTTTTTGGTAGAGTAAATATTTGTGACAAAATCCACACTCTTCAAACAGGTTCTTAAATTTTCCAACAGTGTAGCAGAATTATAATTTAAGGCCAGCATTAACCTCGCTGTTTTATGGATTAAAAGCAAAGACTAGTGGTCCTGAGTAAACTGAGTAAATGAAGATAGCAAGCTGTGCTGGCGAGAACAAAGCCATGACTCAGATAAATGAAAGTTTTTTTTTCTTATTGTTTCACGGCTGTTAAGTCCTCGAACACAAATAAAGACACCCACACCTCCATACAAACCTGCAGGAAGGGACTGCTCTGCCAGATTTTATGTGATTTCAAAGCTTCATCTATCGGCTGGTGCTCTCTGCTCTGCACGTATGCGTGTGTGCGTGCGTGTGTGTGTTGTTGTGACAAAAGACACTAAAGGAGAGGGATGGATAAATAGAACAAATAATGGCAACATATAAAAAACACAGCAATGTATTTTGTTGTTATGCTTTAAGTCCTGGCCTCATCTGAAAAAGGCAAATTAATCAGGGAGGCTGTGTGAAGGTGTGCACAGTTAACCATATAAAAAAGCTAGGAATATTATCTTTTTCAAAAATAAGAGCACAAAAAGGTAACATTTATGAATGTAATCATAGTCGGTGTGTCTGCACAGGACACAAAGCCTGAAATCTACAAAAGATGACGAAATAGTCTGTTTTATGAAATTGTTACACAATCAGCTTAAATTTCAATCAAATTATTTTGAGAGGAGATTAGATAGTTGATGGACATCAGATAGCTCATCTAAATCCATTTGATGTTGACGAGGAGACAACAAGAAAAGCCTTAAATTGACTTAGCGATTTAGTGGATATCAAATAGTATGTTTTCATGTTATGAGTGTAAGTATGTGCCAACATTTGAGGGCTGTGTGGGATGCTTGGGGTTTTTTGATCTACATGTGTGGGCAGTCCACTCATTTCCACACACATTTTTCTTCTTTTTAGGGTTTAGACAGTTGGTGAGTGAAGAGCGACACGGTAGAGAAAGCCCTTCAATCTAAGACAAGTGGAGGTGGACATGTTTCCACAGACGGGTTTTATACCCACTTAACCTTCCCTGCTTGCTTGTTGATGATCGATTCTGACTGTGTCCTTCTCAGGCCGCGAGCCCACGCTGGCTCCCTGCACACTGGAGGAGTTTAAATGCAGCAACGGACACTGTGTGGCCCTGCCATATGTATGCGACCACAACGACAACTGTGGGGACCTCACTGACGAGTTAGGCTGCAGTGAGTAGCATGACAAAACAACTCTTTTAATGACAGTGAAAAGTTAATTATTTAATGTTGCTGGGACATTAAAATGAACCACTTTTAGTGGCAAAAGATAACCTTACAGTTTCCCCTAATGCTTTTGAAAAACCTTGTCATACTTGGTTCAGGTTATAGGAAAAAAATTCAAGACTGCAGCAGTTCCATTGCATTTATCAAAAATAAAAGTGATTGCTTGTATAATTATAAGTATACATAATAACTATAATATGAACTTGAAGTCCTGTCTAGAAACATGTTTCAATCCCTAAATAAAAGAAAATTGTAGACGTCTCTCTTAGCAATGACTTCCATTTTCCATTCCATGTAATAATGATCTATCCATCCATCCATGTATATTCCTTCACCTATTTAGGACTGGGTCATGAGCCAGGTATGACTTAGAGCCCCAGAACTATGGGAAAGATCTTGTAATTATGGAGTATGGATCTTACAATTTTGAGATACTTATTTTGTGATTAGAGGACTAGAGGACTTTCCCATGATTCATATCTAAAAAAGATTGCATTTTAAGATGATTATCTTCCAAAGATGATTGATGGATAGGAATGTCTTAAATATGGGATCACTTTTTCTGTACTCCAAAGTCCAATAATGAGACAAAGAACTGATCTGTTTTTGGCTGAGAGATCACAGGTGGACAGAAATATCATTTTGTCTGAGTCTTTATGAGTATTAATTGATACATAAAGGTTTACTCATAAAGAGGGAAGGAATCATTGTAACTGGGATTATGGTCAGACTTTATATTGTTCTACACATGTAAACAAAGACATTGTTTGATTTATAAAAAGTAAGCATTAAATTTAGATTAATAGTCTATTTCATGTGTTAGAGAATGTGCTCTGTGTTGTCTGGCTCCAGATTTTGGTGTCGATCGTACTTGTGATGAGAAACTGTGTGAGCATGAGTGCACCAACCTGAACGGCACCGGCTTCATCTGCTCCTGCAGACCCGGATACACAGTGGACCCAGACAGCACCTTCAACTGCCAGGGTACACACACACATACAAATGCACACACAGATTATTACACCTGTCATGTAACTCATACAAAATAAAAAGATCTGCACAAAATCGTATTTCTACTTAACTGTCTCACACACTTTTCTCTCTGTTTTTTTGCAGACATCAATGAGTGTGAGGTATATGGCACCTGTCCTCAGATCTGTAAGAACACCAAGGGTGGCTATGAGTGTGATTGTGCCCCTGGCTACCGGAAAGTTGGCGATGGCAACATGTGTGAGGCTGAAGGTGAGAACATGAGCCAGGCTTTAGACCAAAACAACAACAGCAAAAAAAAAAAAATATATATATATATTGTAAAACAATACAGATTAAGTTGACTTAATAAAGAGGAAAAATGTGTTTGTATAGAACTTAACTGTTTTATCATTTTATTAAGGATGTGATAATAAATCTGCTTTACAGTTGTGCCTCTTTTAATATTTAGATGTTACTTACAAAAGACTTAGTATGGTTATGTGATATGGGCTCTTGCGAAAATAGAATAGGTATTTAATAAAAATAAAAATAAAGATGTAGGCACCTTTTAAATAGAGAAACCTTCTGTTTTATGATTGGTCATTAGTCATGTTACTTGTAAGGCAGCTGGATTTGAAGTGATCATGTGACAAATCCAATTGCCTAGATAAGAAACTGTGTCTGAACAACGATGGAGTACCAGACCAGATATTTTCCTATGAAGAACTACTGACAGTTGTGGGTGTGGTTTAGGTGTAACAACCTGTGAGAAAAGTGACAGTTTGTGTAAAAAAATCAATAGTTGCTCGTAAGAACAGCACTGTTCTATGTAACAAACCATGTTAATCAGTCACTGTTGTGAAAACACATAAAGTCCAAATGTCTGTGTCTTTCAGGAGCGACTCCCATGCTGCTTCTACCAGAGAACATTCGTATTAGAAAGTTTAACCTGCAGACAGAGACCTACCATGACTTCATAGAAGAACATGAGCATATTTTGGCTCTGGACTACGACTGGGACCACAACGACACAGGATTCAGTAGGTCACACACAGATAAACCAGGCACTGGAAGAAAGGCAGCTGGGTTAATTTAAAAAATACAGTCATGTAAAATCCTAAATTAGAGGAACTTTGTTGACGTCCATGTGTTTTGTCAGGTATGGTGTACTTCACCGTGGCCGCTGCACACTTACCGGGTGCCATTAAGAGAGCATACATACCTTCAGTGGATGATGGCAGTAACAACATAGTAACTGCTGTTGACCTTGACATCAAATACATCACCACACCTGGTGGCATTGCAGTGGACTGGGTGGGCAGGTGCGTGTGGACCGACTGAATTTCAGTATCCTGGTGCCTTGAGATGATTGATTAAGAATTAATCTTTGGTGAATACAACATGCTTCTACAAAGTTTGCATGTGTCAAAGCATTTTTGTCAATATTTTAATGATTTTTCTTTAAAGGAACCTGTACTGGTCAGACGCCATGCTGCAGAGGTTAGAGGTGGCCATGTTGGACGGACGCTACAGAAAGCACCTAGTCAAGACTGACCTGGGCCACCCTGCTGCCGTGGCCCTTAACCCACGATTGGGGTGAGACAGACCAGGCTATCGCATCTAACTAAAAGACACTATAGTGCACTGTAGTTTAAAAAAAAAAAAAAAAAGGTGGTCAACATAGTTTTGTGTCACTTTAGGCTGCTAAACATTCTATGCCTGGTTTACTATGTTAGGAATCAGTACGAGCAGATTGTGTTTCCCTTGAAACATGAGTGGGATTTTTCTGAACTAAATGTGGTATCATTTGGCAGGAAATTTTGTACCTTATTTTTCCTCTAATGGAAATTCTCCGACACAGAAATTCATTGTTAATACAGCAAAATGACAGAAAGTCTGCTGTTATCCTGTTGTGCATATCTCTCAGGGAAGGTACTTTAACCTACTAAATCTCACCGCCCAGGATTCAAATTTCTGCTGTGCTTCTGCAGGATGTTGTATTGGGCCGACCGTGGAGAGTCACCCAAAATCGAGTGTTCTTGGATGGATGGTCAGGAGAGGAAAGTCCTGGTGGCTGATGGTCTGGCGTCACCCACTGGCTTGTCAGTCGACTTCACCAATGATGACAGAATCTACTGGTCTGACTCCAAGGAAAGCCGCATAGAGTCCATTTTACCTTCAGGAGAAGACCGTAGAACTGCTGTCTACATAGGTCAGGACAGTCCTCAAAGACAACATCCACAAGAACCATATTCATTAATTCTTATTTCTAACATTATCGGTTTCCTTTGTTGGAGCTCAGTCAAATTGTTCACATTTTGTTGTACCTCACTTAGATGTGAAAAACCCCTTCAGTGTGTGTGTGTTCGAGGACCATGTGTATTGGAGCACTGAGGAGAAAGGTGAAGTGTTCCGGCAGGACAAGTTTGGCCAAGAAGACAAAACCCAGCTGCTGGCTGTTGGGCCTTGGCTGACCCAAGTGTCTGTGTTCCAACAGCAGAGATACAACTCCATAGCCAGTAAGCTGCACACTTACTGACATATCACTGCACATACTGTTCTGAACTGAACACTCATATAATGGAATAAAGTATGCATGCCTCTGAGTAATGTCAGTTGCAATTGAATCATAACTCTTTTTCAGCTATTTTATTGTTAACTGGTGCACTTAAAACTTTTGTTGTCTCTTGGATTTAAACAATTAAACACAGTAACAGCCATTTTAATAATAAAGAACAAAGATAGCAAAGTTTTGTTTCTCAGACTCAAAAATGTAACTGTAATACACTACAGATTATTGAAACGAAACGAAACAAACTTTCCTTGTGTCTGCAGTGAAGAATCCATGTAAGGGAATCTGCAGCCATCTGTGTTTGCTCCGACCGGAAGGTTACACCTGCGCCTGCCCCGAGGGCACCAGCTTTGTTGAAGGCAGTCATACTGAGTGTGATGCTGGTATGAAACTACTTATTTCTTATTCTTATTCTTATTTCTTATTTATTTCTAGTATGATTTCAATGCTAGGAATCAGGGATGATAAGACTTGATGAAGATGCGTTTTTTTATCCTGAAGTTAAGTTGCATCCTTGTTGGTGTCCCAGTGATACAAATGATTGTTGTTCATATGAATTCTTTCAGGCTTTGTTCAACCACCAACCATGCCTCCTCCGTGTCAGTGTCGAAATGGAGGCACCTGCTACTTTGATGACAACAAGGCTCTCTGCAAGTAAGAAACGTGTTGGTCTGTACAATCATGCATTGAAAATGGACTAGAAAGCATCAAGACTGCACAATCCTCCAAACTTGTTAATGAAATAAATTAATGTGTTCACAAATGTTAAATCTTACAAGTGATGCAAAGATTAACTAGTTAGGAAATACTATGAATGATTGTACTGTTGTGACATGTAACAACTCTAATGTTTGTTTCACAGATGTCCTTCACAATGGACTGGAGATTACTGCCAGACACACATTAACAGCGTCATCGGAACCTCAAGTATAAATGTTTTTAAATAGTCAAAAATATAGCATTACAACATTCAACATCACCTGTCGCTGTTGAACTTTGTCTGATGATAAATGAACTGCCTTTTACCTCCTCCTATATCCATTTTTGCCTGTCAGTTGGAATAGCGATCGGGGTTGTGGTGCTGGTTGTGGTCCTGCTAGTTGTCCTGGTCTGTGTTGCTAAGAGGAAGTCCAACCTGTTTGCGAGCTGTCCTAGCATGCCATCATTGCCCAACCTGCCAAGCTTCAGGTGAGATGAAACTGGAAGAGAAAAGATGCAGTCGATGGTTATTGCTATAAGAAATTTAATGTCTGTGATGTATTTATTTTCTTTCATGAACAGCAACAACTTGTACTGAAAAACAAGATAAAATATGGCAATTGAGACTGTTTTACTTAAATAGAAGCTGGATTTGAGTTTCATGCATTCAGCATAGTATTTAAGACTCACATTTTCTGTTTTACTCTAAGTGTATTTTATTATATTTTATAACCCTCATGTTACAGCTGAATCATGTGTGTCTTGATTTTCTTTCAGAAATGGTGCCTCATCAAAAGCAAAGGAAACAGAAGAACACGAAACAAGGCCGGATTCTGATGTGGTCAGTAGCAACATGAAACAAGGATGCATGTCTGGGGATAAGTCTCCCTAGGATTTTATCAATGCAGCTACACTAATCAATACTTTTATTCTTATTGATGACCAAAAATAATATCACTTTTTATCAAAAATTTTATGTAAGAACAAAAGGTATTAGAATTTATTTACATTGTATCACTCAGTGATATTGTTGGAAACAAATGTGATACCTAAATAAAACAAAAGAATTTTTCTGACATTAAGACACTGAGTTGAGCTTAGAAGAATGAATAAAACCAAAATCAGCTTGTAACACTCATTCATCCTGTCGATTACAAGTAATGTGTTTAAACAGCCAGGCAGGAAGGAGGTTTGATTGGGAATCAGGGGCTGCCATGTCAGCCAGAAAGTCTAAATGAGTTTAAATGAGATCTGTGTAGCAAATCAGACTAAACAACGAGGCTTCTTAGAGGCATTTCTGTTTTAGCTTGTTCATTACAATTTCTGCGAGTGCATGCTTGTTTAACAGTCTTGATAAATTTGCTCTCATTGTTTTTGTAGAGAATATTTTTAGAAAGGCATCAAAAAAAACGTCAATCACACTAAAACAAAATATTTACAGATCCTCTTATGTCACATTCTGATTTTTTAAGTTAAATAAACTGACCCTAAAATTATTCCAGATTTTTAAAAACGTAGAACAGTTTCCAATTTAGTGTTTCATAATCAAGATTTTATTCAATTTTGGTCTGATCAAAGATAAACTCCTCAGATAAACAAAGACCTACTGGAATTATTTACTCATTCTTTCTACTTGTTGTCTTGTGTCAGGTTCCCAGTATATCTGTGTCCATGGTGAATACAGAGGGGAAGAGTTTTGTGAACCCAGCGTATGATGCTGAAGCAGAACAGTCTGCTACCACAAGCGTGCCGACAGTTATCTCTGCTCCTGCTGGAACAAACAAGGTTCATTGATTCTGCTAAGATCTCCTTTTGCTTGGTGGCTTTGCATATATGTCTTGTCACTTGGCTTAGTATATATGCCAAAGGGCAGTATTTCAAGACATTGAAGACTTTTCTCTTACTGATTTGTCCTGCAATGTCTTAATTTGGTTTAATATATTTTATATAAACCTGATGCTATTCTTGTATCAGGTTTTGGTTTCATATAATTTATTAGTTTTTTACTGAGAAATAGAAAACATAATGCAGAAACATGCCACTGTGATGTACACGGCTCGTCACCTAATGCTAGTCTTGTGCTGCTGCTTCCCTTTTTTTCAGGAGAACATTGATAATCCCTTGTATATGAAGGAACTTTCAGGTGTGGACAAGCTGTCAAGAAGTGCAAACAAACCTGCTAAGACCAAAAAGGTCAGTTTCCCACTTGTGACCAATTTAATGCCACACTTAATGTTTTACATAGTGTTCAAATTACTACATAATATATCTGAATGGAAATATAAAATCTCTTTGTCACTATTCATGTTATGAAGTAAATAGTAGTAATTTATTTCATTCAAATTTTCTATCATGTGGTTATTTAAGGAGGCTTTTGAGAATCCTGCTTACGGCTCAGACGTAAGTGTTGACTTTGCCCCTGGAGTATCAGCTGCTTCAATTACACAGGTAGCCATGGAGACACATGTCAAATTGCTACACAGTGTTTACAGCTCAATATTTAAAAACAATAATTACTTGCTCTGAATACTTGAAATTTGTGAACAGTTCTTGGAAATTGTAAATTTTTTTCACTGTTTCAGGCAATAGACAATAATAGATTGTTTTGTTAAAAGCGGATTTTAACTGATAGTTATGTAGTTTAATTTGATCTTTTTAATTGATCATTGTGTGGAATTGCATGTCAGTGTGCATGTGATTTGTGTAAATGCTAATACATTCAGTCATTGGAGTATTTGATTTCTCCCTTTTCCAGCATTTCGGCCCACTTGATGAAAATGGTCTTCTGGCTTTAAAAGATTCCACATACATGGTGAGTCAAGAATGACAATAAGTGTAGACTGAAGTGGAAGAGGAAAAAGCAAATAGAGGCAGCATTAAGTGTCTCAAGATGCTGTCGATCATTCTGGGTTTAATGGGACTTGCTGCATTTCATGTCATCATGCAGAGCTATAATGGGTTTCCACTTCATTGACATTGGAGCTTGAAATTTCAGCACATTTTTATTTTAAATTTAAAACTTTGTAGCTGCTGTAGTTAACAGCCTCAATGTCCTTTTTCTAAATGTGTAGCACAATTTCAGTCTGTTCCAAACTGTTGTTTTTGTTTGTGTTTAAATACTGCACAAGACATTTACTATTGACGTTTCTTACGTTATGGACATAAATTACAAACCAGCATGAAAAAATATATATACATATGATGATTTTTTTTTTTTGTGATCTTTCTGCAGGAAAACACATCTGAATCCTCTTCGGACTCAGACATTTGATGTGATCTCTACATCAGAGATTAAACTGGAAAACATTTAGGGAGTGAGATTGTGTTTATTTGCTTAAGATGTTGCAATACTGACATAACTTTACTGAACAAATTAAGCCAAGCAGTTTTTCAAAGAAAATATATTTTGTTTTATCAACACAAATTTCTAATTTAAATCTGTGTACAACAAAAATTATTTGACTGACATGATTTAATTTAGTGATATGAAACTCTCAACAACTGATTAAAGTGACATGGAAATTTGTAAATGCTGTACTTGTGATTAGTTTGTATTATATCTTAATGTAAATTTTAATTGCAAACAACAAACTTAAATATTAAAATTATTATTATCATCATTCTGTGTCAGTAAACTTGCATTGATTGGACTCTTAATTTAATGAGCTTTTTTTTGCTCAAAACCCTTATGATGAACCAACCTCCTGAAAGTGTGTGTTAAAACAAGCTGATTTTTACCTTTGTGTGGCAGTGCACATATCACAGGATTATCCATCATTACAGAAAGACTCAGGCTCCCACTTGTGTTATCCATTCTGCTCATCACCGATAGAAGTCTGATCTCCAGCTACTGTATCTGACCCACTGAGCTGAGATGAAATGCTTTGTCATCATCCATTTAATCGCTCAGAGAGCCTCAATTTGAGACCATGATCACAGGGCAACAGCAGTGATTCTGCTCCTCTACTCTCTTGCTGTCACAAATGTCTGAACACATCAAGGTCTCTGAGCTTGCAACAACCAGGCCAACCACATTAACAAGGGGACAAAAGAAAAGTGGGAAAGACAGATAGAGAGAAGAAAAGAAAAGTGGGTGCAGGATAGGAAGGACCATAAAGAGAGCTGTGACTGGTGTGTTTTTATGTTGTGATTTCATGATGATTCATAGTTCATGTTTGCAGTGCACCGGTCCCCCACAAGGCATCTCTGACGGTCAGCCAAAACATGTAGCACACCGCTCACAGAGACACCCAGACATGGACAGAGGGGATGAACAGCAATGGATGGATTTGAGAGGGGCGGGCAAAGAGGCATGCAGCTTGCAGCATGTGTGCACACTGTGCTGCTTTCAGGAGCTATTAGAAATCATACAAACACTTGTGAATGATCTAAAAATGGGATATATGTGATGACTTTGTGACTAAGAAGTTTTGTTTATTTTTGCATTGTTTTTTCAGTCAAGTCGTATTGTTGTAATTAAAAGGGTAAGGGCAAATTAATTTAATTTATAAAAAAAATATGTGATACACACTGAATCATTCAACAACCTGAACTATTTGAAAAAAAATGTATCCAAATACATAAATGTAAAGTATGTGAAGTGTACAGTAAATTTCACTATAAGTCTCATTCTTAAGGAAAGCCATTTCCAATCGATGATATTTTTGCCAGAAAAAGTAAAATATAGTGGAAATTGACACAAAAAAGATAAATACTTACGATAAATTTAGTTATTTATTGTCCTTGAGAGTAGTCACAATTTTTAGCAAAAAGCCAAATCAACCTGCCTAATGCAAGTTTTCCCCTACGTCATCAAGATGTCTGGGGAAAAACAGCAGCTTTGCTCTACTTTTAAATGCGTGAATCCTAGATGTTCTAGATTACGAGGAGCCCCCGAAGGCAGCACGCAGAGAGAGCAGAGAGAGCGCGAGGGCGAGCGCAAACTGACTGACAGAGGGGGAAGGGGAGGCTCATTGAGCGATAGATTGGACGGAACAGAGAAATAAAGCCCTGTGTGAGGCAGTCAGCTGAAGACAGACAGAAAGAAAGAGAGGAAACAGAAAAGAAGGCAGACTGGTGATAAAACAGAAGCGCTGTCGGGTTCAGGGAAGGAGAGACAACAGAAAGAGAGACGCACGCGGAGGCTGTCAGGAGCCTCAACAAGGTAAAGATGCTTCTTTCAACTATGTGCTGCTCTTTATCACTGTTTATTTGTGTGTGTGTGTGAGAGACAAAGAGAGTAACTGAGCTCCAGGAACACTGTCAGGTTAGTGTTAATCTTTACCAAAAACCCACTAAGCAAATACACAGCCTCATTCTGTTTTGTCCGTGAGCTCTTTTTTGTTGTTCATGAATTAAGGTCCTAGTAGGAGCATTTGGGTGCCTCATTGTGCTGCATGTTAATGAGGGGCGTGTATCACCTGTGATTGATTGTCAACTCCTGGAAGACATTATTGCATGAGCTCATACGGCATCACACACTATGTTAGATTATAAATTAGCATTTCTTTGATAAATTAAAAGGAGGGAGCTGATCAATATTAACACAGCACAGGTCTAAGAGGTGTCTGACAGGACAGGCCCTTTGGCTGTGACTTGGTCAGGCTCTGCTGCAGGCTAGGAAGAGGTTATTATGTTGTATGGCCTTATTGGCCTTGAGGAGAGCCACATAGATTTATTGAGGAATGAGGTTTTAGTTAGGGAAGAATGCACTTAAACACAGTCAGAGGTTGAAATAAAGTCTGAGTTGAGAGCCATATATTGTTTTCTTTTTTTAATGATACATGTTTTGATCAGAAATGTGGTGTTTTAAAATGTAAATAAACCAAATGAATAACATTGTTTTTGCAGCCTCTCAAGTTTGGCTCCCAACCAGCCAGATTGGCACTCTCTCAGCTATCATGTCAAGGTCCTCTGCTGCCTCTGAAACCTATTTAGCTGTTGAATCTCTGAAATTTCTTCCTTAGTGAGAGCAACAAACAAATGTCTGGCTTTCTTCGCCTGAGACACAAAGCCAAATTCAATCTCCCGACACTAGAAGTGTGTCTTTATCCTGCTGTGTCTCAGAGTGGGTGTGATGAAGGTGTTCTGAAGTGGTGTTCCTCTTATAAGCCTCTTAAAAGCTGTCTGGCTCTTTTGACCTCCTCGGCAGTACATTATTTTTTTCATTTTATTTTCACAATTTTTTAATCCAAGCACAATTAAAATGGAAACTGAATCTCATGCTTAGCTGCGTGGTGATAAAAGATGAACTTTAAGTGTTTGGCGGACACAATTAAATTCAAGAATTATCATCCTGGTTTAAGAGTACACACTGATTTGCATAAAATAATGAGTGTCCTCTCTTCCATATAGATGCTAAACAGCATTTCGGCTGTTGACTGACTTTGGGATAACAGCTAAAACAAGTGGTTGGTCGGCAGAATAATAATAGCAACATTTTTTATTTGTTTGCCTCTTTTCAAGCAAAAGCAGTGAAAAAAAGTTAAACATTCTCTGGTTCAAGCTGCTAAGATGAGAGGATTTGCTGCTTATCCTTGTTGTTTATCATCTTAAACTTAATATCTTTGAGTTTTGGACTTGTGGTTTAGCAAAATAAGAGATTTTAGACATCACTTTCCACTCAAGGAAGTAATGAAGGGTATTTTTCATTATTTGTGATGGACCGAAAATACTTGTTTTTCCACTTTGTGAAGAGAGAAGAAATAGTTTAATTTATTTAAAACGAGAAACACTGTAAATCTACTACAGATAATCTTAATTCTTCTGTGAAATGTACAGCAGGCAACTTTTATTCCAAATGGATATTACTGGAATAAAGTCTGTCATATCCAAATACGTCAGATCTGCCATGTGGGTGGCATCAATGGACTACACACACACGCACATACACAGAGTGGTGGGCAGATGGCATCAGCAGCGTGTCGGCGACCTCGCCCCTTTCTGTCTCACTCTCGGGACTCGACCAGCAGCAAAATGAGTCTGGCAAACAGGTGGCGTTGGTGCATGTTTGTGTATGTGGGTGTGAATGCAGAGGACAGAGACATAAGGTTAAGCTCAGCAAAGACAATGTCAGTATAAATAAGTACTACGCTGACCTGACAGTAGATTAAACCAGGATCTAGTTTAGATGCAAGATGAATAATCTTGTCAAAAACAAGTTCTGTGACAATACTGTAAATGGCAAGGAGGTAGAGCCAGAGAGACACCAGGGACAGAGTTAACCAGTGTAAAACTTTAATCACTCCAAGCATAAAAAGGACAGTTGGTGTGGATTTTACTGTCAGTCATAAACCTCAATGCTCTGTGATACATGTGAGGCACGTGAATATGAAATGTTTTCATTATCCCGCACACTCATTTGAGCAACATTAGCCAGAGGAAAACAGTTCCATAAAAACATGAAATTACGATACTATTGAATGAAAGAACAATAAAGAATGCACAGCTGACAGCTGCACAATGCTGTTACGGAGACTTTGCCAGGCTAAATAGCCTGATATGATGAGATACATCCTGATACCAGTGAGCTTGTTGGAGTTGTAAGGTTGTTATGATACTGATACCAGTGTCGGCATTAGCCTTCAACATTACCATAAAATGCCGGATCGAGTATCACTGAGAGTATGAGGCTATTAACTGATCTGATACCTTGTATTTTGTTCATTTAAAATTGGATTCTGCTACTTCCTGGCAGCATCATGTACACCAGTATGCAAATATGAAACTTGAAATTTTAAGCATATTGAAAACGTAACATCCAATCAGGAATAGAAGTATACAGCTGTTTAAAAATAGCAAAAATATATTTATTTTCATTGTGCAGTGTTCTGATGGGTACTCCTCATTTGCAATGCACAGAGCTTGGAAAGAAAACAATAAAATTGGAGTTTTTTGAAGTGTAGTAGTAAACAAAATCAAGTGATAACCTCAAGGTCAAACAGCTTTTAGTAAACAAGGGTGAAACTCATTTTTAGAGAATCATTTTTTCATTAGGTAAGATAGAGAAAAGCTGCAAATCCTCACACTGAAAAGCAAAAACATATGTTATTGGAAACAACTTATTGATTAATTAGTGATCAAAAATAATTTAGATTAATATTCTGCAAATAACAACTAATCACTTATTTGAATTATGGCTATGGTCTCCGTTGTTTTTCTTTAGAGTTCTTCTTGCTAAAATCATCTGTTTTTCATCAGTCTATGTTGTAGACGGTAACTGAATGCTTTTCAGTATTGCTTCCACTGCATCCTTGCTGCATTGCTTCTCTTCTAATCTACCGTCCTTTCTAATCTGCTTCATTGTATTCATTGAAAGACTCAGTGATGCACACAGCTGCAAGCGCTGCTGTCTTAAATCAAGGAGGCCAGATAATACCACCATATGGCCGGTGGGAACCTTAAGTATTTAGACGATAGATTCAGTGAGTGAGAGAAAAAAACAGAAAGATGTTGGCTTTAAGCTCTTCTCAGCCTCTTGTAATTAGAAAGAGAGAGAGAGAGGACCGGATGGAGGGAAGATGAGACAGAGAGAAAGAAGGTCAGCAACGTGGGCCAAATATGCAGGGAGAAGAGCTGAATGAATGCAGGGAAACACAGAGGAGGAGTGAGAGGATTTACCCTCAAACTGTTAGCTTTGTTGTTGGAATCAAGTTTTCTCAATGGAGCCAAGTTGTGTGGTGGCAAACAGAAAGCAAAAACCAAAATCTACTTTCATTTGAATCCAAAAAAAGGCTGTATTTTTAGTTCTTAATCACCTTTCAAATGTGGACATAAGAGAGCTAGGGGACACTTCTTTCTCACAAAGGCAGAGGACTACA
>JAPZDZ010000014.1:10182185-10196181 GCA_029783805.1 Acanthurus tennentii
AGCTATTAATCATATCGAAACTTGAGCACAGTAATGGGTTGATTCATCACTGTCAAGCGTGGCTGGCTGGCTGGCTGGCTGGCTGCCCTTTTTAAAATATATTTACATTTGTGCTCATTTTAAATGAGAAATTATATGCTCGACTAAATTAGCTCCAAGGACCTGAAATGTGTTTGTATAACCTCACTGTGCTCTCTATTATAAGTCAGCACATGCACTTGCCTAGCAGCAAGTTTTCAAGAATTTTTTATTATTTTTTTTTTTTTACAAAATACAGGGCAGTGAAATTTGTTCTCTTGATTTAGTCTATTCATGAGAAGCAGTGGGAAGCCACCACATGGCACCTTAGTACAAGATTGAGCTTTGGGTCAGTGCTGTGGTCAAAAGCTGTCAGGAGTTTAAACCTTTATAACATGTTTTTGTTGGTGTGGGAAACTGGACCATCTGGGCAAAACCAACCCAGAAAACCACACTTTGTAATTTTAAGAATAATCTTTAAAAAAAAAGGAAGTCTGAACAATAAAATCACGATTGTGGTAAACCATCAATTCTGACAAACTTTAGATTTATCTGCTTTTTTAAAAATGCAGATCTAAGAGTCACAATACCTATTATTATTTCTTTGACAGCATTGTCTTCGATTTTCACCTGGGCTGCACGTCAGAAACAGAGGGATTCCAGTGGGGGGAACTCACTGGCTTTGTTTTCCCTCCCTCCCTGTTCTCCCCCCGTCTACACCCTCCTGCCCTCACTGAATGAATGAAGCCATGCCCATCGTGTCTGCAAGCACAGGTACAGTCAGGCTTATGCTCAGCTGTATGCTTTTACATAATGCATGCGTTAATACAAATATATGCATGTGTTTATAAACAATTTAAAAAATGAAACTGCTTTTATTTTATTTTGTATAATTTTATTTAATCTAAAGGGCTGCATGAGACTCTGGCCCTGCTCACCTCTCAGCTCCACCCAGATGCCAATCATAAAGAGGACCTGGTCTTCCTCAAAGATGTCTTCAGTGAGAAGAGTCTTGGTTACCTCATGAAGGTAAAGCGAATATGTCTTAAGTAGAAGTAGCAACTTGATTTCTGGCTGAAAATTGAACAGCGTGTGATGCTGTAGAGAAGTAATATTTGTCTGGTGTCTTTCAGATTTGTGACTTAAAAAAAAAAATGAAATAATTATAAAAATAAAAATGTTCATAATTTTCTTTCCTCTGAAATTTAATCAGCAAAGTGAAATTTAAACCTTTCTTCCGATATAATGTAAAATACTTACCTTTTATGTCTGTCTGTTGTACCCAGATCCACGACAAACTGAGGCAGTATGAGAAACACAACCCGACTCCAGTTCTACATAGCGCCTCCTGTCTTGCAGAGGATGTAGGTGCATCTTTCCTCAATATTTGAAAGTCACACTGAGGTTGATGTTAAGTACACACATATAATGTAAACCAACCATTTTCAAGGGTAAATCTTTTTTACAAAGGCATATTTGACTTTCTGCCTCCAATCATCAGCTGACTGAAGAGCTTCAGAATGGAGCGCTGGAGGACGATGAGAGGGAGCTGCTTCTCCTGCTGAGCACTCCTCACCTCAAGGTAAACACTCACACATGAACATTTTCTGTTTGTCTTAAAAATGTTTGGCAGGGTCTCTTTCCTCTCATTCTTTCGTTGGAGCTTCTTAATGTCGCTGCTTCTCAGTGCTTTCTGAGCTGCTCTGGTTTTCCTCTAAGATGATCATCTATTACATAACATGAGCGTTAGAGCTGTCTGTACCCCATCGCTTCTTCCCATAATCACAGAGAAGACTGCCTAATTACTTTTATCAAGTGATTGTATTCCATGAATTGGCTTTTAGGGGAGTGTGAAGATATTTAACTTTGAAATTAAAATGATCATTTAAAAACAGCGAGCGAAAGAGATTCTGCTTTCTATTTTTATTTTCTTTTTTTTATTTTCTTCCTTGACTTTCTCTTTTATCAGATTTCTCTCCACACAATCCACTTTTAGTGGCTTATCAGTGTATTATTTGCGTGTTCTTTGCTTTTAAATTCATGCATTTGTCTGTGCAATGTAATATGAAGGCAGTGCTGTCAGCCCATGACACAGTGGCCCAAAAGAACTTTGATCCAGTGCTGCCGCCACTGCCAGAGGATCTTGACGACGACCTGGAGGAAGAATCGGTCAAGATCGTCCGCCTGGTGAAGAACAAGGAGCCCCTGGTGAGGCAAAATAAGAGCTGTCTTGTCCCTCAACAGCTGCTATTCTTGTGCCTTCAAATGAAGCTTTGAGACTCAATTTACTGTAATGTAGCAGCTTTGAGGCTTTAGAGGCCTCCTGAGTATGAATCTATGTCTGTGTGTGATGCTACAGAAATATCCATTCCAAAGGAAATCCTTCAAGCAAAGTACACAGTTTAGATTCAGTGTGAACTAGTCAGAAACACCTACTGAAGTGACACAAGTTCTACAGCAATAACCATGCATTAGATAGCTCAATATCTGCTTATCAAAACTTAGTGTAGTTCAATATAGAGGTGATAGAATATGAAATTTGGAAGTTTAATGCCAGTGATCAGCCTTTTAAGATAAGATAAGATTAAATATTCCTTTATTAGTCCCACAATGGGGAAATTTGCATTGTTGCAGCAGCAGCAAGTGAACAGTAAAAGACAGAATGTAAAAATCCAGAATAAGGATAAAGAACAATGAATAATAAGTACAAAAGTACAAGTATAAGTGTAAAAGGGTATAAGTACAAAATAAGAACAAGAAATTGTACAATGTTTACAAGGGTGGCGGTATGAAGTGGTAGTATTCAATTGCACAGGTAAAATTGGAATAATATACATGGATATTGCACGTAAATGAAATTATTAGTACACATGAAATACTATTAATAATAATATTATAGAGTATTGGGCATTAAAGTGCAGTGTGTTCAATTGTCCAGGTTGGCGGGGGTGAGGTTTACTGGGAGCAGTGCTTGTCCTTGTCTTTCAAAGGGGCATCCCAGAACAGAGCTGGCCTTTTTTATGAGTTTGTCCAGTTTCCTCCTGTGTGCCACCGAGATGCTGCTGCTCCAGCTGACGACCCCATAAAAGATGGCTGATGCCACCACAGTGTCATAGAAGGTCTTCAGGAGTCCCTCCTGCACTCCAAAAGACCTCAGTTTTTTGATTTTTGTTTGTCTTTTGACTTTTCTGTCAAAACTCAATATTCATTTCTATTTAATTTGATGTTAATCTTTATCATGTGGACATCAAATATTGTTGAACCCACATAAAATGTGCAATGAACAGACATAAAGGAATAGTTGGGCATTTTTGGGAAATATGCTTATTGTTGCTTTAAATAAGAGAAGATAAATATCACTCTTATATTGGTACACTGTCAAAAAAATCTGAGCTGGTTAGCTTAGCTCAAGATAAAAACTCCTCTGAATGAAACAGAAATAAGATGAAAAGAGCTTTAAGCACCAAGTAGTTTCAGATTCAGAGACACCATCTTTTGTGATGTTGATGATGTTGATACCTGCATGTGAGAAGCAGCTTTTTCCCCGTCTACCAGAGATCTGTATCAGCTCACTGAACTGATGATTAGTAATCTGTTTGGAAATTCATTGCTGAGTATTTTCCACCAGGGAGCAACCATCCGGAGAGATGAGGCGACGGGAGCTGTAATTGTGGCCAGAATCATGAGGGGAGGAGCAGCTGACCGCAGCGGTGAGACAAACAATGTTCACACAAACATCTTGATGCAACCATTAGTTGTATTCTTTTATTTTACTGAAAAACATACACAATAATTGGTGGCAGCAGAAAAAAAGGGCTGAGGGTAAAAAATATGGACACAAAGTGAGATCATCTCTGTTCCACTTAGATGTCAAATGGGAAATGTCCACCCAACGGGACTTTCTTATCTTTACTGATATACAGACAGAGAAGTGAGGAGATTACGTTGTGTAACCTCATGAACTGTCAACACAGATCAAATCCTGGAGATTAGTGCTACGAGATTGCATATTTTGAGATTACAAACGGGTTGCTCCTGGCTGTTGCCATGGATGTTATTGACTTCATGCCAGTGGAAAATTCTTTTTTTTTTTTTGTTTATATCTGATCCGCCCACACTGAAAACACTGTCAGCACTACTACACATACTGGGATTTTCCTGCTCTTTATTTTCCTTGGCCAGCAGGCTTGTTTTCAGCTGACTTGTTTTGTGGGGGTGTGTGTGTGTTTGTGTTTCCAGGTCTGGTGCACGTTGGCGATGAGCTTCGAGAGGTCAACGGAAACCTGATAAGCCACAAAAGGCCCGATGAAATCAGTCAGATTCTGGTAAAGGAAATAAAAGCTTAAGCTCTGATACTGTATGATTATTCCCTGAAGATTACTGTGGATGCAGTAGATGATGATGGTGCTGCTCTGATGTTTCTTAACAGTCCCAATCACAAGGCTCCATCACACTGAAAATCATTCCAGCTGTTGCAGAAGAAGACAAGCTGAAGGAAAGCAAGGTGAAGACTCTCTGTCTGAAACATCATTCACAAAAACTCAACCAGTTTGCTTCAGAAGGAGTCAACAACTATTTTCTACACATTAAACTATGAGTTAAGTCATTTTTTTTAAAAGAAAGATAAATACTACTGTTTATTCACACAAAAGCACATGGAATGATAGTACACATGTACTCAGAAACAGAGCTTACACTAACTCACCTCTCTAGCTTTGTATTCAATGGACAAATATCACAGTGGTAACGATTATTCTCTTGGAGCAGAAGAATGTTAGCATAGTTTCCCAAACTTCAAACTTTTTCGGAAGGTTTCCATTGCTAACAGAGCTTTCCTCTTTCCTGAAGGTCTTCCTTCGGGCTTTGTTTGACTACACGCCCTATGAGGACAAGGCCACACCCTGCCAAGAGGCGGGACTTCCTTTTAAAAGGGGGGACATTCTTCAGGTTGTTAGCCAAGAAGATGGCACTTGGTGGCAGGCCAAGAGAGTGGGCGATTGTAGCCTGCGTGCTGCCCTCATCCCTTCTACACAGTTCCAGGAGAGGTAGTCAGCATCAAATCTGCTGTCAAACGAACAACTGTAACTTTGTAAATGTCTGTTACAAAATAAAACTGTCCTTTGTTTTTTATTTGTTCCAGACGCCTGAGATACAGGATGAAAGTGGGTTCTTTACCTACCCCTGTTTCCCCCAGAGCTCCCACATGTAAGCCTATTTCGCATCTGCAATCAAATAGGTGTCTCCTTTAACCTACATTAGTTATAAATGTATAAGAAGTATTGATCTACAAATCCAGTCTGGATCTGATGTACCAAAGTGGATACAGAGAGTGAGATTATGAAAAGAGAACAGGGGGTCTGAGGTTAAAATATGTAATCCTTTGTTTTATTTCCTAATCCAATGTAAAACTAGATTGAAACACAGTGATTTTAAAAACAACAGGCAGTAATTAATTGTAATTTTTTGTATTTACTCTATCTCCTTTAAAGCCTAACTCCCCTGAATCTCACTAAGCTGAAAAGAAATGTGTTGCAGTGTAATGACGTGTACATGAAGTTGTTGCTTTTTAAACTGAAAGTAGGTTTTCATGGAGGTAAAAGCTCTGTGTTTCAAAAGCTTTCTCTAATGAGTCAATAGAAAGGATCAAGCAGAATTAGGTGAAGAAAAGCGGAGAAAAATGCTCAAGGATTTCTAATCAGTGACACATTTCAGATATGACATTTGCAACTTAGTCTTGAAGTTTTATTATGTCCCAAAGAAGGTCAAGGTACTTTACAACCATGTACACTAGAGCAAAACAGTAGTAATGTTACAGTAAAGCAGATGTAATATTTTATCACCCTCCATAGTGATTCTTTGTGTTATTCTTTGCATTGCTAACCTCAGATGATCGAGCTGAGAGAGGTATGTAGACAAACCCTCATGTTAGAAAATCACCTCTGTATTGACTCCGTGTTACCATGGCCAGAGTTGGCATCCCTAACATTAACATTAAATAAAACCCCACAAAATGTGGTTTTCCTCCACAATCTACCCCTTCTTTTACCTTTTACAGTTGCCTTAATACCCTCAGAATTTTAGAAATGTAGTTACTGCTCTTAAGCTTTTCACCAGCCTCTCTTTCCTCCTCTTACCTTCTCTTCTCTTCCTGCATGTTGTCCTACAGAAGACTGTGACAGTGAGGGTGCTCTGAATGGAAAGGACGTAGGTGAGGAGGCCTGATCAATGAGTTTATTCAAATCACTGCAACATCACATTCTGCTCAGTCTCTGTGCTAATCCATCCCTTCTTTTTAGAAACCATTCTTGAGGTGTGAAGAAAATTCAAGTGGTTTTGTCCTGCTTTGGTTTTGATTGAACGGTTAGGACAGGTGTAAGCTTAAAATCTGCATTCAACGCCAGATGTGACAGCTCATCTCGGGACTCTTTCATACAGAGAACCATTCGCTGAAAAGATGTGTTTGTTTCCCTACAAATGACCTGATCTGCTGATGTCTTCACAGCTCAGTTGACACTCTCACCACGCTGTTGTTCATCAGGCTTTCTGGCTGCTTTGACTGCTCGCGCCTTTGAATCTGTGACTGTGCTTTCTGTGGGTTTGATGTGCCTGAAAACATTACCAGTGCCATTTTGATCTTGACCTTATTTTCACATCTTAATCCATCGTTTAGACGACTTCTGACTTTTTGCTCTGACTTGGGAAATTCTAATATAGATACTCCTACTTTGGCACATATGTTAATTTATTAATTTTTCAGCATGTTCAGTGCTAAATTGAATGAATCCTTGTGTTTTGAATTGAATGAATCCATTTGTCCTATATGTTTCCCTTTGTGAAGGCTTGCCATTAAACTAGGTATTAACTTTCATGGTCCCCAAAGGCTGTGGTGCTAATGACTTTAGTAATCCTCCTGCTTTTCTTCTAGTGCTACTGGAAAGCATGTCACTGTTTTTTAACATCAACAACTTTTGAACAAATTATCAAATTTGCTGAGCATATTCATGCTCCTTTCAGGATGAATTATGTTAACTTTTGTTTATTTAAAATTCTCTCTTAAGCAACTCTTCAGAGAACCAGCTGAGATGGTTTCAATTTACATCTATCAGTCTGATGGACAATGATGTGAAAATTCCTAAGGTTAAAAATAGCTAAACCTGAGCTTTAACAGTTACTGATTCTTATTTATTCTAGAGGACATCAGGATTGTTAAGGGACTGAGTGTCTGTTATTGGTGTATCTTCATGACCTCGCTTCAAATGAAACAGCTCAGCAGTTTGTGCTTTTGTGTGAACTTGTGGACTCTGGCAGGCTTTCTGTGCAGTTTGCAACAGCGACCAAGCTTCTCACAGCATCTTTGTGGCTTCTCATGACAGCTTATTTAACTCATAATGCTACAAAAATGGCTTCACCTCATGCTACATGCTAAAGGTGCTTTGCTTGTGTTTTCTAACGACGTAAAAACAGCATGCATGGCTTCCGTTCAAGCTTCTGTTCTGTTGATGAGATTTTAGCTTGCTGAATAAATGGTCTAATATGAGCTGTAGTTTCTCCCAAGAGCAAGGCAGCCCCTGCCTTCTGTGGCCATGCTCTCTCATGGGATTTTTACTCAGGTACTCTTACCGATTTCTCATGGTGTTGTTTAGCGTGTCTGTGTTGTGTGATATATTGCACAGAATTTAAATTTAAATCAGGGAGAAATGAGGAATTGATGGAGTGGTCCGTTTGTGTTCGGTTTCTGAATGCCAAGGTGTTTTAGTGGCACTGCAATCTGCAACAGACTGTGACAAGTTTTAGCATGTGGCTCTATCACCTACTTCACTTCTGCATGTCTTTGACAACAGCTGGTCTGCGCAGAAGTTTCCGCCTCAGGAAAGACCGTCAGCAATCACCAGGAGAGCCTCAGACTCCAGAAGCCAATCACACAGAGTTCCTGATTTATGAAGAAGTCACACAGTATCTGCCCCGTCCTGGTGAAAGGCCTCGTCTCATAGTACTGATAGGTAAGAGGAATGTGGATGTATAGCAATGGTATGCTGTTAATTTAGGAAAAAATGCTATAAAACACAGGACTGGACATTTTAAGTACTGAAACACAAATCATTAGAGTATTTCTCCTTGGAGTCAAGTTTTACCACATATTAAAAAAACACTGTACAGAGTAGGCACAGGTGTTAATTGAAGATGTGCTTCCTCAGCATTTGATCACCTCGTATAGCTGCCTCTACGGTTAATTATTCATTTATTATATGGTGGCAGGTTCCTTGGGAGCTCGGATCACGGAGCTCAAACAGAAGGTGATTGCTGAAAATCCCCGACGTTATGGTTTGGCTGTGCCTCGTAAGTCTTTTTAGTTTTCAAATAATTCCTTTGGGGCTCTTTTTAGCCTCACATTCATGTATTATGCATTTGCGGTATGGGTTGCTTTTTTGTATGAATGTGGTTAAGATGTTATGGCTTTCTCCTAATACCCAGGTACCTGTAACATAGGTCATCGAGGGATAAAATTAGATTTATCTACAGTTGCAGGCATGGTGTTCCATGTTCTAAGCCCTCAGTGATTATTTTCCCCTCTCTCTGCCTGTCGGCTGTGATTGAACATGTGACATGAAGACACCACTCGAACCCGGAAGTGTCATGAAAGAGAAGGAGTCGAGTACCACTTCATCACTAAAGCTGCATTCGAGGCTGATATCTACAATGGCAAGTGAGTAATGGACACATTATGGGGCGAATGCTGCTCAAAAGGTAGAGCAGGACATTCAACCATCAGAGGGTTGGTGGTTTGATCCCAGTCTTCTTCAGTCTGCATATCAAAGTCTCCTTGAACTGGACTCCAAATTGCAAGTGTATGTTTCTGTGTCTGTTTCTGAAAAGGTTGACCTTTGTGAATGAATGTTTGGGTGTGAATGTTGACATGCAGTGTAAAAAGCTTTGAGTTGTCAATTGACTAGAAAACTGCTTTATTAATGTATTTACCATTTACATTAAATAACTCTAAACCAAGCAGTTAGGTGCAATGACTTTTTTTATGTCAAAAAGCATCCAGAAGAATTTGATTTATCTAGGCTTTTGTACAGCCAGTGTAAATCAACTTCTAATTCATAATGCTGCTGTGATTCTGCAGATTTATTGAATATGGGGAGTATAAAGATAATCTTTATGGCACCAGTTTGGAGTCCATTCACAAAGTTTTGGATCAGAAGAAGGCCTGTCTTGTGGATGTGCAACCAGAGGTTAGTGTTTCACCTGACATGCAGCACAGAAAAACCAAACATGTAATTTATGATAGCATTACCTAGAAAGCATCTGTACTATATATCAGTGCAGGGGCATGTAATGACATGGGGTCATTGATAAAATCTATGTATTTTTTCATCTGTTCCATCAGTTGCATCCTTTCTCAAATGTATCTGCCAGCATAAAACCATTGTTTAAGATTTTTAAAAATGTGACTTTTTTTAATCTATCACCAATGTTTTATCTAATCACAAAGAGTTTAAAGCAACTCTTTTATCTGTTTTAAAGACCCCAGATGACCCTGAATAAGAACAGAAGCAGCGTATTCCAAGTTTAAGGATCACAAGTCTGATTGTTAAATTACAGTTTTACCTGTCACATTTCAAAAAAACATGTCATTCATTGTGAACAGAAAAGTGGTTTAAATCCTCAAGTTGCCCTATTGGCTATTATATTTCTAAATTTTTTATGGTTATGGCTCTTTTAATAGGTTGAGAGAGTATGTGAATTGATATTTTTAAATTCAGATTCTTTGAATCTGTGAACTGTGCTTTTAAGAGGGATTTATGGTGTTGCATAAAGAATAAAGTTATTTTCTGACAGTACACGCAGAAGACTTAACATTTAACATCGATCTAGGAGTGGTTAAAATGTCCAAATCTTGTGTGAGGTACCATAAAAGCTGTTAAGCTGCCAGGTGAAATGGATGTGCCATTTTCCCCACATTCAGGTACTAAAGACCCTACGCACTGCTGAGTTCAAACCATATGTCATCTTTGTAAGGCCTCGCATCTATGATGGTCAAAGGAAACCACTTGGCTCCTCTTCCTCACTCAGTTGTGCAGTCACGGTGAGTTACATTAGAGCACTGGCCACGGGATACTTGGATTCCTCGTCAAATGAGATCACCTCATAGTTATAAGCAGCCTTTCAGTTCATAATTCTGCTGTCTTTGCCTGACCACAGTTTATAGCATTGTCATGTTAAAACTGAGGGGAACCAGGGAGTGCCTGTTAGCATCAAATTATTAAAGGCACATAATCATGCAAGGGGAACTTCCAGGAAAAAAAAAAGTTTGCATGTAAGTGTATGATTCAGCTTAACAAAAACAAATTTTCATTTGACAGTTTTCTCTTTAACACTCTGCAAAGAGTCTGAAAACATTTTAATCATGCAATCCATCCTCTTTGTGTCTTGGCCACGAGGAAAGTAAAAATGTATTATGAAGTGTCAAACCTTTAATTTTACATAACATGCCTTGAAGCTGTCAGGGTTGCATGATAATATGTGCATGATGTTCATATCATTTTGAGCCTCTTACACTCAAGCGCTAAACAGGTGAAGTCCATCAAAGTCAATGCAATTTTAAGGCTTACGCTTTAGGGCGGCCACTGGTAGTGAGCCAACATCTTTCCTTATGCTGACCAGGAGGAGGACCTACAGGACATGAAACAGTCAGCTGAGCGGATGGACGAGTGCTATGGCCATTGGGTGGACTACATCTTGGTGAAGGAGGACCCAGCCAGTGCCTTAGCTGAGCTTCAGGTCGTACTGGAGAGGGTGCAGATGGAGCCTCAGTGGGTGCCTGTGTCCTGGGTGAGGAGCTAACCTTCTTAACTGAGCTCGACTGGTTTAAGTTGGAGCAGTGGACCCTGTGTGAGTGTCAAGGTCAGACATCACTGCAGGAAGCCTTCCTTCTGAATGTTGGAGATATTTGTGGTGTACTGCAATACTAACATTCCACACAAACAGGCTTGTGATAGATGGCTAAGTCAAGTCAGTATCATAAAACATCTGCAAAGCTGCTTCTTATCATCAGTCTGAACATCAAACAAGCCTCTCTGTTTTAGATTCTTCAGTGTAAATTGACATACTGTATACCAAAACTGTATGACAGCAGTTTGACTCTGACAGGCATGCAGTACAAAGTCAAAGATCTGCACTCTGTATGGTCAATAATGTGAGATGTGTACTGTAATAGCAGCTATATTGTGAAGTGCCATAGAAGTGCTGGAGACTGTACCTATGTTACTGTTACCTGACTTAAAGTCTGAATTAAATAAGAAAAACATGTTAAATGTATGTGTTGGCACTAATTGAGGATGATAAATGCTGAGAAATAAAACCAAGAAGCCATATGGTATTTGGGGAAACCATTTACTTTAGAATGAGTTACGTAACAATTATAAACCAAACCATAAACAAAAGCAGGAAAATATACATGTTTTCATTGTGTGCACGGAGACAAGGCCTTTTACTTCCACAGCTTCTTGATCGACATGTTTTTCTCGCTGTCTTTCTGCATCACCTGGTGAGGAACAGAAAACAGTTTAGAATCTATTGCTGGAAACATCCATTCAAAATGTGAGAAGAATCTGAGCTTCATGTTTAACATATTTAAGACAATGTAAGTATGTGGTTACACAAACCTTTGCCACAGCCATCTCAAAGTCTTCCTGGGTGACGTGAACTCTCCTTTCTCTCAGAGCGTACATCCCTGCCTCAGTGCAAACACCCTACAAAAACACAAAAGAAAATTAACATAAGAGTCCAGCTGTGTTGTAACATTATTTACCACCTCACTGCTACCATTAACTGAACCATTTCTCACCTTAACCTCAGCACCAGAGGCTCCAGGCATCAGCTCTGCAATCTTCCTAAGGTTAATGCCACGTGTCAGGTTCATCTTTCTGGAGTGGATCTTCAGAATGTCCAGACGGGCCTGTTGTTGCAGAATTCCAATATGTTCAGATACAGAAAAAGCCCTCAGCCAAACAAGAATGTACATACACTGTGACAAGTGACTACCTCTTCATTTGGAGGGGGAAACTCGATCTTCCTGTCGATTCTTCCTGGCCTGAGGAGGGCTGAGTCCAGGATGTCAATACGGTTGGTGGCCATAATGACCTGAGAGACACAGAATGGGAAGGTTTTCTATAAGACAATCCTGCAAATGTTTCATTAAAAGTCTTAATAAGAAATTAAAAGTCTTTTTCCACTGAAAAGTTTCAGGGCTTTTCATTTTAAAACGGATACAGGAAGTGTTAGTTTATATTCACAGTGTAATGCAACAACTTTAACAACTAAAAGAAGCAGATCAAACAAGGCTTGTACCAAGAGGATGCTTGTACATGAAAAGATGATTGAATGGTAATACAACAGTTGCACTGATATGAAATATGTCTTAATAGAAGAAGTAATGAGAGATCATATGTGTTCAACTGCAAAACAAACAACCCTGAAGAGGATTAAGCGGTATAGAAAATGGATGGATGGATGCAAACCAACATTAGGACATCTTTAATTGCATAATGTGTTAGCATGCTAGCCAAGCAATGGCAGCCACTGACTGAGGGTGTGTTTATCTTCAGTTCAGCAGTCTGTGAATGAAATCTGTGCTGACCATAGACTCTGGTTAATTCTGTTTCCCTCATGTCTCTCTTCTTTCCCCCTCTCTTCTGAGTGGTCACAAAGTAAAGTAAATTTCCTCAGTAGTTAACAAACACACTAAATATCAAACAGTCTGCAGCAGCAGGCTCACAGACCTTACAGAGAAGAGGGGGAAAAGGAGAGACACGAAGGAAACAGAATTAACCAGAGTCCATGGTGAGCGCAGAATTCATTCACAGACTGCTGAACTGAAGACAAACATACACCTTCAGACAGTCAGTGGCTGCCACTGCCTGGCCAGCATGCTAATGTACAGACGTTGTGTGTATCAACCCAAGAAATACAAACACTCAAATGCTCCTGCGGTCAGAGTGGCATGAGGACAAAATCTGCTTAGCTCTGCATGAACACACCATTATGCATGCCTAAATGTAATATAGCCTGTTGCTGTAGACAAAGAGAGGCAAAGTTTATTGGTGTGTATGTTACCTTGATGTTCTTAGTGGCCTCAAAACCATCCAGCTGATTAAGCAGCTCCAGCATTGTCCTCTGCACCTCACTGTCACCACCGGAGCCGCCCTCCAGGCGGGAAGACCCAATGGAGTCAATCTCATCCATGAAGATGATGGAGGGAGCGTGTTCTCTAGCCATGACAAACAGCTCGCGCACCATCCGGGCACCTGGTGCGAGAGACAGAGGGGTGGAGGTTTTACAACCACACAGTTTGAAAAATTAATCAAGAAATTAAATTAATTAATTGCAGTATTAAAATATGAAAGAACAGCTCACCCTCTCCAATGAACTTCTGGACTAGCTCAGAGCCAGACACCCTGATGAAGGTACAGTCAGTGTGGTGGGCTACAGCTCTGGCTAGCAGGGTCTTCCCTGTACCTGGTGGACCATACAACAGCACACCCTGCACACAAAGCAAAACAAAAGTCAGAACCATCCATCACTGATAGATGGACACACCCTATGCTTAGAGCAGTAACAGTTATCTAATTATCAGAAAATTAAAGGGCAAATTTCATAACCTCCCAGTCATTTAATGTGTCAAGCAACAATGAGAAAGCTGCACAATTTTCTGTATTTTATAAAAGTAAACTAGGTGTAACACAATATATTTAAAACTATCACCTCAAGCTCTAGACAGGGATGTCAAACTCGTGCCATGGAGGGCCAAGAGGCTGCAGGTTTAATTTCCAACCAAAAACTCCACCAGCTGATTTCACTGATTAGTCCCTGCTCTCTGCTTGAAGGTGAAGTAATCAGTAAAATCAGCTGGTGGAGATTTTGGTTGGAAAGAAAACCTGCAGCCTCTCGGCCCTCCATGGCACGAGTTTGACATCCC
>JAPZDZ010000014.1:10196281-10206729 GCA_029783805.1 Acanthurus tennentii
ATCAGCTGGTGGAGATTTTGGTTGGAAAGAAAACCTGCAGCCTCTCGGCCCTCCATGGCACGAGTTTGACATCCCTGCTCTAGGATATTGTGGTGGACAACTTTTCGCACTATTTATGTTTATGGACCAAACAAATGATTGAAGATTAACGGATTAATCAATAATGGAAATAATTACTACAAGTTGTAACAAAATTTTTCTTTCACTGGCTCACAACGCTGTAAGGGTCTTTTGCAAAGGATTTTGCAAAAAAAAAAAAAAACCTTTTTACAGAGACCTTCTATCACCCACCTTTGGCTGTGCAATGCCCAAAGCCTCAAACAGTTCTGGGTGCTTGACAGGCAGCTCAATCACTTCCTTTATCTCCTTGATCTGTTTATCAAGGCCACCAATCATTTCATAGGTGGAGTCAGGCACCTTCTCCACCATCATAAGGGATACCAGGGGGTCCACCTTGTTGGGCAGGATCTTGTGCAAGGTGTAGCTGTCGTTGCGCAGAGCCACACGGCAATTTGGAGTCACCTAAAGAAGTGACAAAGGGATAATAGAATATATTAGTCATGAAATGTTCTTTTCTCTCCTTCTGACTGTACAGAGGAGCAAATATGACTGTTTTTTTTCATGTGATTCAGTCCTATGCTATGATGGTCACAAATAAAAGGATACTATTTTTGCATGTGTTCTGTTTTGTTTTTGCAACGATAACCCTAAGAAAGTTGTTGATGAACTTTAACTTGCACCCAATACTTACATCATTGATGTCAATGTTCTTGTCCACATCCACAACAAATTTTCCTTCTGGGTGCACCTGTAAATGATAAGGAGAAACTTTTATTGAAGTTTTAGACTAGCAATCAATATACAGTATGCTACATTTACAAGTACAAGGCATACCTTGACCAACACTTTCTTTTTGTCCATGACCCTAACCACTTCTCCTACATAGGACCCCTGCTCCTGTAGTAACTGCAGCTCCTCACGAAGAAGACGCACTGAGAGACAAAAAGTGAAACTTTAATATTTTTACTGAGGTAGAAAGTTTTGCACAACTTTATATGATATAATGAGAAAATATGTGGAAGGACACTGGTATCACAGTTATAAAGAACAGCATACCTTTCGCATTGAGCTCATTCCTCTGTGCCTGCAGACGTCTGAGATTTTGGCTCTTATCATTCACTGTCAGCTGGCGAGAAAACAGAAGGTTAGGATTGATAGTTTAACAGAGGCAAGACATTCTGTGATAAATTATTGGCTAAAATGTTACACAAACCACATATACTTACCTGTAATTCTTCTATTTTCGACAAGTAGTACTGCCGGAGACCTGAGCCTCCTTTACTCTCCCCCATCTCCATCTGTCAATGTAAAAATAACATCTAGCATCACCAGCGTTTCACTGCAATTTTCAAACTGAACGTTGTCTAACAACAGTAGAAACACTAACTATTCCCGGTTTATTAAAAAAATTAAAGTTAGAAAAAGCAGCAAATCTCACGCTTGAGAAAATAGTGTGAGACAGCATTTGGAGATCTGGCAAAACAAAGGACCATTTTAACAACACGTATATTACTTATCGTTAGTTTTTTTCGCTTGCCGCCTGTGTATTTTATATATTAAAAAGACTAAATCTTTTCAAATAATGTCAAAATCCTATAGCAAAACAAACTCAATAATGTTTGGGAACCCCAACAACACATTCAGCTTGATTAATAACTCTTATGAGTGGATATCATTTTAGTTTTTTAAGTCTTAACCATGGCCAGTTCTAGTTTGTGAACAATCATAAAACAGGCTAAACGTTTTTGTTAATTACCCCACCATACCTGTAACGATAGCTACCTAACTTTTCTATCTAACGTTACCAACATTAACGTAAGCTAGCGTTAGCTTATTCGCAGAGAAATAAAGTCTTGTATCTTTTAATGAAAATAAAATTAACAGTTTTATTTATATTAAGCACCCGCTGTAATTCATAAACGTAAAACAGACAAGGCTGCTATCCAAAAAAGCTGCGAAGAATTAAGAGTAACAAGCTCAAGCTAGCTTTACGTGCAATTGACAGTGAGTCTTAGCTTAGCTTGGATAGCTACAATGAGACAGCAAACCGGCAGAGTACAATGCAGTTATTGCTTTGAATTAAGTAACATTTTATCATCTAAAACAGAGTAGCACAATTATTTCATCTTGTTGACTTTAATGAATTACTCAATTGAGAGGGTTATAGTAAAGTTTCTTTCAAAGTAGAACCAAAAAAACAACAAAACGACAAAAAATGTAGACCTACATGGTCGATACCGTCCACCTCCATGTTGAAATTTTCTGCATCCGCTGGACAACAGCCGTATTTCCGGAAGAGTTCTTCTTCGGGTATTTGTATAAAAAAACAAGCGCATATTGCCATCTACAGTGCGCTCTTCTAGAGAAACAGTATTTTATGTCATAACTGCTAATTTTATTGATTTTGCTTTTAAAACCGCTTCTGTGTCGCAATTATCGTAAGGGCGAGTGATACAAGTTGAATTTCGAAGTTTGAGTTTCTCATAAAACACATATGTACTATTTAACAATCAAATAGGTTCAGTGGTAACCTTTGGTCATTCCACTGTTTTGTTTCCATTGCCATCTTACAAATTGATAGTGTAGAATGTTTTTTTCGATGGGCCATTGTTTGAGGATACACTTGTGAGCTGTTACAGACAGGTAAGACCAACCATAGATTTTAAAACTGCTGCCCTCAAAAGTTCCTTAACTCGTAACCAGCCCTGACATGCACACTAATGGCATTACCCCAGGTTTTGTCATACAGAGACTGTACAGTAAATATGAACTTATGTTTTTAACCATTAATTATAAAACCATGGGCTATTTTCATATAATTATTTAATTATTATGTATGATACGTTCATTTTTAAGTATTAAGGTTATATGATGTGAAAAAATATTGTATACCAAACATTTGTAAGTATATTTATTGTAAAAAAAAAAAAATCCTCCAAATGTATAAAAGATAAAGGCATTTGATTGATACCCAACATGCAAACATTTTACAGAGGCTGTACAAAAAAATCTTTGTACACACATTTTTTTAAATTTGAAAAAAAAAATAGCAGAGCAATATCTGTTAATGTGGAATGTTTGAAGAAGTTCAGTTCATTTCATGCAAAACCATAACAAAATAGCATTTAAAGAAAAGTTAACTCATGTAACTACAAACTGTACAAAATTGTTTGGTGCATTGTTTAGATGACAGCACAACTGCATTCCTATTTTATTAATGCCAGTTAATCTTCTTGGATGGTAAAGAATCTTCCATCCTTGCTGGCACTTAAACAATAAAAAACCCCAATAACAAATGAAAATACCATGTAAACATTCAACTAAAGACCAACCAAAGATGCTGACTTACAGCTGGACACACAGGACTCTTTTCTTTATACAAGGACAAGCTCAATTTTTTTTTAAGAGAAAAACACTCTTGGAACTCCTGCTTTTTGACACAATTAAATTAGTTTAACTTCACAACTTACTAATTTTGAAATTATTCTCAGCATAAAAAGCCTTTTATTTTTTCTTAGTCATAACACATCTCAACAAATCCCGTGTATTGTAGAATGTAATCCAAATTTTTTAAATGTATCTTTTAAATACAAATGTATATCCTGGTTTAAAATGTTTAAGTATGGATATGTTTTGGCATGAAATTAATTCTGATGTCTCTCGCAATTATTTTTTTTTTGTTTGTTTTATCAAGATGTTACCTGACATCAGCACTTTTTTAACACAGGGACGACTCTTAGTCGAAAAATATACTAGTGCTAAAAGTAGGACTGACACGCCAATTTTTTTTTAAAGAGATAATCCTAAATCAGTAAATTAGGAGCTACTTTTAGTCTTAAGATGTTTCGTGAATATGACCCCTGGTATTGCTGCTTTTTAAACATTTAAACAAATATTATGGCTTTTAAATGCGAGGTAAACAGACACCCTTTAAAAATAGCACAATGTGATGGTGAAAGACACCTTAACAGCACCAACGCTTTTTTTAAGCATACTGTACCATAAACAAAACATAACACAAAACAAGGCAAAGATTATTTGAACAGGCTCAAAATGACAAAATGCAACGCAAACACATTATTAAGGACACACTAGTGATCACTTTGGTCCCATATACTCAGCTCAGATTTTAGAATTATTATCTATGGGACGGAAAATAAATGTAGGCTTATCCTGCTTAGAAGCTGGTCCATCATACCAAGTTTGGGACGATGGCTCTATGAACATTTAAGCTACAATATTAGCTTAAGCTGGAATATGTCTTCAGGTCAGTCGGATCCCCAACACCTGCTCCAGTTCTTGTCTTCTCTGCTGCACCTGAGACAAAAAAGGGATGTCAGCGCACATTAAAAATAAAATTCTGCTTAAACCTTAAAATAAAACATCAAATCTGCATTATTAAACAGTGCATTAGGCTGTGTAAGTTTTTACTTTGGAGTAAACATATCTGCCCACTGCCTCTGGTACCCAGGGCGCCTGGTAAAACTCGGTCCTCCTCTCCTCCTCTGGGTTTCCCTGCACATCTGTCATTAACTGATGAAATAGAAATGCATCAATGAACGTGAGACATCATACTTTCATGAATACAGTTTTTTTGATTTTGAGTTACCTATACATTGTCAGTTTGCTTCAACAATACTGAGAGAGGTTTGATGGATTAAATATTAAATTAGAAAGCATAGTGCTGTAATGCACTGAAGTCTCCATTTAATTTAAGCAACCAAAGCTGTAAGATCAGCTTAGTGTTGGTTTTTTTGTATTTGCATCTCACTGCTGCAGCCCTGCTTTGCTATACTGATAAGGGTGCAGGGAATTACGGTTTACCAGCTGTTTCTTTGCTTTGGGTATACTGCAGAGTTATTACTATTGTATAAAACAAAATTTGTATTTTATAAAACAGTTTTATCAAGTATTGAGAAGAGTACATCAGGCAATATTTTTTACCCACTCAAAAATGCTCAAAACTAAGTTGGTGGTGGGAGCAAGCATTTACCTTGAGATCTCTGCTTTGAGACTTCAGCCAGTCCTGGATGAAGTCCTGTGGATTATTGCTGAAGCTCAGCATGAAGTCTCTCTCAGTCTTCAGCTGGTTTATGTACTCAATTGTCTCATGAATCTACATTAAAGACAACCAGCAAGGTCAGACATAAAAACACTTTAACATGGCAAAGCATTTTTTTTTCTTCGTCAGGCTCTACCTTCATCTCCAGTGCAGCAATCTCCTGTTGGTTTGTTGTAGAGGACAGGAAACTGTTCATTTGGCCCTTCAAAGGGTCATCCACCTCCACATCGATGTCATAGCACGCTGTCTTCTTCTGATCTGTTGGGTCCACACTGCTCAGAGAAGATAGCAACACAGAATTCGAGTTTATATTGGAAAAGGGTAAGAAGAGAGATGTTGATGCAAACTTGCAAAAAAAGACCAAGGAGTATTGATGGACCAAATCATAAAGATAAGGAAAATAAATTCTGCTGCAGCTGTTGCCTGCACATAAATGCATTGATGTTAAAAATGAAAGATAATGTAAGATAATCAAAACCTTAAATCTTCGGTTTTACCTGAGGAAGACACACATATAAAAAGGGATATACACTCCCCTACCTAATCATATGATTGATAATAATAGGGTCAGGGTGCTGCAGCAGGCCAGCCAGTTTCATGGGAATCTCAGAGAACCTCATGCGAGGACAGCCAAAGATCTGAAAAGCATTTAGACAGAAAACAGAACAAGTTTCAAATGCTGAAGGTGAAGTTTTGCTGTCACTTTCCATGAGCTTTAAGACTTTAAAACCCAACATTAGTACATGTGTATCAGCTGCACACTGAAAGTCCTTTACAATCAGTGCTTACATCATACAACTTTGAAGTCACAAATGATTAATTCAACATTATACACTGGTATTCAAACAGGATAAATTTAAAATATCAATTATATTTGCACTTATTTGCTAAGTTACTAACAAACACCATTAAAATGCCAGTCATGTGGTGAGCTTGGGTTTGCTGCTTGGCACGACCTTTAAACCATTTAATTACCTGTCTGAAGTAGCGGTTGCAGTTGATGTACTCCTTCTCATGACTGTCCTGCAGCTTGTTGTTCTTGATGTAGAGCCAGAGAGCTTGCATGATGCTTGCCCGAGTCTGTGTGTGTACACCCAGCAGACGAGCCAACCGTGGGTCCAGTTTGTACTGAGGAGGCTGGAAAAAAAAGGAGCATTGAGACAGAGTCAGTCATTGTTGTAAAAGTTTAGCAAGTCAAACAACTGTTTGCAAGATGTTGGTACCTGGTGGTCGAGCATTAGCAGAAGGGTGCATTTCACATTCACGTCCCCGGGCCTTTTGACCTGGAAACCATCTGTCTCCTGAGTGGTGGGCATTCTGTGCCACTGAAAGTGAAAAAAAGTAAAAAAAAAAAAACAGTTTTTTTTTTTTTAAATCAGAGCCGTAATGTTGGCTAAAATATATTAATATTTATTAAATAAAAATAACACACATGATAATACTAGTTCAGTGGCAATTTCGCTAAATGGTGCCATCATAAATATTGTCTTTTAAAGCTTAGGTTTTTTTTTAAGTACAAGACAGTCTGTTGCCTGTATTGGAACATGCTTTGAACCATGCAAACAAATTATACAAACTATTTTAACTCGCACTTTTCAGCTTGTCAAATTAATGTGAGTATAGTGTTAAGATAAATGTCCATGAAGGATAAGTCATGTGGCTGCAATGCAGTTTGTTTATAGCCGAGCGTTGGCTTTTTATTTCTGGTGATTACATTTATACTTAAAAAAATCATAATAGTGGTGCTCATTAATGAAGATCGACTTGCCAAACAAATGTGTGAATATTTTTAACTTTTATTTGAAATAGGAATAATGAAATAGGGAGTGGAAAAATCCAACTGGCTTTTTTGTCAAGGGAACCAGGGTAATCATCTCTGGGGTGGGATACAAAAATATGTCATAGATGTGGCACTCTATAGCAGTTTCAGAACATTTTGGTTTCCACATGTCTACAATATTCCTCAGTGGGTGCATCAGATGCCTTTAGATTGATGTCATACCTCTACTAAGTGGTTGTCAGGTCCATAGAGCTCCTTATCAAGCTCGATCACCAGGCTTTTGAAGAAAGATGAGAACTTCTTCTTTTGCTTGCCCGGCTGGAATAACAGAGTGTGAGAGACAGCGTCAATAAAATGTAAGTATGCCATCTATCTATGTCTTCTCATTGTGTTGTGTCGGTCCGTGCAGCTGCATTGTTTAGCTCTGACCACATTGGGGGAGAGTGGTTTCACAAAACTGGAGACAACCAGAAAAAGCTGTTTCACCCCCACCCTCTCCTCAGCCCTGACAAAGTGTTTGCACAACATGACCCCTTTCACTCCTTCTCTCACATCTCTTTTCTTTTTCTGTTACTCCATTAAAAAACTCCTACACATGCCTGGACCGACAAGCCAGGGAAAAATTAAAAGAAACAAAAAAAAAAATTCCTCCTTTATGTGGCCCCAGATGACACAGTGAGTTGAGCTGGAATTGATGGAGGGAGGGGAGGCATGTCAGATCACGGTATGTAACGGCCAATGGTTTCAATTCCTCATTTCAAAAGAGAACATGAGCTTGTGTGCGAGCGTGTGAGAGTGTGTGTGTGTGTGTGAGGAGTTGTGGGGTGGAGTGAGGAGAGCTGTAAACACACATCTGGTTGCGTGGTCTGAGCCAAGGACACAGGCCAACCAGAGCTGTGTGACTGAAATGTTCTGAAACACAATAACAGAGGCTGAAATACTTGGGAGTCAGACCACACTGGGACGATGGTGAAACGGAGCAAGAGAAGTAAAACCAAACCAGTGTGTTATTCACTCACTTCCTCCAGAAGTTTGCCCTCCACTCTCAGTTCCCACGAGGACACCTTCTCCGCCTCCTCGCCCTCAGGCTTGCTTGGTGTGTACGTGTTAGAAATGTAGATCCTGAGCTTTCGTTTTTGCTGTGTCACAGAGATGAACATGCAGATTTATCATGATTTCCAGTAAAGATACAAAGCACATCAAACAAACAAAATTAAACCGTGAAAAAATAGAATCAGATTCATTTGACTTTTTTAAACTGCACTTGGTGATTGGAGAAAGCACTTCAACAAACATGGGAATCATAACTTGTTCAAATAAAACAGTTTAAAGTTATAAACCTTAAGATATTCATGAAATCCAACTCTGTTTTTTAATGGGCAGCATTTCAATGTATTTACATTCTTCTCCTTTAATTCCCTCACTATTTTTTTCATTGTCGGTGGCTAAATCCTCCATAATTTTACGTCAGTCTTACTATTTAGTCTTCACTCTCCTACAGCTAACTAACTAGAGGATAATCTGACAGAGTTTGGGTCTGATTCACAACTCCAAAGCCTCTAAACACAATTCTAAGTACTGATATCCAACATGTTTGATATGTCTGGTTTAAAATTGTGTATTATGAAAGGAACAGGGATGGATTCTGTGCTGAAACCCAACCAGCAAACTGATCAGTAGGTGTCACCAACAGGATGTAGCATACATGTTAGCTCGTAGCATTAGCCTGCACTACTTCTCTCTGAGACCAAATGAAGCTTTATTTTTAACTTGCCTTCAACTTGTGCTGCAACACATATGTGCAATGCTGATTCCACCACTACCACCAGGAAACTTAATATATTTTTGGTACTGACGTTAGTGCTAACCATGATGGTTCATCAAAAATGTGTCCACAAAAGCAGCCACAGTGAGCTGTCGGGTAAAGACTTGTGACAGGCTGCACGCTTCCAACTCCTCAGCCAAACTATTGCTGATGATAGTGGAAAACTATTTGCTCTGTGCAGAGCATTGATCAGCTTCTTTATTAAAACAATGTGAGTTGGCTTGGCTGCACTGTAAAAAATATATGCTGCTTTCTCTTTTGTTGTATATCTGGAAGAAAGTAACTGCTATAGAAGTGTGTGCTATTGTATTAAAAAGCACTTTGTTTTCACCAAATATTTGAACAAACCTCTCCAAATTAAACTTGTGGTGAGGAAGCACTTTAAAAAAGCCTAATGTTATCTCAAGATATACTTTTATTATCTAAATAAATCTGACAATGTACAGTGATGAAGAGGTACCATAATGGGTTTCTTGATAGCTTCCTGGATCTCCATTCGCTTTCGGGCAATGGTCTGATCCAGTTTCCTCTCAAAGGCCAAGAGATCCATGTAGGCTTGGGACTCTGGGACCAGGTCCCGGATCTAAAGAGCCAACAGCAGGACATGAGTATTAAAGGAATACAGCCAACTATAATCAATTTTGATCCAACTTAAGTATGATTTAGGGAGTTCCTACCCTCTGTGGGAGAACCTTGTCAGCCATCTTGCGTCTTTTAGCCCTAAATCACACAGAGGAGATAACATATACAAGATGATTTCCAAAGTACTACATGTTCATTTGCCAGAAAAAAAAGAAAAAGAAGAAAACTCACACATGACTTGACCGCATCCAACACATGCTTTCTCTAAAATATAAAGAATCCATTGGCCGCAAATTCTATTTAGTGAAACAAGGACATACTGTACTATGTATGATGTTGTCTCATCATTTATGATTTGCCCTTTTAGTCTTTCACTAACTAATTTGCAAAGAACTTACTGCATACTTACACATGTAAGATTAATAGAAAGACCTCATTCACTTCCTTTGATTATTAATCATTTGAGAAAACATCATAGTGTGAAAACAAAATCTTGGCCAGTGCAATCTCTTCATTAAAGACCCACCGAATGAGTCCCCCAGGCTCCCACTTAACATTGCTACAGACCTCATAATAGTTGTTTTGTTTCTGAAATTAAATTACACAGTTACTCCTCATTATGACTATATTTAACTCCAAGCTCTTTAAAAGGAATTTAGGAGGTTGCTTCCAGCCCTGAAGCTCACTAATCCTCCTATACTGAGTATGTTGTGATTAGATAAACCTTTAACCACAAGAGCTTCATTGTGGAACTAACTGTAAATGCTGCCTCACATCAAGGCCTCACCACATTTATGAGCGTGGCATCACTGAGACGTTTGAAGTAAAAAATACCAACTCGTGTGTACTGCTTTGTAAGCAAAGGCTAGTCATGAGATACTCCTACCCTCGTGTCTGTGCGATCATTTCACAGCACAATAAACGTCAAAAACAGACTCTCCTGACGCAGTCCTTCATTATTATGGGGAAACCACCAATACATATTATTGTGTTACACACCTACAAAAAAGTAAACTCTTTGAGTTGCTCTTATTTTCCCTGAAGGAAGTAAACATGGTAATGTCCTTAAGGTAATCCTGTTTGTATAAACCTGTGTTGTGCATAAGGAGGCAATAACTGACACTTTTATATATATATAT
>JAPZDZ010000014.1:10213251-10240120 GCA_029783805.1 Acanthurus tennentii
AGGACAAATGAGGAGTTGTGCATCGACACAATATACAGTCAGAATCCAATCTGGTGACACAAACTTCCTTTGTGCTGGTGTTGCTGTTTTTACCTGCGGTTGGCTATGCGGCTGCTGTTGCGACCCATCCCCAGGCATTTCTCCAGGTGTGGGGCAAAGCGTGACGCAGCAATGCTTCGACTGCAGTTGGGACACACACACTCCTTGTTTTTCCACTGATTGTACACCTGGCCAAACACATCTAATCCCGGCTGGTCCACAATTTCTGGGAAGGCAAAGCCAGCAATTGATGTTTACATGGAACAGTCATGTGGGCTTACAGTGATTTTAATGCCTGGATGTACTGCTGCTGTGTCTTTGGTCTTTCAATTGTCTGAAGTCTTCACTATAAATAACAAATGATTTATCTTTTCACTGTACTGAGGTTATAAAGTATTGGTAGCTTCATTCCTCTAAAGAGACAGACTGATTATGTGCTCACCAAAGTCCCTCATGCTTTCTTGGTCCGTGTCATCCAGGAAAAAATAGCCCTGCTTGACGGCCCGGTGGACCTCGAAGCAAAGACCCAGGCATGCATCCTCCACCAGGTCAGACAGGATGTCCTGAGCTAGGCCCTGGCAGGGAAGGGCCAGGGGAGGGGGGGGGGACAAAAGTCAGGCCACTGTATAAAAAAAATACATGCATTTCCAAAGATCCTTCATGTGTGATTGTACCGTTTCCTTGCTCTACTGTACCTCCAGCTTGCTGTTGTCCAGGCTGGACATTGAAACCTCCTCCATTTTCATTTGCCAGAACTACCAAATGAGCCGACACTGCTGTGGTCATGCTGTAGCGCAGCAAACATCGGCCAAAACAGGGCTGCAGCAGGAGGGAAACACACGGTTAGCGGCGCTAAGTGGCACTTAAATCTTGTTTAACCAATGAATGTAAATCAGTGGCGAACACTTGACGCCTTGAATATGATGCAGCTACTCACAACTGCACGTTGAACACTGCCGGGGAGACACTTCCCACGCTTATAACCTGCGAATAACACAAAACACAAGAACTTAGCGTCGCTGCAAAACATGGCGTTAGCTTAGTTTTTAAAACACCACCCAGCCGGTCCGAGCATTACTGTCTAATGAGGGTAGCTTAGCCAAAATGTTGCTGAAGAAAACAAAGAGCGTGGCTATGAATAGGCGTGAGGAGCCGAACATGCCAAGAGGTTACGGGAGAAGCGGTATCCTCCTCCGCGAAACCTACAGGTCAACAGCGGCCAAACACAGGAGCTAAGCTTGTCAAATGTGTCATGCTAGGCGGAGGAAATACAAGCATTGTAAACTTAACACATTTGTAGACGACTGAATGGTTGAAGAATTACATTTTACTACAGCGAGGCTCGTCCCCGGACCCCCAACACACTACTGCTGCACTGCGGCTGTTCGCCTCTCAACCCCCCGTTACAAACCCCGAGGAAAACGAAACGAGCCTTGTGTCACAGCTTAAAACCACCACACGAGGAATACCGCAATCACGTCCGAGCAAATCTCTAATTGTGTTTATTTACCTATTTCGGCAGGCGACCATCTTTACATCACAGAGATCAGACAGTAGTAATCGATCGCCGCACGCGTTTCCACCGAGCGCTTCCTTTGCAGCACCGATGGAGCTTCTAGTCATCTCAAGCAGCGTTTCTCATCCAGGGTGGCGTGTGACTGCGTGTTACCCCGTGCAATTTAGGGTTAAATTGGCCTTTTGTTTAACTTTGAACAAACCACTGTATTTTTTTTAAACTCTGGTCTCGCTTGTGTCTGGTTATTTGAAGTCTTTGCATGAGACAATCCAGGATGAATCACTTCTGAGTCTTTATATAACATGTTTGTTAGAATAGCCTGTTCTCTATGGTGGCGCAAACAATAAAATTTGCGTGTTTTAAAAACAATAAATAAAGACAAAATCTTTTGTTTTCAACTCAATAACAAAAAGTTTATAATTCCATTCATTTTTCATAAACTTAAAGCTAAAAAAACAACAGTAAAATCCAATAAAAAAAATTGGTCATGTTGAATAATGATACAGTACAGTGTCTTTGTTGTCTCCTTTAAACCACAAGGATACCTCGATTTGAAAACTTCTTCAGATGCATTACTCATGAGTTAATGGCCACCAAGTACTAACCTACAATTTTCCCATCTCTGAGTGCATTTTGACAGTCTTTTAGCGGCAGATTATTAAACAGTTATGTTATATGCATGCATTATATGCATGTGGATATGCAGCATGAAAGTACAATATTAAGCGAAATAATGAAGCTTTTGAAACGAATATTTTTTTAAACAGGACCTTAAACTACAGTTATAAAGTGGGACTCTCCCAGACTTACAACTGTTTGGATTTAGGGCAGATTTAGTAAAAATTGATTGATAAACGCTTAGGTAATAAAATGTAATGAGTATAGAGATGATTATCTAATATTACGGACACATACAGCTTCCTAGGGCTTTACGGCCCTCATTCCATCACTTAATATTGCGCTTTAGAGGTGCACATTCCCAAACTTAACAAAGTAATCGCCACATAGCAGGTAAGCCGGGGCTTGTGTGGTCACAGGGGGTTTGGGGTTTCATGGGACTTTGCAAAACAGTCTTAGTTGTGGCACATTGCAGAGGAGCACTGGTGACTGCAACCTTCCAGCCAAGATGGCGGCCAAACAATAAGGCATCAAAAGTCAACAACTGGAGAGGCCATCCATCACATAAAATCCAAAATCCAGCTCTGGACTTTACATGCTTGAGTCTGTGTATCTGCTGCTGTCTGTCTCACCACCATCTAATACATGCTAAACATGTTGTCCCCCTCTTCTTCTTCCTCTTCCTCCTCATCCTGTGAATTAAAAGTTGACGTTTATAACAGCTTGACGCACAGTCACAAAAGTAAAATATAAATCTGTGAAATGATCCAAACCTCTTTAAAGTCCTGATTCTCCTCTTGTTCCTCACTGCTGCTGTCCTCAATGTCTTCATCCTCTGAATCCTGTGAGGTATGACACATGTGAACTGAAAAAAGAGCTTTACATTCCAGAGCAAAGCATTCAGAATATTTTTTTCATTCTTTGAATTTCACTCTCTTCATGTTTAAAAAGGTCCAGTGTTTAGGATTTAGTGGCATCTAATGGTGAAGTTGCAAACTGCACCGACTTATTCCTCTCCTCACCCTTCCACTTCTGATTGTGTTGGAGTACCTATGGCTCTAAAGCCATAGGCCATAGCCGGTGTTTGGTTTGTATTTCCGTTTGTATTTGGGTCCTCCTAAATCTAACACACTGAACCTTCAACCCAATACTTTGACTTAACTGGCTTTGTACAGTGGAATACATATTCATTAACATAAATATGTTGAATTCCTCAACACTTCAACTTACTGATGGCTTGCATAAGCTTCCTTCATGCTCAAAATCTTCTGTCTCCTCATCAAGGTATCGGCATTTCTGCAAAGATTAATATATTTAAATATATTTCAATAAACTTTTTAAAAAAAAAAGATTAATGAAAGAAACAAATGGATACTTGAATGTATTGTAGGAGCTTACACTGGGGTTGTGTTTACGGTACGTCTCCTGCTTTGATGGTGTCAATGTCTAAAGAATTTAAAAATGAAAAATTGTTAAGAATGTAAAAAAAAATCATGGGATCTTTCATTGTAAAGATAAGAAAGGAGATTTTACAGAAACATTAGGAAAGTATTCCTTATACCTGAAACCACTTTCGCAACTCCTTTGCGTATTTTTCAATGTTTTTCTTTACTTTGTCTCTGTAGCGTTGCTTCTCCTGTTTAGAGAGGTCATTCCACATTTGGCAGCTCTTAGCAAAGCGCTCCTTTGAATTTGGTAGTTTTTCCTTAAGAAGTTGCATCTGATCTTTGTAGAAAATGGCATTGGTACAACTGCAAGTGAAGAAAACCCCTAGTTATATGTTTGGTTTTCAAATATACAACAGGAGATTTAATTTGCTTCGAGTTTTATTTCATCACAATTGTGCTCACCGAGTTGGCATCTTGGGCTCGCCTGGAAACGTCACTTCGATGTCCTTCTGTGATGTATTTATGCCCATAATAATTATTCAAAGAGAATATCAACCCAGGATACATTTGTTTGAAAAAAACGAGGGCACAAACAGTGTTGGCTGTTGCTTTCATGGCAAAATATATAAGAGAAAGAATGAAGAACTGACAGCTTGAAAAGCATATTCTGTAGGTTTAATAAAATTGAAGAGAGGTTTTTTCCAAATCTGCTCAGTCTCACCTTGGGTCTTTTGATGCCATGCTTTTGTAGGATCTCCTTCTGCTTCTCGCTATCCAAAGTCTGAGGAACATAAACAGTCTTTTCACACAAAGTCTATCAGCATCAGCTCAGTACAGCACCTGTGAGCTTGTAAATTACTCACCTGAACATATTCTTTCAGATTAACCATGTACTGATTCTTTAACTGAAAAAAAACAGCCAAGAATTTAATTCAAATCAACACTGTTTTGCGGTAAACAGAAATGATGACATTGATTTCAAAGTGTTTTGGTGCAGCAGTTGATGCGTTGGTGTTTTTATTTCACTGTCTAAATGTAATAGTGTAAAAGTGTGTGTGTTTTTACCATTCTGCATCGTTTGCTGTACTCTTCCCTCTCACTTTCAGTCAAATCTCGCCAACGTTTGGCCCATGCACTCACGTAGGCATTTCTTGTGACGTCCGCCATAGATGCCATCTGCTCTTTGCAGAATAGTGCATAGCCATTGCTAAAAACACACCAACAGGCTTAGCATGCATACTTGTTAGTTTGAGCTTGCTGACATGTAGTAGTATGACACTTTATTACTTGGTATCTATATATGGTGAAGTATTTCATATTGCTCCATTACATCCTTGTCCACTAAAAGGAGCTGAAGCCCCACCCTTTTGGTGAGCCACCATGTAACCTTAATTTGGAATATATATGTGTGTTTGTGTGTGTGAGTGGGAGTGGCTTACACTGGAGGCTTGGGAGGCATGCCTTCTTCCTCTCTGGTACACTGTTTAACCTAGTTTTAAAAGGTCACACATGAATTTGAATATAATTAATTGAGAGTTACAACAGCGTTATCCGCTCTGTGTGATCTGAGTTAAGTTATACAAGCATCATATTTTAGGTGTTTAGAAAAAAGAATAAACCCAGAAAAGCAAGAAGACCTTCTTCCTCTTTCGGTAAGTCCTGCGCTTTTGACTAGAAGATTGTTCCCTGAACGACAAAAAAAAAATGTGCTTGACAGTGAATTCACACAGACAGCCTACATCAAGAGGAATTTTAAAGTGCAGTGTTAATTAAAATTTATTCATATCCTACCTCAACTCTTGCCTCCCTCCATTGTAATCATTATTTTCAAGATGGTGATTGTCTGCATTTGGAGCCTGGGAAAAATCAGTTATTCGTCAGTAAAAATTGTAGCAAAATGAGATAAAGCACCTTGTTATTAGGCTCCAAAACTTTAATAATTAACTGCAATGCAACACATCTCAAAGGCACTCAATGTCAAGGATCTTTAATATACAGTGCTTACACAAATTGACACTTAAGGCATTTTGTCTCAGCAACCTTTTTGAACGTACATCCAGATTTAAATCTTTGCTTTGAAGTGCATGAATAATCAACAAAGCAGTATACCTCATAAGGCCATGCAACTGACCAGCAAAATAAATGGCTGTGGACTCTTTAAACACTGTAAAGGTCTTGACTGTATTGCAGGAGAATTGTGTTAGAAATAGAGTGAAATAAAAGTGAGTTGAAAATATGAAATGGGAAAGACTACACTGTCACGTTGTAAATTAAAAAACTCATTCTTCAGAAACTGCTTTTTTTGGACAACATTTTAATGTCCAAAGCTTCTTTATGCTGTGCTTACCCTCTTGTTCTTGCCAGTTGTGGAGAAGACATCTTCAGCTTCAACAATGAGCTCTGTGAGTGTTCGAGTCGTGCGCATCTGAGTAAAAACAGAAGGGATGTTACAACTTTTACTGAACTATTTTCAAAGAATGTTTTAAAATTTTATGTCACATTTTTTCACAATATTGGTTACAAATGACAAAGTCCAAATGGCTATGGTGAATGTAATTCGGTAATACTTGAATTCCTAAATTTTTATGACAAATGGGCAACTTCCTCTGCTAAATTGTAAGATATAAACCAAAAGCCTCAGAAAAGCTACTTACTAAAACTCATGGTGCGATTATTTCTGCAAATTGAAAGTCTACAGTTCAACTATCACTCACCATCTGCAAAATATCTTCCCACTTTTCCTGGCATGCTTTAGGAGAGAAAGGGGGGAAAGCCACATTTTTCCAGTTGACAGATTTAAGTCCTTCGGTATATGCACTCATCCTTTCTTGTTCTGAGATGCTGCTTTTAATTGCAGCAAGAAGCCTTCGGAGGTTCGCCTTGGTCCAGTCTGCGGTAATGGCTTACAGACGGAGAAGACAGTAGGACTTTAAAGTCAATCAGCTACTTTATTGTATTTTCTGTAGTCTATCTTAAGGCATTCTGAGTTTAATATTAACTGCCAAAACTGACTTGAAAGAATGAAATAATTTATTTATTTTTTGTACCCACCAGATTCTATTGTGCTGCTCATTTTTCCAATTTAATATGTTTTTTGCAGATGTCTTATGCCAAAATGACTGGATGCAGCAGGGCTGAGCTTCGGATCAATCCATGTGACTCTCTGAAAACTATCGGTTTTATTTATTTAGCTCACATATCGAGCTCGGCTATTCTTTAAAATAATTTAGTTACCGAGAAACAAATAAATACGGTGCGATATTTAGCCTAACGATATACTGTCACCTGCGGTTGATTTCGTTTCATTTATTAGCAAAACAAAAACAGTACATCTGTAGCCGACAACATGTAACCTCAAACTTCCTCCATGCTTGATAGGCGGGTCGTCGTTAGGAGAGAGGGACCAATCACAAACGAATACAGAGGAGCATCACCCAAAACAGCCAAGAAAACAGCCAATCAGCTTTCTGTTATTCTTCTTCCTCCTCCTTTCACTTATTGGCGGCTGGCGTTGTTGACAAAATAGTTGAGGGGGACAGGCGCCACCTATTGAGCTGGAGGGTGTTGAGTTACGGTAATAAATCACCTGAATACTAATAAATGATAGGAAACATAACTTAGATCTTGTAATTCATAAATGAATGTAAACACACATATCGATTTCGTTGATCTGTTAACAGATGTCTGACTTGTGATTTTAGGGCACACAAAGTTTTGGGGGGGTTTTGTTCAATAATTTACAGTTGTCAAAGTGAGGAGTTATCAATTCATCTGTTGGTGATAGAAACATAGGACCTCTGCTTTTCTTGACTTTAATTAAAAAGTAACTAAACTCAATGAAACTTAGCTGGTGGGTCTTTTGGGAGGTAGTTTTTATTTTTATAGAGAGATGGCACTAAGACAGCAATGTAACAAATACATTTTAACAACACACAATAAACATGTTCTCTTTCCCTGCATTGTGATGTGTTTTTTTTCCTGTCCAGTGTTGCTACACTGATTATTGTTGCTGCATTATCTACACTTTGCTTGCATAATTGTCTTATAAATAATCTATCTTTTATTTCAAAGTTTGGATTCCACTCGCATCAAACAAGATAATACAATAATTAATAAACAACAAACAATAATTAAGTAGCACATTACATTACATTCAATGTGTGGTTTCTTTGAAAAACATACAACATTGGCTTTGAACACATATTTTCCACTCAGCATTATTTCTTTACATATTGGAATGAATGTCAAAATTTAAGAATTTTCACTCCACTTCACAATTTGATCTCATAATCATATGCTTTAAAAAAAAAAGTTTAATGTTTTAAAAATACTTCAGCTCAAACTGTATGTAAAGCTCAAGCTGTAAGAAAATAAAACACATGATGCAAAGAACTTACCTGAGCAATGTTTGAAAACTCTTCAGGAATGGTTGACTTAGACAGTTTTTACTATAAGGAACTATACTTGCATTTTTCATGAAAAAACACTCAAAACATGTTTGTGCTCATAGATAGTACATAAAACATTCATTTTAGCCTCATATAAAACAAATATCTCTGGTAGTATTAAAATGTTGCTGGCAGCAGTCATGGAAGACATCTACAATGGCATCTGAGATTCACAGTATACATCCTGGCCGGGCTCCTCCTCGAAAGTCACCTTGGCATCGTCGGCATCCAGCTAAAACAGACACAAAAAAGTTTATGGTAAGCACCTACATACACATCCCACATGACCTCTCTTGCTCAGTTATTCATATATTCATATAAAGCATTGCTTACATCAACATTACTCGAATTAATAAACACTTACACATTTCATTTCCAGTTCAGTGAAGAGACGCCCGGTCATAAACATACGTAGAGGGATGGTGAGGATGAGAATGAAGGGAAGTGCAAGGGATGCTGGACTGGACTTAACAATCCACAAAACTGCAAGGCACACTATCTGGATGGCCGTGAACAGGTGCATCCGTCCTGTGCTCACCTGTAACCAATATGCAGATTTATTAAATTAGGTATATAGACCAGACTGAACATGGACATAACTGATTTGATTTTCAAGTCGACATGTGAAATAATGTGATGCGAGTTCATATGAGTCCAGCTCTCAACAGTTATGGAATATTACAGATGTGTAATGTAATGCAAAAGCAACATTTTTGCTATTATAGTTGGCTGAGTTGGAACTAGTTTTGAACTTTGCTTTTTTATGCTTCTGAGTAATTCATTGTAAAAAAGTAATGTACTCCTTCTATTCTAAATGTGGTAGAGCAAAAGTGGGCTAAAAATACAGGACTAAGTAAAGTAAAAGTACCTTAAAATTTGTACTTAATTACAGTACTTTAGTAAATACACAGAGTTAAATTCAACAACTGGTTATCCATGTCAACTGTATTCCTTGCAAATACTATTTTATATAGAGCATTTTCATTCATGAAGTCTCACTCTGGTGGCATAGGGCTCGTCGGGGTGATATTTCTTAGGGATGAGCAGAAGCAGCATACGATCCCACAGCTGGATGCCATTGAGTGAGGTCACTCCCATGTAAAGAAAGATCCCAAACAAGGCCGCCATAGGAATCATCTTTAGGATCGGCTCCATTAGAATCGACAGACCTTGACACAATCAGACATTCAGATAAAGAATAGTGTACTTCATTAGCAGACCTGTAGATTTCTGAACATGCAGTCTTAGAAAAGATTCAACTGGATGAGTTGGCAGCACCTACCAACTAGCAACGCCACAACAATGCCACTGATCCTCTGCTCCATCACCTTCTCAATCACAGGTTTGGGTCCTTTGCTCATGACGGTGAGGGCATTAGCATGGGTGACAGATCTCACCGTAGCAGCACTGAGCCAGGGCACACCGAATATTGCACTGATGCCTCCCATGCCAACTAAAACCAACAAGTCAAAGTGGAACCCAGAGCCCTTGGCCATCTTCCTCTCTGGTTTACTCACAATCAAACTGTAAACAGATGCAACACATAAAAGCAGTTAAGGAATGTTGTTTCAGATAGATAATTAAGTGAGTTAATTTTGTTTTTGACTCACGTTGTGATCTGAGACTCCAGAAAGATCAGAATGAAGACGAGCAAAGCCGGGACACAGCAGGCGAACATCAGCCACACGGGGAAAGGTTTGTGCTCACCGAAGGGGTTGATAAGCCAGCCTCTCTTGGCTGGGTTGGATACCATCAGACCTTTGGGAACCACTAGTTTCTATAAAGAAAATACCACAGGTTTTCATAAAATCTGTAAAATCTAGTGAGTTCTTCAGGTAGAGGTAGGGATATTGAAAAAGGTTTGTGCAAAAGTGCATTCAAGTTTTTCACGAGTAATACGATTGATTCAGGAGCCCTAGTTAGTCAAAGCAAGTGAATATCTTTAAAAGTCAGAGTGTATAAGTCTTTCTATATGCTTCTGTGTTCAACTGCAGTGGCAAGGATGTATCCTTTAAAATTTCAGCTGAAATACTGGAAACTGGACTTCTAAGCTCAGACTCAGTGACCAACCTGAGTGTAGGTGTCCGAAATGCTGTAGTCAACAAGAACCATGAGGAAAATAGAAATGGGCACACCAAAGTCACCAATCAAACGTCTGACCTGGTAATCACAGACCACAAACAAAGATTAAAGAGTTTGAACTTATAACCTGCTACAGCTGGCAAAAGGTATCTTTTAAACAATATGCGATTAGACTCCACAATCTCTGATGACTCACCTTTCCAGGAAGAAAAGTGCCGTTCTTGAACTGTCGCAGGAAGTAAGCAATAAAAAAGCAGCCTAACATGAGGCACATGGACAGCAGGGCTGTGTTGGGGTATGGCAGCCCAATAGTGTTGACAACAACAGTGGAGTTACCAGTAGCATTATCGTAAACTACTGACTCTTCCACCTTTGGATTCCAGGGATTTTCTACGGATGAATTCAGGTGATCGTAATTCAGAATCAGCGGATGGGCCTTGAATATCTAAAGAGAGGTCAGACGAGATGTTAAAAGATTATAATCTTACATATAGCATTTCACTTGGACAGATGACATGTGTGAAATGGATGAAGATGGTTTTACCCTCCCGAGCTTGGCAAATGTCTCATAGATGAAAATGAGGGAAATGAGGATGGAGAAGATTTCCTGGGTGAAGCGGGAGATGAAACGCACCAGGAAGCTGCCCTCAAATGCTACAATGATCACCACAATGATGACCAGCCACACTCCAACCCACACTCTCCCCACAATATACTCAATGCCCTGTGACTTGCAGAACTGAATAAGAGAATGGGATGAGTCAAGTTCAGTGGGATACACGATAAGAGGAGACAATAATAAAAACAATAGTTCATGAGGACGTTAAGATGATTCAGTGTTATGACTCACAGCAAAGAAGGCCTCCTCAAACACTAACAAAGGACCAGAGAAACCAATCACCAGCACGGGCTGAGCTGCAACTAAACAGAAGATGATCCCCTGAACGCAGGTGGAGATCAAGAGCTCTGGAACTCCCATCATGTCTTCCACCTTATCAGCTGTAAAGACAAAGATAGCAGCAAGCTATTATTATGGTATCTGTTTCACACAATAAGAATACTGTGCCTCAAAACAAATATGCACACTCACCCAGCAGTCCTCCAAAGGTGATGGCAGGAGACAGGGCGGCAAAGTAGATGAAGATGATGGCAGCAAGAACTTGGGCGTTAAGACCATCTGTGATGTCACTCTTGAAGTACTGGTAGCGCCGCTTTATGTCTCGGATCATCCCACCAAATGGTCGACCAGTACGGGCAAGGGGGTCTTCAGGTGGAGGCCCAGTAGAGATTGAAACTAGGAGAAAGCCATTTTAAGCCAATGTGAACACTTCAATTGATAATAGAAAACTAATAAATGTTTTGTTTCTGAGTGCTAAACAAAGTTTTCTGACTAGCATTGTAGTTTTAAGTGTGTATTAGTAGAGCTCACCTCTACGAGGCTTGGAGTCCTGGCGCGGTGTGAGATCAGAGGTCTGGTACCTGTCCTGCAGCAGTTTCTTCTGAAAGCTGATAATTGAGGCAAGCATTTCTTCATTTTGGATTTCAGTGGGTGGGATTACGATGCTGCAGTCCATGAAGTCAGCCACACCATCTGTCAGCTCGCGGGCACTCTTAGCCTGAAAAGCTGCCTGGTTGAACACCTGGGACAGACATGGTGGAGATGTCAGGCCTGCATATTTCAGGGTCAGTGAGCATTTGACAGGACACATGCCCTTTTCATACTATTAACAAATCCTGTGTGGTCAGATGTCATCTAAACAATCTATGTTATGAGAGAAGTGTAAGTTTATGAGAGTGCTGAATTACTTAAATTCTGAGTTTAGCCTTAATTGTGACTCAAATTATGACTTTCAAATACTAAAAAGATCAGCTAGCTCGCAAATTAAAAAAGATCAGCTAGCTCACTTTGTCAGCCATTAGTGCTGCCATTGCGCGGCCAGTCTCGTGGTAGTCCATCTCAGTGTTGCTGGGGCCCACCAGAACGAAGACAAAGCGCACAGGCAGCGGGGCCTCCAGGGCAGAGTCAAGTGCCACCGATTCCTTCAGACGCACAAACACAACTGTGGGCTTTTCCAGGAAGTCCAAGGCTCCTGATAAAAACAGATGAAAAATATGTATTCATATAAAACCCACACTCAGGAAGAAGTGCAACAAACATACACTCACATGCTGCAGTCAACAAACAACAACAAACACAAACACCAGCTTACCTACGAGCACCATGGAGGCTTCTACACGGTCAGATTCATCCCCCTGAAGGAGAAAAACATCAGTGAGCAAAAGATAGACTCTCCCATTGCCTCATCATTATTATACAAAAAAAAATTTTTTGAAGTGGAGACTGCTTTCACAGTCTTAGCAACATAAAAATAACAGTAGCAGATTTAGAAAATCACGAATCAAATCTATGAATTTGTATTTTTGCATCCTGCAATCTGAGCATCTCAACTGTGTACCATCACTCACTTTGCATCAGATATGAAAAAAGAGCAACATGGCAAAACTTATGTGACTTTAAATCTGGACAAGGTCAAATAAGCACTGAAAATATGAGTGAGTCCAGCAGTAATGTATAAAATAGAATCCTCTACTATTGACATTTATAATGACATTTAGAATTTATATTGACATTCAGAATGACATTTATAAGAAGTCACTTTCATATTTAAATTCATTGTTGTCATGATATCAGATCATGTTATCTTCATGACAAATTCAGATGGATGGATTTCATCAGGGGGAAGAACTCACCCTCTCCTTGACTGAAAACTTCTGCAGGTTCATGGTATCAGCCAGGGCTTGTCTCTCTGGGTCATCTGATTGGCTGGAGGGAGAAAAAACGGCATTTGTCATTGGCTGTTTTGTCAGACTGAGTGGAAATGATAGAGATACCTGTTTAATTTTGAATTTCTTAGTTTACTGAAAATAAGTTGGATACAGTCATAGAATAGACTCTTTTAGAGTCATATGAGGTAACTACAGTGCATAATGGTCACCTTTAATAAAAGACTTGAGCAGGCAGTCAAAGTGGTTTAGTGGTCAGAGACGATGTTTCACAATTACAGGTTTGATCTCCACAACAACAACTACGTGTTCTGTTCTACTTTCTCTGAGCACGATCCTGAAATGTTTTTGTCTCACTTGCAACTGCAGATAACATCATCATCTAAAAGCCAAAATGTAGGTCATTTGAGTTTGAGTCACTGCTGAGCAATGACTCGAGGATACCTGCGGTTTTGAAGCAGAGATTTCAGCACTCCTTCCCGGTCTCCCGGCCTGATCTCCTTCTTGTTAACCATCTCGTTGACCATCTTCTCAGCAATGCTGGCAAGTGTCTTCTCTTCACAGTCGAAAATGGTCACACCTGTTGGGGAAATATCATCATAGGGAGGAGTGTGACATCACAAGGAGTGTGAGAGTGTGAGTGTGCAGTGTGGTTGAGGTTTGAGGGGAGGTTCAAACAAAATGAGCTGGAGAGCTTGTTTAATTTTGGAACTTCTATTGTAAAAACACACAGCAGGGAAGCAGGCAACTGTATTGTCTTTCTTATCTTAGTTACTGTAGACAATAATGATACTACAACCAGAATACTGCAGGAAAACTAATGGTAAGATATTTTAAAGTAGAACCACAGTATAGAGGATTTAAACAAAATTCCTCACTTTATAAGTTTTACAGTTATTAACATATAATTGATGGTGGAATACCAAAGTGCACAAACACTCTGTTACAAGTAAACATTATGCATTTAAAAAAAATAGCTTATTTTTAACATATAATTGCATAGCACCTTTTGTCATACCATGTTTAAGCATCACTTAAATGTTACAGTAGACAATACTAAAATCTATGATAATGCCTCATAATGGATTTATTACTTGCAATAATAATCTGAATTGCCATGGTAATCAGTAACTAAAGATTTCAAGCACATGCCTTGTGGAGTAATATATGCAATATGTCCCTCTTAAAGTAGTGGAGTATCAGTATAAACTGGAATAACTCAAACTATGTACCTTCATAGACTTATTAAGCACTTGTACTTTACTTGAGTACATGTAATTAGATTACATGATGTTATTTTCAGTGGTTTTCAGTGGTTTTCCACACTGACCTGTGTTCATAGTGCGGCGCAGCTGGATGAGGCTCTTGAAGGTGAGGTAGGAGATGTGTGCAGACGACCACACCCCGGCCTGAGGGTCGAAGCTCTCCTCGTAGCCCCCCCATCGGCCCGTCTCCTGCCAGTAGGTCTGCTGCTTCTGGTCCTTCATTAGCTCCTTCAGCTGCACGTACCTCTGCAGGCACAGAGAAAACACAGAAGTGAAACACCGGCAGGAATGGACATCAACGCGGGACACGGAAGCAAACATGCTTGTGTCTGCAAGACAGTGAGTGAAAATCTGGACGAGGCAGGTGGATGAATTAAAGTCGCACCTCCCACAGGTGCAATTTAAGTAAAGGTGAACTACTGTGGTTTCAGTGGCCACTTACTAGTTGCCAGTCTGTGTGAGGTTGATCTCAATCTAACCTGAATCAGAGAGAGAATTCAAATTCTACACATATTTTATATTGAGAACATTTTATATTAAGTATTTAAGTCAATTTTTAAGTTACAGGAAAAGTTTACATTGTGTCATGCCTGTCATAAAACAACACTCATAAATCTCACCAAAATTAATCTCTCGCAGTACAAATAAGAGGAAATTTGATAGTAAAATTTTTTCAGACTCTCCTGATCTGAAGGATTGAGACAATTGAAGCCTCATTGAACTTTTTTTAATGCAGATATTTGTATGTGAGTGTTGTTTTTAGTAAAAGTCCTGGTTGATATTACTAACAAGCCTTCTGCTAATATTCAGATCAACAGTTGGTTATGTAGACAATGCATGATGAAGCAGTCTACTTGTGTAACATGTAATTTGTAACACTGTTGTAATAAACTTTCATTATTGCGCCATCATTAACACAAAACAAAGGCCATTTAGGTGTTTCCACAGTTATTGTACAAACTAAATGGATCTAAACTGTCTTTATGTCAAACTGCAACTTTACTAATTTTCAAGGTTATCTTTTAAATTGTCAAACACGATAAAGTTGATTGATGACACAATTTCCTCCCTTCACTGACTTCTGTACTTAATTATTTCAACTTAATAAAAAATTATTTGTTTATATACCTAATTCAATTCCCATTAGATCCACTTAAAAGGGGTGGGACTTCGGCTCTTGAAAATTCTTGAGCTTGTTGCCTTTAGCTGAGGTTTATACTTGAAAGTGACAGGAGCAACAGAGCTGTCATTTTGCATCCGCCCCCTCTTTAGATCAGAATCAGATAAAAGCTCACGCTTCACTAGATTACATAAACACTGATATTTTGGGTGTTGTTTTTCATGGCAGCAGCTGTCATTTATATCATCTTCTTGGCAGCATCAGTGTGGACATGGATCATGATAATGTTAGAAGGTGATGTCCAGGTCACATTTTGTGTCTACAAGGTAAACATGGCGCTTGTTCTGCATCAGCAACCAGCAGGCTCCAGTCTCTGTGACACTGCTAGTTTTTGGTGAGGACATGACTGACGGCTCACTTTGAACATGTTTGAACTGTCAATATACGCCGTGTGCCTCATGTAGATATAAAGTGAGTGTGCTTGTGTGTGCCTTACCTGACACTCTGCACTGGTGTTTGCGTTGTTGTTAATGTTCCAGGCAGCTGGAACAGATACAATAAATCCAGTTAAAAACCAAAGTTATTTAACAATAACATAATATTTTTCCCAATTTCAAAGTGAAACTGAGAATATGTTTTATATTTCATCCTTATATAAACTTTCACTCATATTTTAAACTTTGAATAAAATTTGTTTTTGGGTGAATTTCTTCAAAAATAGTGGTTTCAATCCTAAATTTGCTTCTACAAAGTTTTTCTTGAAAGCGGTAAAGACCAAGCTGAATAAATAGAAAAGACATTAATTTTAAAGGACATTGTGCAGGATGAAGATTGTGGTTGGCAGATGAGTCCAGTGTTATGTATCTCAAGAGTGTCCATTTCATCTCTGATTTGACTTCAGGGCAGAAGTTTTCTGTGACAACAGAATTATTTATTTCCAAAACACAGCTGAGCAAAGGGGTGGAAGATTCAGATTAGACAAACTAGGCACTGTCTATAGACCATACATTAGTGTGTGCGTGTATGAGCATGCATGCATGTATGTACACACACATCGCATAATCGAGTACAAATTAATAATTATGCATTATGTTATTCATATTTATAAGTGTACTTGTGTACATATGTGTCTAACTGCATATTTGCAGATTTCTTTAAAAGAGTAAAGTGTGTCATTAAGCAACAAGATAACAATACATCATTAACTTGATCAGTTCAGTTTTTCATGCAAAAAGTAATGCACATAACACACATATGCTAAACATGTATTTATAGATGCTTCAAAAAGCCCTGTAAGTGTTAAATTTGCACAAACAGCTTTTTTCATCAGTATGCATGTGGAATGATTATTCCCTCAGGACATATTACTGCATACACCAAAGTTCCTTTTCTTTCACATAATTTGTGTCTTTCTTGACTGATCACTCTAGTACTTGTCAGACCTTTTTTTGACTTTCCTGTAGCTGTATCATTAAATGTGTGCAACAAACTTATACACATTTATTGTAAATCAATTATACCTGCTGTGCTGTCTTGAAGATGCTGCTATGACTTAATAAGTTCCACTGACTGGTCAACTCCATTCCTTGGAGAACTTAGAGCCTCCTTTATGCGGTTTGTACTAATTTTTAAATTTCCCTTCTAGTATTTTCACTTATTATTCATGAATCAAATCCTCAATCTCCAGTGAATTCCTTAACTTACCTTTTTTCAGGCATATGCACAGTGTTTAAGATAAAGCATAATTTCAACAAAACTAAACATAAAATCCTGTGAGAATCTTTAAATTTTTTTCATTACAAGCGTGCAGTGCTCTTTTTTCAATGCCACAAAGTTACAACAAGTAACTTGTATTATTGCACAAACACTATCCATAACTGTAGCAGAAAATGTGACACTTACCTCCTGCAGGCACTCACCAAGCCAACAGCAGTGACAAGGGACTGACCCCAGAATGACAAAAAAGCGTGACTTTATAAACACCTCCTCTTTAAAGCTGTCTCTGTGTCTATGTGTGTGTGCGTGCTGCCTGATGATAGGTTGGACTAATACATGCACGCAAACAAACACAAGTGGACATGCAAACTGTATTTCTAACACATCCAACAGAGTAATGTGCTCCGGTCTCACCCATAATATTGATAGTAAATACAGTGGCTTGGTATGTGCAGAAAACCAGTCATACTTTGTCATTATCCAACCAGCATCTTATCACGTTTAATGTCTGTGTTTGGAGGTCAACAAAGGCTTGGATTACAGTCCTGGGCCTGCTCACCTTCAACATCACCGGGGCATAGAGGCAAACTTTGGATCATGTTGGCTGTCACCTCCTCCTCTTCCTCTTCCTTTAAGGCTGTCAATATGTCGTATCTGTCCCTCGCCTGATACTGAGGCCTGAGACATGAAAATTAGTAGTCACCTGTATGAAAGAAGTTTGACCCTGACTGTAAAAAGTAGATATACAGTGACTCACTCTCTAACAGGGATGTAAAGGGTATACTCCACTTCATCTTTGCTCTGTTGGAGTAAAATAAAAACAAAAACAGATGAAAAATGTTTGATCATTTTGAAACTCAGTGTTTCGCCCCTTATTTACAATTGCTTGTTGTATATATTAAAGGGTTATTTCAACGATATTTTGTTGTGCACTTATAAAGTTGGAAGACTCACATACTGAACAAACAATGTGTCTGAAAACTGCATTATGGGTAAAAGTGAGGCCAAGATATCCTGCCTTTTAGTCCCTAGCTCAGATTAAGCTCTTGAATCTTTTCCAGGAACCAAAAATGCAGTTTTCTTTTTTCTTATCAAGGTAAAGGCAGAACAATGGCTTTGAGGAGAGATAAAAGACTATTTTGGAGTCCTGTGGAAACTCTACTAATTATATTGAAAAGCTTTCAGTCATTTTGGCCCATTAAGCTCTTCTGTCTTTTGTAAAGAGCAAAGGCAAATGATCATATCCGGGCTACAGCATAAGAACTAAACAAATTGAGAAAAATGTACTTATTAAAATGATTACATAAAAAATATCACTAAATGATATAGTACAGTACATACAATAAAAGAAAAAATCTTGCTGCCACTTAAATGTAGGAACAAAAAAGACAAGACTGTGAACAAGGGAACAAGGGAGTAACAATTAGCTAAAATAGAGGAAAAGTGAACCGAATTAGACCTTATGTTACTGTATCTTCCAGAGTGAGAGTAACACAAGACTGTATGTTTAGGTCTGTTCTCTGTGCATAACAAGTATTAACAAAAGCTCTTAAAGTTTAATTTACTTTTCTTTCCTTCTTTCCTTCAAAATGCCCAAAGTCTTAGTGTCTAATTCATACTGCAAAATGACACTGTAAATTTCACACTGCTGATGCTTATTAAGTGTTTACCTTTCGAGGTAGCTGGATTTGAGAGATCACTTCATCTCAGGAATCCATCATACCAGACTTCAAGCTATGCGCTTGTATCCAAAACACAGTGGTTTGGACCAGTCAGCGTCTTATGCTGAACTATTTGTAGCCACAGGCTTAGTTTAGGTGCGACAACCAGCAAAAGAAGCTGTAAACCTGACCTTTATGTACACTATACATCAATGGACCAGCTTGGAGAATGTAGTGCTACCTAGTGGTGAGGTTGCATATTGCAACCCATTAATTACCCATTCCTTCACCCAACGCTTGTAGAAAAACCTGCAGTAACCTTTTTTTAATGTAAAATTGTTAAAAGTACTGTTTGGACTATTTTTTTTTTTTTTTAACCATTCTGTACTACTGTAAAAACATGGTTGTGTGATGTGGTAGACCCGGTGGAAAGGTCCCCTCTGTAGATTAAAAAAAAAAAGCTCATTCTAAGATAATCAAAACAAAAAAGCTCTTGTTGAAGTGATTAATTAAAAAAAATATAAATATCACACTATTTCTGCCATTTGATCACATGAAATCCTACAAACTGATCCTTCAAGGAACTTAAATGTACTTGAATCTCTGAATGGATCTTTCTATGGTCTCAAATGCTTTTCATCAAGTATGTGTGTGTGTGTGTGTGTGTGTGTGTGTGTGTGTGTGTGTGTGTACTCTCACTTACGCTCGACAGCAAATTTTCAGAGGCCATTTTACACCAAATCCTTCACTGTATCTCCTGTTGATAAATCAGCAGTAATGGCAACTTTACAAAATATTACAAATGTAATATCATCAGTGTACAATCATCAGTGGACATAAATGACCCTATATTTAATGAAAACCTTGATTGATTGTGAGTTTAAAAAATATTAAGGGCCAAACTATCAATTTCATCACTAACATTCAGTAAATGGTGCCCTTCAATGTCTCCAGAATTGAAATAAATACAAAAAAATTATTTTGTTTCTTCAAAAAGTTAACTAAAATTATAGGTTTTATTTTTTGGCAACATAATTAGTATCCAAAGTAAATGAAAAATTGCTTATTTTGTTTCATATTGTTAGACAATAACCGCTGGTGCATATAGTGGATATAATTTTCAGTGTTTAATTACATAAGCTTAGTCTGTAATCATTCATCATATCTTATCAAATAAATTTAAGTTATATGTTTTAAGTCTTAATTTGTAAAGCTGTCATAAAAATGTGCTAGAGTACATACATAAGTGTAAAGTTGTAGTGAAGACGTACAAAGTAACAAAAAACATGTACTCAAGTACCCAAAATTTGAATTTAGTGACTTCATTTTCAGATAAGCATTATACTAAAATTTGTTAACCTTATTTCATTAATCACATTTAAAATTAATAATTTATTCAGTAGAGTATAATAAATAGGTAAATTGACAAGTACTCACTACTTGTTTATACCCATATACAGTACTATGGGTAATTCAACAAAACATCAGTCTAACTGCAGTGTTTAGTATACATGTATTGAAACTGTATAGACTGTAAATAGAGGACACCAGCAGCTTACAAGTTACGCCTCATCATTAGTTCTATAAGTAGAATATCAGAAGTGAGGAATTTTTTCCTGTTATGGTCCATTTCGATTTTTATAACATTCCTTGAGCTCTATCCTTAATTATTGATCACAGTTATCACACTGACCTCCAGTTAGATGCTGGAAACACTCTCTTTGAAGACGCGTCATATGACAGTAATGATGATAATAATGCCACTCACAGCTGGGGGTTGGGGTCAATGAGTCTTAAGTGGAAATGAGTCAGTGCAAGAGTCAGTTTTTAAAACTGCTCAGTCGTAGTTTGTCTGAAGCTAAAATGCAAACATAAGTGCATGTTTCCTCAGAAGGTCCTCAGGACGTAAGCATAAGGCTTACGTCCTGGGGGGGGGGGTTATTGTACACAGCTCTGGGCTGGTTGTTGCTTTGCAGCCCAGCGATTTCATTGCTTTTGAGTTGTTCTGTTTTAATTGCATCAGCTGGTTCCACATGAAACGGCTTAGCAAATATGTTCACTTTTGTTTACTTCCACCAAATGCCTGAAGGAGTTCACCAATACTAGCATATTCAGATCTAATAGCAGTTTTTTGTTGTAGCAAAGTGGAAACATGCTAAATTTTACAGCCTATAGTTGTTCTTGCCACATCTTTAAATTGGCTTCAAATGATAAAAGCAAAGGGCTGTGAAGCTGATTGGGATCTTTGCACTTGAGCTTTGAGTCACTCACACAGTCACATCATTACTTTCTCTTACTGAACTTTAAGACAGTTTTTTCCTTCATCTCCATGAATACACAAAACAAAATGACACTTAAGAACTTTTTTATTTTTTTACTCTGCAGCCACACAGTGGAAACTCCTTCAAAAATCCTTGGGCTTGCTTGCATAACATGGTCTCTTTCAGAGTGCTGTTTCATAAGCCTTGTGAAAAGAGAACTTAAAATAATTGCATTTTTTCCTGTAATTTGTCTCTTTCAGCATTTTAGTTTTAAATCTCAAACAATGCATCCTGGGAAGTCTATTAATATGATGATCATGTTTCTTTGAGTTGATAAAGCCCTGTGCAGTACATTCATGCAACTCATAATGTCAAAAGACATGAATTATTCAAAAGGTTTGAAATGCCCTGAAAATAAAAACTGTATTTTTTATAAAGTTTCAGTACTTTTTATAAACATAAAATAATTAAAGCTTGTATATTTATGTCAAAGAGAAAAGATAAATCCATTAGATTCCTGTATGATTTCTTACAGTTAACAATAACAGCAAGTAGAGAACTCAAAGTTTCTGATGTTGTTTGTATTAAATGTCTCATTTGACAAATTAAAATTCAACTGAGAAAAGTCAAAAATCAAGTTTTACCTGAAGGTGTTTTCCAGTCAAGACACCAGGATGCACAACAGTAGGAACCACACACCCTGAGGGTTCCCCTTTTCAAAACTTAAAATGAGCCACTGATTAGGGGTCAGTATGTGTATGAGTTAATATTATCTGACCTCAGAATAGTATTTTAAAGGGGCTCCAACACTCAGAGGCTCCAACACCAGTAACCCACCCTTCCCTTTCTCGGACAGGAGTGAGATAAAAGCTGTCCAGAGGCGCACGGATGCTATCAGCCATCCACATCTGGCTCACACAAGGGGCTATCCTCCTGAAGATGACCCCTCCCTGACCCTCACACCACACCCAGCCAGGGGCCACAGGTACAGTAGATGCTCCAAGTCACAAACATGGAGTTATAAAAGTTATGGTCAAAAAGACCACCATGCTTCCACATGTAAACACTGATGGAGAAGCTTTACCTGATGTTTTATATGTTTTCTTTGTTTGCAAGAAAGGCTTCTGGTATTTGTATAGGTAGCACTGAGGATAAAACTGTCGTGAAAGCTCACTTTATTTACTTCCTTTTTTTAATGTGTCCTCAGGATGAAAAAAACCACAAAGGCACAAAAACTCTCAGTGCATTTAAATCACTGCCATGTGAATAATTTGTCAGTTTGATTTAGCACTACTTACATTTATTTATTACATATTGGTGTTGTAGCCTTAAGAATTCCCAATTCAGATGTTTTGTATAAATGGAAAATTTGACAAAAGATAATAAATGAAAAAAAGGATAATAATAAAATGAATAATAATCATTTTTAACAGTTTAAGTCCTGTGGAAAAGATTTGGCACTGTAAGTGGTGCAGACATCGTTCTTGTTGTATGCATGGTACTGATATGACAACTCACATGGTTATTTTGAGAATATGCTGACAACATGGCAGAGGGAGAGGCTTTATCTACTGAGCAGAACAAAGGCAGCCACTGCTTAAAAAAAAAAAAAAAAAGCGACTGGAGATCACGCATCATGTAACAAGTGCTTTTCAACACATACCACTGAGACTACCGTAAACATCTGACTTAGGTCCCTGATAAGAAAATGCTTAGTCTCCTTACAGTTAACAGTGATGGAACAAATAAACATCTGGAGAGTAGGAAGGGAAAATGAATACTAACTAAAAATATATACGTAATAATGAGAAAGTAAGAAAAACATTACAAATTTATAAACAGAAAAAAATACCATTGTACACAAAAAGTCAGTTTTCCCAGTTTTCGTCATTTCATCATCCCTTTAATAAAGTATATGTATGTATTTGTCTTTTGGCAGTATATCCACAGTAAATATTGAAAAAGGTCATTCATTTTACATTTCAATCCGATTATTAGATTGTGTAGCAGTATTAACTCAAATATTATTTTAAGGAATCTCATGATATGAAAATTTAAAAATAAGTATACAGTTTTGACCATTTAAGGTTAAATTATAGATCTGTAGTGTCAGTACTTTTAGTTTGTTTTACACTACTGCATGCTTAAAAATGCTGACAGATGAAGCCAGAGGGGAAGTTTTGACTAAATATATTGTAATATTACAGTAAATGTAAAGTTTTCAGAGAATGACCAAGTATTGCTCCCTGCACACATACTTTATCTTTGTCCTAACAGTAAATAAAATTATGTAAAGAGCAAATAGGGATTGCTTCTCTTAACATACCTGTGGGTTTGGCAGTATTTCTATCAAGCAGCAGTTGTTGGCAGGCAGGACATCAGGAGCAGTTTATGTCAGAGGAGGAAACAGGTAGAAGGAGGTAGAAATGGCAGCCAGGCAACAATCTGGCAAAAAGCATCTGGAAAACTCACCTATAATGAACAGCAGCTGTGCAGACAGGAGGCAGGTGACAGGAGAGATGTTAGGTGATGAGGAGTGAAACCTGTCGAGGATGCCTGGTGGGCAGGTGAAGCAAGACTGGTTGACTCTGTGTACTGCATTTAAATAATATTTGTTTTGGTTTTTTCTGTTGTTTGTAAACTTAAATACTGTACAAAACTCCCAAGAATCAAAATATATTTTTGCCTAAATATTCCAAGAGATAGGATTTAAATATAAAGATTTCCATACAGATACTCTTCAGCGATGAGAGTTGCAGATTTCATGTTTGTAGCAAAGTAGCACCACTTTAATACAGCTAGAATTTTTTCTCAGCTAGAAGTTTTTGTCGTAAAAGATATTATAAATAGATATATAATAATGTATTTGGAAAATATTTGGACTGAATTGGACAGCTGTCATGCCTTCATATATTAACTAATATTATCAGCTGTCAGAATACTGAGTAGAAGTCTTATATAAGGGATTTCTGTTGTCCGGATATTAGAACATTACCTGAGAGATTTTAGGTCATGTCTTAAGATATCTGATAGGAAAATACCTGTCATATCCACTGTAAGAAATAGTATTGATATGACCACTGACCATGTTTAAAGTCCAAACATGAGGGATTTCTGTTGCTGGAAATATACCACTTATGTCAAATGTATAGATATGACTAGTGACCGTGTTTTAGGTCCAAACAGGAGGGATTTTAGTTGTTGGGAATATGCCAGTTATGTCCAATGTCAGGATATCGTATAGATATGTGATCATGTTTAAAGTCTGAACACAAGGGGTTTCTGTTGTCTGGAAATTTCTGAAAAATCCTGCCATGGCAAGCCTGTGGAAGGAGAACTTTGACCCTAACCCCTTTTGCTCCATGTCTTGCAGCTTCGTTCACCTGGGAGGTGGAGGAAAGGATGCCCTGGAGAAACAGCCAGGTGCCTGTTCCTGCCCTTCTGACTGCCTTAGGTCCGATATTCTCCAGTGGACACACAGCTCCAGTCTCAACCGTCATTCTTTCACCTAGGGAGGTTCTGCAGCAACGGTCCTGGTGGGTCACCCCGGTGAAGGACACAGGAGTTCATCAAAACCTGCTCTGTAATCAATGTAAGCCATCAAGGCACCTGTTGGTTTTCCTTTTGGTTTTCTGGTTTTCAGGGGAGATAAAAAGTAAAGAGCTTTTTTTATTGACTTTTCCACCTAAACCTTCCCACAGTGACTTTCCAGTACACAAAGCACACAGCATATGGCAGCAAACTGTAATCATTAGGTTTACACACAAACTGAGGTAACATCCAAAGTTTACACATTTTATTTTCATTGTAAACAGCCTGCCCTGAGGGTTGTACTGGGATTGGCCCTCAGCAAAGTAGTTGGTAGGAGAAGCAAGCACAGTAAACAAACAAACAAAATTAAGAAAAAAAACTAGCCTGCCTCAAGGGTCATTGCTTGGAGTAGACAGAAGGGAACCTAAAAAGACCACAATTTTTAAAAAAAACAGTTTATGGACCACTGATGCTCTGACACATCCATCACACCTTTAACACCGCAGAGGACCAGGCCATTGTTTTGTGTTCTTGTGTCGTCCCTGCAGACAGGTGTGCAACTGTCTCATTACCTGGGCCTGAACGTCACAACATTACATGGGTTCCTTCTGCAGGCAGCACTCTCACTGATTAATTACCTAATTAGTGCACCATCGATTTTCCTCACAGACTTCAGCAGTCACACATCACAGACACTCATCCAGCTTACTTGTCATCATTCCACAGATGTGATCTTGGACCGGACAATGCCCAGCAGGGGGCAGCATTGTTATAGTCATCATGGTCCTTAGAAAGAGTGTCACTGAAAACCTGAGACAAACAAAATATTGATTCTTTAGTTACATAAGCAACTTGTACCTAAATTAGTTGATCGACACCAAGAGTTTTAATTATTAAAGATATTTATTACTTATTGTATATCAGTGCAAAAATAATTCAGTCTTATATGGTGTCTGTGAGTACATGCACTTGCTTCACATCAGCCTCATCTGGGTCTCTTTGAATGTATAATGACCTGCATTGACAGTTAGCAGCCTGAGGCTCGTTTTTTCCCCCATGTGTTAAACCTGATCATGCAAAGGTCTGTTCATTTGCCCAAAAAGGTCTCTTTAATATCTGCAGAACATCAACAAACAAAGACACAAAAACTTTGAAATCAATATTTTTTTTAATATTGATCCAGCAGAGACAAGCAAACATGTTCTGCATAAACATGTGGGCATCCTGTTGAATGGAAGCACAAACATGATCGGCTATAATTAGAAATATTAACCATGATGTCACCACTATGACTGGGTCCAGGTCAGGTCACAGGTGAAAGGTCAGATCACAAGATCTTCAAAAAGAGAGACACATTCATTCATGTATTCATTCATACGTTCATTTATTCGGAGTTTTTAAGAAAGAAAAAAGTTTATTGTAATTTAAAACTGTAAACTAACAGCTTTTGGTGAGGGAAACCTCAAACCTTTTTTTCCCTTAAGCAGAAACTAATGTTAGTCTGTAGTAATTCCACTTGTATTTCTGTGTCTTGTTTTGGCATACATATGCAGTCCACTCTTTCCAATGGGAACTTTTCCCCTTTTTTTGGGTCTTTTTAAAAAGTATTAAACATATTATGTGATTAGATAAAATAGTAATAGAGCAGAAATGACGCAAAAATCAAGAGCTTAATGATTTTTTTTCATACAATTCATCATATATTTCCATGGTGGCTGGAAATACTTCCATGTTTTTTTCTATGAGATGTGGCAGCTAGTGAACTGTGGATGAAGTAGAGGATGTCCAGTAAAGGAAGAGAATAGAAGATGTACCAGATCAGATCAATAAAGCACAGATGAAGGAGTCTCAGGGGAAGAAACATGGTTTGTTGCCATCTGGCCTGTTCAAAGCCCATTTTGGCACTGTGCAAAAGGAAACTAATCACTTCATCTCCACAGCGAGAAACACAACAAAACTGAGGATATCTGCACCATCTCACCAGCCTGAACCTTTATTGTACATAATGAATGTTGCTTTGTTGAACTTTTGTTTACTAAATACACTACATAACAGGAATGCACCCCCGGCGCTGCAGTACTGTAAGGGTTCTCTCTATATACAACATGATATCACTCTCATGCCAGTTATTGGTGTGAGTGCTCTCAGAGTAATTCATGGGCTTCCTTGGCTCGTCATACGATGCCTCTCCATCTATTACAGTACATTAGAAGAAAAGCTCACAAGGAGACTCTGAATCTCTGTTACTCTGTTGTTTGTGTTTTCTTTTGTTGATGTTGTTGTATGAGAGATGGGTGGTCTCCCCTCTTCAGGTCACTATTCAGGAGGGGAAAAAAATTACATGTTAAAGATGAATATTTGCAAGTGCACTGGAGATACAATCACAATACATAAACATGGGCATACACAGAAAGCAGACCACAACTGAGACAGCACATAC
>JAPZDZ010000014.1:10242345-10285982 GCA_029783805.1 Acanthurus tennentii
CTGCGATGGACTGGCGACCTGTCCAGGGTGTCCCCTGTCTTCGCCCTAAGTCAGCTGGGATAGGCTCCAGCCCCCCCCCCCCGACCCTAGAGAGGATTAAGGGGTATAGAAAATGGATGGATGGAATAAGTAAAATGTGCTTTCAATAAAGTAGTTATGATAATAATGGATTTTATTATCATAACAATATGAGCACCGGCTAGCTTAGATCAAATTAATATATCAAGTGTTCAAGCTGTGCCATAACCCTCACAGTAAACTTCAATTAAAGAAAGAGTTCATTTATTTCGCTGCAGGCAAATCCAGTTTGTGAAAGTCCTGCACAAACACGACAGTCACACATTGACTCATGAACAACCTTGTTAATCTTTTAAATCAACTTGCTCCTCTTTTGTTTGTGACACACTGAACAGGATGGCATGTATAGTCATGATCTGTAGGAGAGGACATACTCCTTGGTTTGAATCAGGACAACATTTGACTTCAGGTATCAACCTAATCCAACCGTGGGTCGCCTCTTTTTATGCATAACGGCAGCATGTTATTCAATGATTCCACTCAACTCCTACAGATATATAGGGTGGGGAAAATGTGACTGAAACCTGAAAGGTTGGATGAGGTATTTAAGAACATCATACTCTAAATAAAAGTTTGCTTCTTATTTAGTTCTTGCATGTGTGTTGCTGCAAATATTAGGTGAATCCAAGCATGTGTGGCTCTCAGATTTCTGGGTTAAAGGTGCAAGTCAGTCCTGAGACGGAAGTCTGTTGATGTGGCTGCATGTCTTCAGGCACCAACAGGCCGTAAAACAAGGTCAGTATGATGCTTCAGGGAGAAAATGTCACCAGGCAGAAACAGACAACAAAAATCTGATGGGGCACAGTTTTAGAAGTTATTGAAAAGAGCATAGGGTGGGGAAAAAAAATACATTTGATCACTTATTCTTGGTTGCAGTGAGACTTTAATTTAGTTGGCAAAGGTTTATAAACCACAATGGACGATTTACAAGCTTTAACTTGTCAGAGAATTAAAATGTAAGATTGTTGGTTTGTCCAACTCAGCGAGAACATCCCGGAGGATGAAGCTACTGTAGAGACAGCCGGTTTGTGTGTGCGTGCGTGCGTGCGTTCGTGTGTAGTGTGTGTGTGTGTGTGTGTGTGTGTGTGTGTATGTGTAAAGTGGGCGTGGAGAGGGAGATGGCTCCTTCCCTGAAGCTGTTGAACTGAGCGCGTCTGACATATGAGCCCAGTAGGAGAAAAGCGCACGGAGACGAACATCCAGTGGGTCAATCTCAGCTAAATCATACGCACCGACCGGATTCTGGATGCGGTCTCAGCTTCTGGACACAGTGATTTCCCTCTCGATACACACTCGGTAGCAAAGAGTTACTTGGAAACTGTGTCCTTCTAAGAGTTGACGCAGAAGAAGCGCAGCGATGACAGCCGGGTTTGTCTCACCTCGAAGTCACTGAGACCCGCATCCTGCTGCGCTGCATCCGACCCGACTGACCCTTCTGGGTAAATACAAGGAGACAGAGGATGAATTCCGCCTTCATAGCAGTGTTACTTGGCGTGGTGAGTAGCCTCTTACACAAGCAAAGTGTGCGCTAAATGTATGCAATTACCCTAACTATGATAGATACTTCCAGTGCGCAAACACCTGCGTAAATTCTTACCTAAGCGGTCCAGTAAAGAAGAGAAGAGGTGGAAGAAACTTTCTACAGATTTCCATCTTTTCAGTATTGAGCTACACGAGCTTCACGTTTTGACAGGAAACTTATAAAGATCCCAATGTGAACAGACATTCCCTGCGCCGAAGTGAGATTTAATGTCTTTAACCTACCTTGTGACAGTTAAAATGTCATGAGTTTGATCTATTTTTAATGTGCTACTCCTCAAAATGTCTAACAGATCCCTGAGTAAGATTTGGTGTCCTTGCACCTGTCCTGTCTCCTGTCTGACAAATGTGAAGAAGCCATTCAGGTTGACACGTTATAGCTTCACTTGCTGGATGTGTAGTTCCGCCCTTATCAGTTACATGCGGCCCCACAGACAGCAGGACAGTAACAATGTCGCAGTGGTCTTTGTGTTAACTGATGAGGGCTTTGTTGAATTCAGCTATTTCTCCCTCCATTAGCAGATATAAACAGCAGAAATCTTGAGACTCTGGGGAGCCACAGCTCACAATCTCCCTAATTTATGGTTTCATTGAGAGTACACAGGAACAGGAAGGACATCTATTTAACAGCCTTCAATCTGACAAGGCATGGTCAGTCAGGGTTGTTCAGTGCTGCAAGGCTCGTCAAGGTCCTGGTTTAGAAACAGGGCTGCATCACTGATGTGATACATGACAGCTGCTCCCACTGATGGCCATGCATCCTCTGCTGGCTCAGCACATGCAATATTGATACACAGCCTGAACCAACCCCACCACCTTCACTGTTCCTCTTTCCTCCTCACACTCACATCCCTCACTTCTTCTTCTCTGTCTCATCCTCTCGCTTCATGAGGAGATGATGATTCATTGTTGTTTTGGGGGCCATTAGCTGTCATGTCTTTGCCGCCTGTGTTCCAACAGAAGTTCAGGATTTATGTCTGAATTTAAATTAGGTTTAGCTTATTGGCTGGTTGGTACAGAGGAACTCTAATGGCTAAACAAGCACTGACAGCTGAGGTCCAGAGGTTAAGTGCCTCCTCCTGAAAATTGACTTGAGCATTAGTAAGATTGGTTGGAGCTCTGAGGTTATATGTCCAGGTGCTCCCTGACTCCTGCTGAGTGTGTGATTGACTTGCTTCTCGGTTTAGCTTCAGGGAGATCGGCTGACAGAAGTTGAAGAGTGCAACTTTCAAGCTCCGATTTTAAAACCAACTACAGGAGTGAACTCAGTTTGGGTGCAGATGTTCGCCAGGTGTGTCTGGGAAACAGGGAAGCTGCATGTCCAATGCGCATGTATTGGAATGGTGCAGTAAAAGGGAGACAATATGCAGGTTTCCAAAACACTATTTATGTTAAACATCAATTTCAAAGCAAAAATGCAGACAAAAGAATCAACCAAACTTGATGTGTCTGCCATGTTGTTCCTATCAGAAATATGGTTTCAAACTGGAGCACATGTTGCTCAATTGTGCACTCTACTGGCTGGTCAAGAGGAGCGAGAAGTTGGCTGCCAGAGGGGATGTTTAACAAAACAGTTTTTTTTAAAAATCAACACACTTCAAGAGCTTTTTGAGCTTACAAAATAAATATGCAAAAAAAAAACATTATGCAAATGTTTCCAGTTGTATGTGAGATTAGCTTGCACAAGCACACACACAAACAAAACCAAATGCATGATCCTGTCCAGGCTCAAGCCCGGCAGAGATAATTACAGGAAACATGCAAGTCGAGCTGCAACTCGCTAAGTGCTTGCATCCTTTTCTCTTCATTCCACAAGCTATTTGTTCAAATCACATTGCCCATTAATTCATCTGTGTGCACAACTTAGCAGTCATTAGCGATGCACTTGATTCTCAGCTGTGGGTCGCTGAGACTTTCTGGTGTTGCACACACACATAGATCTGGGTCAAGAAAAATGAACAGAGCAAACACCTGAAACTCCTCCAGTCATTTCAAAAGTGTCAGTCAGACATTTTGGAGCAGGTTTGTTCACATGTGAGGTTGTTTACACCTGTGTGCCAATGCACGTGTGCTAATCTAATGGGTGTGTACAGTCTATATGGGGTCAGTTCAGAGGAAGCAGGACAAAGATGAGCGTACCTGATGACAGATTTAATACACCACTAACTGAATGCATGTTGCTTAAGGTGTGTTTGAGGATGAGAAACTTCAGTGACATCTTGAAGACAGCTGGTTAAAATTTAATTTATGCACCGAGTCTCTCCTCTTAAATGCCAGATTTTCAACATTGCATATTTAGTGGGCTTCTTTTGGCTTTACGATCTTAAAACAAAACTAGAGTTGCTGTCACGTCAGGGTAAGTTATTTTTTTCTGACGTTAATCAGCAATTTCCCGAAACTGCTCATGCTGACTATGTAGACATTATCAAGCATGTTGCATGAATCATTTCAAGTCAAAAGTTTTTTCCACAACATGAAAAACATGAATAACTGAATAGCAGAGACTTGAAGGTGAATGGACCGTGACACCATCAAGGCCAAGAGAGGGATGTGTGTGTGTGTGTGACTGTGTGATTATCTACCAGCTGACTCAGAGGTGCCTGAGGGGACGCTTGATGTTTTTTAGAGCCCCTCTCTCTTGTCAGCAGCATTCCACACACACCTAAATCCTGAAACCCAAAGATTTATGTCAAACGTACTGCACTTAACACATATACTCACTCATGTTGCACACACACACACACACACACACTCAACCTCAAATGTGTTAATTGCATAGCATGACGCATTATTACTTAACATTCAATTAGCAAATAATAAGCCTCATGCAATATTCAAATCAGCAGAGAGTGAAATGACTCACATGTTGCTCATGTTTGTGGGAGGAAACTGAGATAAACTGTAAATCCCACCCCTGCTACTATTTTCTGAGAAAAAAAGATCAAAATACGTCCACGATAAAGCTGTCATTGCACTCTGATCTATGGCTCATCTGCCAGAAAATGATTGTTTTTAAGCCAATCTTATAAATGATGACTGTAAAACAGTCCGTCCTTCTGTTTATCTGGAAAGAATGAAAGACAGGCCTCCCCTCTGGCTCGGTGTCAGAGGGCAGTCGATGCTTTTATCCAGGTTTGCTTTGGGAATTAGGGTGTGCAAAAGATGAAAAAAAAGACACTGTGTGAAAGTGGGAAGATTCCCTGTGATTTAATGTAAAAGGTCACACAAACTCAAAGGGCTGTCATAAAAACAGACTATGAAGATCATCCAGGGGAATGTATGTGCATCTTCACCTGTCAGCAGCTTAAAGATAAAGCACTCAACATGTTAATGTTTGAAGAATGCAGAGAAGACAGAAAGCAGTTTTACCTGGTCTGAGTGTGTGTGATTTTTTTCGCTTTTATTACTGTATCTGTGTCTTTAAATGTGGGTGTTTCCTTTAAAATGTGTATAATTAATACAGGGTGTGAACTGAAGCTTAGGTCCAAAGTGAATCCTTTAAAACAAAGCAATGTATCTGTGCATATGGATTGTAAGCAGTTCATGCAAAAAGTAATTTTTCCTACTTAGATTGTTTTATTTGAATGCCTGAAGAAACCTAATAAACCCGAGGGAAAGATATTTAGCATTTCAAAAGAATAGAGAAAAAGAACTTCGTGTAATGGACAAGTTCATGAGGCTAAAATCTGCTTTTTCTTTTTTCCCACCCCATTAATCATCACACAGCTCCAGATTTATCTTGCAGCCAGTTGCAGGGTCCTGACACCTAGTCTGAAAACCGCTGACTTAGTGGTTCCAAAAAAAATACTGAGGAAAAAGCTGTTTGACTGAAGGAGAGAGGAAAAAAATCTGCTGCACAGACTTTTGTTTATTTTGTCTTTCTTTCTGCCGCCTTTGCTTATGAAATACCGGATGTTTGTACCTCTTTCAGGCCTCTGGAAACAAGGAAAACAAAGGAAAAACATTCTTAAGTTGAACTGCTTACATTGCACAATGTCTTTATTAGGACGATAAGTAATCATTTTTTCATGTGTTAATGTGTTGTAAATGTGACTCGGCTTGTCCCACTTTATATGATCTCTCCTCTGGTTGCCAGGTTGGGGCTCTGGCCAGTAGCGAGGATTGTTTGTCAGGGGAGTATACAACCAACGGAGAATGCTGCCTGCAGTGTCAGCCCGGTGAAGGCGTCATAAAGCCATGTGGAGACGCACAGACTTTATGCGCCCCCTGCCTTGACAGTGAGTGACACAAAATACAGCTGCGTGGTTGCAATGCATACGCACACACTTTATAATATGCATAGACAATGATGCAGGAGTACACAAAAGCACATTCATACATTTGAACACTGATTAACATTCCTGAACGCAGAGATAGTGACACACATGCAGACATACATCATGTTATGCTCTCAGCTCTGGTTTTGATCTGTTGGTGTTTCATCAGATGCAAGTAACATTAAAAAGCTGTTTCTTGACACTCCCTCTGTAAGTGATGTCCTCCTCATGCAAATCCTCTACTGACTGTCCCTGGAGAAGACACATGATTTAAACAGCTGTTTTGTTTTTCTGTCTTTTGTTTTTGGACTATTTGATGTACCCCAAGTGCAGGATTGTAACTCAAAACGATGTTTCTAAAAATTAAAATTTGGATTCAAAATTGTGCTGCTGGCCAATCAAAATGTATATAAACCTGGAGGTCATTCTTTTCTGTGGCTTTTGGCAGACATCTTACGTCTTACAATTACAATAATAGTTTTGTGGTTATTACAGTTCGTGAGATTTAGCCTCAAATTGTAGAGGGGGACATGTGTGCGTTAAAATCCATGAGATATTTTGTTTTAAGTAGAAATCATTAACCTCTTAGTGGTAGAAGATGTTAAATAAATGATTACCAAAGTCATTATGACAGACTGTCTGGAAACAATGAAAAGTCAGTATCAGTTGTTCTAATAAATCCAGAAGATGTTGAGATTTTTAAATGGAATTGTGTTACTTTGACCTGCTGGTGGTGCTTGATGAAAAGTCAGAGAATCATCAAAGTCTTTAGGATTCATCCTCTGCAACCATGAAAGTCATGGCCCAATTTTATTGCAAACCATTAAATTATTGTCAAGATAATTCATCCGAAACTAAAGTGGCAGACCAACTGACAAACTGACTGAAATTTTCATCTAAAAAAAAAAAGTAAATTTGTCCAGATTAAGCATCATAAAAGCCAGTAATCTCAATAACAAGTTTGAACTGAGAAAAGATTACTGTTGATAAAAAAACGAGTACTTAGCAGTGCAGGCTCAGCAATTTAAGCCCAGTATCATCATAATTATAAAACATCTGTGTTACATTTGCCAGCAGCTGATAATAATAAACTATTATTATGCAGATTATTGCCTAAGTAAAGAGTCTTAGACTGAACCAGCTGCATGTTTGGAAGTAAACTAGATGCCAGACCTCACTGTCTTCCAGCGTTACTGCCCTCCTCATGACCCTTACCATGTAGGGAGAGAAGCTATGTTGGACTGCGGGACTTTATGAGGACAGTAATGTGGAGAGGATGCAAAGAGAGGGACCCATTTTTAAATGTTGTTGTGGAAAGAAAACTGCAGGGAAAGATATTGTGATAAGGATGGTAAACAGTGAAAATTTTGTTTGGGGACTGAAGAGATCCAAAGGATATTTAGGGTCATCTGTGGAGGGCCTCATTTCTGCTTGAGTGTTTGGAAAATAAATTCAACACTTTCAAGGTTTTCTGTAACTCTATCATGTAAGGTCAAAGGTCAGCTTGAGCCCACAGAGGCCAGGGTTGGTCCATGGCCAGTTCCTACGCTGTTTCCCAGAGTTTTCCTTGTGTAAATTCCCTGACTTTCCTGCGTCCAGGCTAAGGAGAAGTTGTAAACCTCCGTGGGTCAGTGAAAGATGGCTGTGATGGCCAAACCATGAGCCAAGGAGCCCCACAGTCAGAAAATGATTCAGACTTAAGGTCATGAGAGAAGTCACAAAAAATTTGAACGTGGAGAGAAAGATTTACTAGTATTTTTGTGGAGCTTCTTGATGTACGCTTTTATAAGTGTGGCTTAGATCAAGAATTACATCCATAAAATATATTGTTTCCTTGTATAAAAACATCAAGTCCTTATCTGCTTATGATAAATCATGTTTAAAGCTATGAATTTGTGTGAAAACATTTTTTATTTTGGGCACAAAATGCTTTTTAATTAACGACACCAGCTGTTTTTCTAAGTTTGCTGCTCTCCTGTTGCACAACAGTGAGGTTTTGCAAGTGAACATAACTTTCAGTCTCACGGTGCTTGTTCTGCTCAGACATGAACAAACACAGACAGTGACAGGCTCTCACAACCATCATGAAACCAGACAGGCTCCACATGGACTTATGGAAGAAAAGAAACATAAAGTAGATCGCTCTCCATGAGACACATCTCAGTGATATTTTAAGAACACATCAAACATATTGATTAGATCATTAATGCAACCTGATCGAGCTGCAGAAGCATTTTAACAACTTGTTTTGAAGACTCAGCCATCAGTGGGTTATTTAGCCTCTTACCTGTTGACTATTCGCTAAACCACATGGCAAAAATTTGATTGTCCAATCAAATTAACAGCCTAGAACATAACTGGCACCCATCTCAATCATTTATTTTGTTAAGGTGCCTGTGCATAACCCAAAGGGCATTAAAAGACAATATCCACCCCAGCTACAGCCTGTTCTCCCTGCGGCTGTCTGGCAAGAGATACAGCAGTATTTGTTGCCATACTACAAGATCTGCCACCATAAAGACAAATGCTAGCTGCTTCATTCTGGTGGCTGCAAGGTTGTTACATTAATAAACATGTTGATGAGACTTTAGCTTTTTTTAATGCTTAATGTTACAACATACTGTTAAAATAGAAACAATTATGTAAAATCTACCCCTACCCTGCCTCACTTGTGGAAGTAAAGCAGCTAAACAAGGTCATGTTGAGGTGAAGCAACACTCTGATCTTAAACTTTGCCATATAATTCTTAAATAACCCTATAAAATAATAGCACTGCTTCACACTGTGATACAAACACAAAGCTGTTTGTCTTTTTCAGTGTCCTTGCATAGAATTTTTACTTATAAGACGATTTATTTTTTTTTGCTTGGAACAGGCAGCTTTAGCCTCAATATCTAGAAGCATTAAAAAGTCTGGTAAACACTAAAATACTGATTAAGTTGACTGTTAGCATTAGCTTACACCAGCTTGCTAGCCTACAGCTTAAGTCAGTTTAAGTCAACTTTTGCATAAATTTTGCAAATTTTAAAAAGTAAATCTGCCACCGTTGTCATTTTAGATTCCAAAATGGAAAGCATGACCAGCACGTAATTTTTTTCTTCAAGATGTTTACATAAAGTTATGCAACAGAAAACAGAAGAAACACATGTTTTATCTCTGAACATCTTTTCTTCTTATATTTTGTTATAAAAATCAACTCCCACCCACCACACATACTTGCATGTGTTTTTTCAGGCACAACGCCTACAGTTTATGGCATCTAATGTGCACAAGCATCCATTGATAATAGGCAGACCAAACAGCACTCAGGCCTCATTTAATCCTGATAGTTAGCAGGGGCCTGGCTGATGTGCTGAAGAGGAAGGCCAGCTAAAACACATGGAGGAGTTTGGATGAATGAACAGATGAATGGAGATGAAACAGAGCAAGTACAGCTGTACAGCTGGAATGGAGACAAGGCAAACTTTTCAGCCAGCAGCTAATGGTTCATAGACACACGCACACACACATACACACATGTACAAACTTGTCCAGGAAAACACACATTTAGTCACAAGCACACACATACACACACACACGCACACAGGAGCAGACACAAAAAAAACTCCCACACACTTACTCAGCACACACACACACACACCTCTCACTGAGCGGATAAAGTCAAGAGACCTTTTATGGGTGTTGAAAACAAAGTGAGGGATTGAATGTTAGACTGGAGGCGAAAGTACTGTTATGATATGATATGCTGAGCCAGGAAAAGACCGTCTTTACCCTCCTTCTCCCCCACCACCACCTCCCACTCCTTCAACCGCCCCCATCCATGCTGCAGGCCAGCGTTATTAATGTATTGACTTGCATTATTGATGCTTGGCATTATGATAATGGCTCTGAGAGCACTTGTGGGGAGAAGGAGGGGGGGTGAGGGTAGTCTGAGTGTGTGTGTCCCTATGAGGAGAGAGAGGGTGTTGCAGGAGATAATGGGGTGAGGTTGGGGGACATAAGAGGGAGGGACAATATGTCCGCCCTCTGAGGAGATAATTAAACAAAAATGTGAAGGACCCACATTCGATACCGCCAATTTAGGACAGACTGCACACACAGATTCATCTCAAATGACACACTCTCTGCCTTCTTGTCGTCTCCCTGGCCCGGCGTCTATCTCTCCTCATCTCTGTTTAAATCTCTGCATCATCAGAGCGTTTACCAAGGATGGTGGGCACAGACCGAAAACTTGATACGCTATAAGACACTGAGCTGTAAAGAGTCTGCAACCCCCACCCCATTTTTCACCAAACACAGTTCAGTTATGAGCTAACATAAAATTAATCTACAACGACTATAATAATCAAATTTTCCTTAAATTTATTCTAAGACAAAATCTCAGCCATCTCCTTAAATGCCAATTTTTACTGTTGTCTAAGATAATTTATTAAATATTATCAGGTATGGAAATTTGTGGTGGACCTTTTTTCCACAATTTTCTAACATATTATAGCAAAAATGGATAGTTGAGAAAATAATCTGTGGCCTTAGTTTAGGCAAATATCAAAGTAGAGCCTCACAGCAGACTGAGGAAGAATCTGCAAATTTGAGATCTGGGGCGCACAGTTATAGTTAGAGTTTGTAATGAGGTGCAAAAATGTTTTGACATAAAATATATGAATTCATCAGTCGGTATTTATAGTTCCATCAGGGCTAAAGATTACTTTCACTGTTGATTAATCTACTACTTAAATGGAAAAGAAAATAGATGATAGGATCAAATTAATTGTTTTGTCTGACCAATACTTCACATCTTAAGATAATACTGTAAGGGGGCGCTGGTTTAGCTTGATCGGTAGCGCAGGCATCACATGTAGGCTTAGTCCTCTAATGCGGCGGTCGCGAGTTCGACTCCGGCTCGGACCCCTTCCATGTGTCACTACCCCCTCTCTTTCTGTCTCCCCCTTTCATATCTGTCCTATCCAATAAAGGCATAACAGCCCAAAAAATATCTTTAAAACAAAAAGATAATACTGTGAGTTTGTTGTCACAAAAAAAAGAAAAGCAAAAGAGTCACAAATGAAAAGTTGGAACTGCAGAGTATTTAGCTTTTTTTGCTGCCAAAAAAACTAAAAGGATCAAGTAAATATTGACATAGTTTCTGCTGTTCTCCCTGTCATTGAACAAAGTGATTTATCGACAAATGTAAGCTCTAACTGACTTTGTCTCAACAATTTAAAAAAAAAAGTGTTTACATAAAGTGAGTTTTGCAAAATATGCTGGAGAAAAGTTAAGATGGATGGAGATTTAAGATCATATTTTTACAGTCTACCCTTCACTCTCGGTCTTTCTCCCCTCTTTTCTTTTTCTCATGCACACACACACACACACACATACACACACACACACACACACACACACCCCCACACACACACAGACTCACACTGCTCTTACAAATAGGTCTGTTGCATAATTTAGTGTGTTTCCCAGTTCTCTATCCAGCCGAAATACAATTCCATAAAACATGCAATATTGATCATGTCCTCCGCAGACATGTCTGTCCTCGGAAATCTTTCAGGTGCACAAGACATTTCTGCAAATATATGTGAGGAATCTTAACTCAACCACAACCCTTTAAAAAATGTCTTTGCTGCTTACGCTTATGTGTAAGAATTTTTCTTGCCCAAAGTTGCCTTTGTGCATTTACATTCACACCAGAAAAAACACTCTTATACTTGGTTCCAGTCTCAGTTTGACTTTGACCTTAAAAGTTGTTTATAGCCTCAAAATAAAATATAACATGGTTAGAGATTCCACATTTTAAGATACATCAAATTTGAATACAAATAGTTCTTTAGCCATTTTTGATGACCTTAAGACAAAAATAAATATGGGCCTGAAGGGCAAGAATGGCAAAATGTCATCTTCTTAAACAAAGAAGTAATTGAACAGATACAAGACGCCTTGAGATGCACTACAATGCCAAGTTGTGGGATGATAAGGTTTTTTAATATATTTTGATGCATTTTAGGAATCAAATTCAAGTATTTCAGGGGAACAACAAAAGTTGTTCAAGGAGAAAGAGATAGAGAATTACAAAAAACAGGAGGACAAGATAAAAGCATAAAAAGTGATCCCCTGATCTTTTTTAAAAAACAGAAAAAGAAGTCAACCACTAAGTGAAGAATTCTCTAGTGGTTCAGGCCCTTGTGATTTTGGTAGTATAAAAAGAAGACATTGTTGCAGACAGCAATGCATGCAGCAACCACCCACCAACCCGCAACACCCGTAGGCAGCACCCATAGACAGGGATTAAAACCAGAAACAATCATCATTGTGCCTTCTGTACACTGAAAACTAGCTTTTTTCTGCTCTCTTTCCGTTTAGGTGAAACCTTCTCAGAAAACTTCAGTCACACAGAGAAATGTAGGCCCTGCACAGTATGCACGGGTCTGTTCCGCATGAAGGCGCCCTGCACAGACTCCAATGACGCCACCTGTGTGTGCAACTACGGTTACTATCTGAATGAAGTCTTACAGCGGTGTGAACCCTGCACCAAGTGCCCTGAAGGACAAGGCATGCTGTACAGCTGTGAGTTTAACCATGACACGGTGTGCGAGGAATGCAACGGGGACACGTACTCGGATCAGGAAAGTTCTCGGGAGCCCTGCATCCCCTGTACCACCTGCGATGAGGGAGCGTTACTGCAGCCCTGCACCTCTGTCAGTGACACAGTTTGCATAGGTAAGACCATACCAGCTTACATATTGAGGGTGAAATGTGCATCACAGTGCGCTTGTATGGACATGTTCACACAAGCAGTTGGCCTATGCATGATAGTTTTAGGCTATATGCAGAACTTTTTATGGACACAAGCAGGTTATGAAATTGATGGCATGTGGACCTTTTCATCTACATTGATTTGTTCAGTTAACGCACAGCAAAATAGGAAAAACAAGGTAATTTGCTGTTCTTCTTTTGGTTATCTTATCTAAGGACAAAGTCTGAAAATAGGGGTAAACAGCATGGCTCTGTTAGGAAGTCACTGAAATAGGTCAATAAAAAAATAGACTATTAAGCCAAAAAACTTTACAACACTACACTTCTTGGTAAGAAATAAATGAGGCATTCATGAGACTGTTTCACTCTGAGAAAGAAAAAAGTGATGCTCCTCAAAGACTGATCTCTCTTTATAAGAAGACAATTACTTGCTTGTTCTGTGATTTATTTTTCAGCTATTTAGCTAATGGCTGTGGGATGACCCTATCTAAACACTGGACGAGTTAATTATGAACTTAAGTGTATGGCCAGTAAAGTTTAATAATGGGGTACATGAACAGGGGTCAAGATGGCCTGAATAGAATCCATGTGGGCGAATTTTTTCACTGTCCAGCACTGTACAGACAGTACGATGTGCTGGTCATTCACATTGTCAGCCACATAATCAGATCATCTCAGCGCCACATTGCGGACATTGTTGGCCCATCGACCTAAATGCCACGCCAAAGCTTGTCTTATTGTCTTCACGGACTCATCCCTTCCACAGATACAAAGACTACACTCTCTCCATGTTCAGGGTTTAGAAGGAGGTCATATCTCTGAACGAGGTTCTGAATTTCTTTTATATCATTGCACCCTTTGGGTATCACACTTCAAATCACAAATTCCTTATGACTGCAGTCACTGCTCATTCCAATGACCTGATGCCTCACGGATTAAATCAACGCTTTTGTGAAAGGAAAATAAAAAGGAGTCTGTTGATTAGCCACGCAGTCTGTTGGGGCAGCGCTTAAACGGATGTTGTTATCTCAATGGTGAAGACAGAGTGAGTCTCAGGCTAAAGGGAGTCTTTTGTGCCTCTCCCATGATCCTTTCTGGCCTGTGAAGGTTTTCAGTTTAGCCCATGGGGCTGCTTTAAGGAACCAGTAATGAATTAAACACTGAAACTTTTTCATTTCTTGTTAATCCTCTTGGCTGACGTAAGTCTTAGAACGCATGCTCTAGGTGTCCCACCTCAGATGATCCGGGTACTTTTATTATAAGGAAGTCAAATTTTTCGGCTTCATGCACCACTGATTAACTTAAATGGGAATAAATGGGGATCTGTCTCCGATGCTGTGTCCAGTCCTTAATACATCCATTGTCCATGTAGGCGGCAAAGTTTGCATGCTTTGAGCAGAAATCACCCAGTGATGTTTAAAAAAATAAAAGCATACCCAGAAAAATCCTAATATTTGAATAAAAACTCAAGTATTTCATCTGTCACAAGTCTAAGTGGTGTCTCAAGTCATGAACATCAAGCCAAAGTCATGTTGTGTCTTTTAACGATGATAATCAAAGAAACTTAAAGTCCTCAATTTTGTGACGTAACACCAGTGACCTGTCAGTTCAACTGTACAACATAAACACAGAAGTAGCAGACTTGCACAGAGTGATTAACACATGTAATGTGAGTTAATGCAGCATGCAAGATAATTAAACTGCACAGTGTCTGATCAGCTTTAAAATAACCCAGGAAAATACCACAGACAGAAAGGGTTATTTGATAAGCAGAAGTGCACACAACATTTACTGATGCTTTTTCCATCAAGTGCCCCACAGCTGTAAACATCTTCCATTGAGGACGATGCTCTAATGCAACTTGATTCAACTTGTGGTCTGAGAGAGAAAATGTGGTGTCCGAGGGATGATTCATCTGAGATCAAGATACTGCACAAGGAGCCAGAACTTGAAATACTAAAATATCCTTTAGATAAATAACGCAGTATACTTCATGACGAATGCGAATTTGTTGTGATTCCAGGCAAGACAACTTACAACCCATTAAGGGTCTCATCATCATATGTTATTCCTCCCTCTAACTCAATCATGTGCTCTTTATTTCTAATGTAATCTTTTTACCGAAGCACACACGTTATCAGCGCTTACAAATCTGTAGAGCTTCCAGACGTCCATATCCATTAGTATTGTGGAGTCAGGCAACACAGGCCCGAAGGCTAAACACAGTCAGGAGGGTGGAGGAAGAGAGAGGAACACACAGAAGGCCACTGCCTGTAAAAGAGATATGTTGTAATTTGAGACATTGAAATGTAGTTTGACCGAGGTTGGAGGGACGAGAACCTTGACTATAGGTTATCTTTGGAAAGAGCTTTGGCTTTATTGCCGTTGCTAATATGATTAAATTTAAGTTTAGCTCAGTGGTGAATTTTCCCTTGTGATGATTCAGCAACCCTTTATGTGGATACAAGCTCAGCTGTTGTGTTGTTGTGTGAAAATCCAATTTCCTCTCACACTTCCAAAGGGATTAGTAGTTTGTTTTGAGTCTTGCCAGGACAAAAACTCACTCTCTTCATCTCTCGCTGATGGTAAAACAGTTCTTATAATGGCCAGACTTTGCTAGGCTGGACCCACAAAGTTGAGGGTCTGAAGGCAAGATGCTTATCTAAAGAAGCGTAGTATGATCCACTCTTTTGCAGCCTGGTCAGAGGTTGAAGGTCATGGGAGGCTTGTATGTGGAGGGGTGAGCTCCCCCCCTGGGGATGTGCTCTGAACAACATGGCATAATCCTCACAATCCTCTCAGGGGTCACAACAACACCAGACAAGTGAAGTTGATTAGCACTGTTATTAAACGCCCTTAGAAGTGGCATCAACCATGTTATCAGACATTAGCTAAGACAAACCAATACTATAAGGGTTGACCTTGTCTGCTAAAATAATATATACATTAAAAACATTTACATTTGACAGAAATGGATTATAAAAGTCATCAGTGTGTTGTATTTAGCGTAGAATAATCAGTGTCTTTCTGTTTCTATTTGTCAATCTCATTTGCTTTGTTTCAGTACTATGGAGAGTGTCGTACCTCCTAATCGATCCATACTCATTTAACCATCTCACAGCACAAACACTCTGTTTCTTAGCCGTGGGGCTTACAGTAATTGTAACAGATATTTTGCCAGTGTCTTCCTTGTAGTTTACAGTCGGTAATGTATCTTAATTCAAACCGCAGTTGTTAAAATTAGCTTATATGATGTGTACAACATGCTCCAGGCATTACTTGACATCTCTCTCTATCGCTTTGTCTCCCTCGCTTGTTAAAATAAATTTTAACCTGAACAAAAATAGGCATATAAATTATTTATCAGTTATGTTAATTTAAAAAAAAAACATAAAAAGGTGACAGAACAGAAACCATAGTGTGATGCCAGGTCAAATCAACCAGCTGATGGTCCCAGTCTTTGACGTCCCAGAGCTGCTCCAGTGTGCTCAAATCAAGTCCTGCTCACAGGGTGATTCCTCTCAAACGTAATGTGAGATTATATTAAAAGGCATTATCAGTGGGAGTGGTCAGCCATGCTAACACACTGTGACATGGCCTATTTCACACCATGGTTAAAGCTCTATGAGCAATGCTTGTATTTGACAGTGCGGTTGCTGCCTGTTCTTATCAGCCTGAGGTTTTGGCTACGAGCCCTCAATGCCGGTGGGAAACAAAGACTTTCACGCTTTGACCCTGTTCCTCTGTGAGATTATACACAGGACTGACTCATGTGTGGGCTCACCTACCACCTTAACACTGAGTTTTGTGAGCCTTTGTCAACAGGGGCAACAGGTTGAGGTTTGCAGCATGCACGCAATTATATTACTCATGCACACACATGTGTTGAGAGAAAGTTTTCAGGATTGCTCAAATATGAGTCACAAAGCACACACTCACATCCATATGTAGGCAGACGGGAAGTGATACTCCTGCTCCTATGCACGGATCGAAATCAATAAGATGACTTATTGGACATTACAGATCTGAGACAGCATAATGAAAGATGAAGGTCGAGTGGGTGCGGTTAAGAGGAAGCAGGAGGGGGAGGGTGATTGGGCCAAGTGCATTTGGTTATGGAATTGATAGGTGAGTAGGAGGAGGGAGCTGTTTCCTTCCTGAGTTTGGTTGACCTTAACGATCCACAGGCTGCCCTCCAGAAATCAGGAAGCGTAATCTGCTAACTGGCCCCATGCACAGCACGATCTAGGCCAACCCAGTTCAAATAAGAATAAAGACAGAAAAGCAAAGATAGAGAAAACATAGAGGGATATATGGAGACAAGGAGGGAACAGGAAAATGGCTTAGCTCTTTCTCTCTGTGTTCCCCACGTTTATCTCTCCCAACTTTCTACCTCTAGCCTGCAGCCTCGACTCTGCTCATCAGCAGCTTCGCTCTTTGACAAACTGGTTTAGGTAATGTTTGCTATAACTTCCTATGTCAACACCCCGAGCCAGTGTTGTGCAAGTTCACACCTCAAAAGAGCTAGCTTAAATACAGTTCACTCAGATAAAAATGAGCTATTATATGTTCATGATCTTAGTTCACAGTCCCAAAACAAGAAAACCTTGGCCATCGTTTTGTAATATAAATTATGATTAATGAAACTCGGCTTTAAAGTACCATATGTAGCTGCCCCTTTCGCCTCCTTTGAAACTCCTCCTTTCAGTGTAGCTCCACAGGTAACATTAAAAGGAATGGTAAGTAGTAAGTACTATAAGTAATAGTAAGTAACAATATTACTTATAGTAAGTAATATACAGTAAGTATACGTATATTTAACCATGGCTGTCTGAACCTGTGTTTATGAGGCTGTCACAGGTTTAAGGTGGCATGGTGTTATTTGCTTATTTTTATCTTACAGTGAGTCTTGTAGCACATAAAAGAAACATAACATGCTGACAAGGCATGTAATGTAGTTTTTTTTTTATACCAAAAGCAGTACCTTTAAACATTTAATGTTGTATCTTTAAGTAATAGAAGACACCATCCTTCAGGCTCTGTTTCAACCTGTGGACATTCCCATAGCTCGACAGGCCGGCCATGCTTGTTCATGGTTGCCAAGCTTGGACAATCACTGTCCATGTGAGGGGCTTCATGAATCGTCAGTGGCATCAGGCATCTGACAGACAGATAAAGAGAAGAAGACAAATGGGAGAAATGATAAAGGGCAAAATGCCATAGACATTTCTGATTTCCTGCATCCAAAGCATTTCCACATCAATAGCTGTGAAGAGCCTCCAATCCAAGTCTGACTAAACAATTCACTGTCTTTGTATTGCACAGTCACTCATTGTGTGGCTATAGCTTGGTCTCCACACATCTCCTGACTTATATCTCTACTGACTTGGGCTCTATGGCCGCAGCTGACCTTCTCACTTTAACCCTTTTGCTCCCTCCTCCACACAGTATGGTCATTGTAACAATGAGGGAATTTTTAAAGTCGACTGTGTCTCTTTTTCTGCTGTCAAGCAAGAATTGGCCACTTGTTGCCTTGGCTCAGACTCCGTAGTAGACTGCCATTCCTCTGGAATTTACCCTTCGACATTCCCTGGGGAAATTTTTGGAGGTAATTTGGCACAAGGGTGCTGTTCTGGTCCAAGGGTAACCACAACACTTGTGCTTTAGCTCGTGCCAATTCATCACTTAAAATTCTGTCTTTGGAGTCAAGGTTTGGTCATTGAGAGGACTGTGCCTCTGCTATGCCACGTTGTTTCTCAGTGCCATTTATCTGCCATGATCTGGAGCTGAGGTGTGGCATAAAGAGACAGAATTCATGGAATACTGTGTTGTTGGCTGATTTATAGCATTTATTCTGTAATGGTGAAATCTGGCTTTTAAAACATACATATTTCAAGGTACACAAATTCCAGAAATTAGGAATTTATTGTTATTCTAAAAATGTTTAAAGTCTGTTTGTGTCTATTTACCCTTAAATGGAAGAGTAAGGAACAATAGGAAAATCTACACCAATTTGTCAAAGAATTGAGGCAAAGTTTTGGCTCCTCTTCTTGTAAGTTGGAACTAATGATTTTCTTAATGGTTAATAAATCATTTACTAACAGTTTAGGGATCAGTTTTAAGTCATTAATGAGAGCAACTTTAAGGTTTTAAGATTGTGGAAAATCACTTTGACTAATGGTACACTATAACCACTTAAGTCCTGAAGGAGAATTTTTGAGTATCTGCACCAAAACCCATTTATTTATAACTTATTAATGATTACCAGTCGTATATAATAATCGTATTAGACGCATTCAACTGCATTATCAATAAAAAATCATAAACACAAGCCAAATTTTTCATAACCTGGCAACCCAGCACATAATCTCATTAATAGTTTATAACTGACCTACAGTTATAAATGACTACATCATTATTGAATGATTCGTTAACCATGTTTTTATAAAAACATTACAACTTTCAGGAAGTCTTGTCAAGAAGTGGCATTCAAAATTAAAAATAAAGCGATCATATTGAGGAGCAAACCCAGAGCCGAACTGTTTAACAAACAGTATGTGACATTTAGAGTAGAACAGTGGAGCTGCTGAAATGAAAAAAAAGGAGGAAGCCTGAGAGAGCAGAGAGGGGGAACAGATGCTGCGAATGTGGCCTGGTCGATAAAAACGATGGAGTTACTCGTCTGCAGTCTCGGGTTTCTCTCGTTGACCTCTACTAGTGCTGATCACATTCTGCCGCAGAACAGAAACACACACACACACACAGAGACAACAGGCTTGCACACACATGCATGCGTCCTGTAGAGATTCACTAACATGCATACACATTCAGAGGTGTGTTCAGACTAAAGCACGTGGGGAGGAAAATGAGATGGGTCATGTAAGGTAGGAAATGAACAAGAGGCCTGAGGGAGAAAAAGGGAAAGTGGGAGAAAATGATAAAAGATGGAGAATCAGAAGAAATCACCCAAAGATCAACAAAACACTGGCAACAGCATTGTTCAAATATCTTCATTTTTCCCTTCACTTATGCTTGTTGTAACAACATTAGTACTATAAAAAAAAGGTCTCTAATTGGTAGAGGCATTTCAGGTTTTGTTGGGCAGGTCTTGGCAGCAGTCGTGTCTGTGCTCAGGTGTAATGACATATAATAAAAGAAACAACTTGGCTCGCGTCTGAAGCCCCTCCTTTCCTTTCTGTTTAACTCCAGAGTTGGTCTTTAAAGTATATGATGTTGAAACAGCAACAACACCTGTTAAACTCAGGCGTGGCTGCTACCCCACACATACACACAAACACTCACTTTCAACGTAGATTACACACACACACACACACACACACAGTATATGTATACACTCATGCAAAAGGGGCAGAGCGACAATTTTTTAAAATAAAATTACTCATCCAACACTGGCAAGTACATATATGCCCGGATATCCACTGGGTAATTATCTACAGACAAAACCAGAAGGTAAATTTCAGTAATTTTGCAAACAACCAAATAATCTTTTACAATAAATACAATAACTAGCTTGTTGACAGGGGTTACAGTTGACTGAGTCTGTAATCTTGACAGCTCTGCATCTATCCGTTTTTATGATCTTAATGACAAGCTATTGCCACATTTTGACCGGTAGCATCTTTGTTCTTTTAATTAGACACCAAGTTTTCACTCCTATAATTTTAAAAAGAGAGAATGCCACACATGGAAGCTCTGTGAGGTTTACTTTGTCCTGTCTGGGTATTTGGATCAGGAACAAAGAATTATAGAAGAGCGTTAAGGACTTGAAAATTATTGTCTTTCAGTCGAATATCACAGAAGTGAAATAATCACTGAATGTGGGCAATTAATACTTAATGTACAAGAGCATTAATAGCATAAATTATAAAAACAGAGATAAACAGTATAAAATAAAAATTGTTTTTATAACATTACTGCTCTCTATCAAATTAATTTGACATAAATAAATTGTCTTTATACTCAAAAGAGCATTTAATCAGTCCACCTAAAAAATTTAAGACCTGGTTTTTAAAGGACAGAGAGAAATGTTAACACACATTTGGGGCATTTAATGTTTTTTGCAGTAAAATAAATTATAAAAAAAATGATAAAACAATTTATGTAGCCTAAATGTGCACTCTTGTCATTTTACTGAATTTGCCAAATCAATATAATGAAACTCTCTTTTATCAATTATATTCACTTTCATAATAGTCTGTTATTTCAATAGTGTGTGCACTGTTTTCTTGGTAATAAATACTTTCATTTTTGATTTTTTAATTTCTGTAATCACCGATGGTTTTTTAAGAATTATACCGGTACTTCTTGACTTAATAATAACAGCTGATTGTTTAAATGCTTTTACATGATACTCTGTGACTGAGGGCTGCGGCCCAGTAACCGCTGAGCTCTCTGCAAAGTGGAAATGAGCTGAGCTCAGCAGGAGGAGGTCACTCCCCTCTGAGGCCTGACCATCCTACAGGAGAGGCTGAGCTAGTGGTTCAGTAAAGGCACTTAGGGCCCTGTTTTAAGTGTTAATCATACAGGGAGGGAGGGAGAGCACAGTAATGATGCAAAGATATAGAGAGTAAAAGGGATTGATGGGATAAATGCTTAATGAACATAAAGAATAAGAGATGCAAGAAGGGAGGGTCAGACAACAATGATGCTGTGTTCATCATCAATAGAGGGGCTCAGGGGAAGTAGAAAAAAAGAAAAAATATTGTCAAAATGACCATATATCTGACTGACAGGAAGGGAAATGCCTTCTAGGAGCGAGCAAAAGTGTAGCCAGCAGTAAAATGGATTGAAGGATAAAGAGTATGAGGTGGGGGTACTTGTGCTGGACAAAGAGGATTTCTGTCAATGAATGGTGTCTGGTTTCGAGTGTGTGTGTGTGTGACTGTTGTTGGGGGTTAAAACAGTCGAGGAGACACAGACAGACAAGCCATGGTGGAGATGGGGGTGTGTGAGTGTGTGTGTGTATGCATTTGTGTGTCTATGGGGGATATTGAAGAAGACGGGAAGGAATTTGATATGCAGCAGTGCATCATCAAAAGCCTGTTTGGGTGTAGTTTCTGTTTCTTTTGCACTTTATTCACAATAATTAGCTTAGTAAATTGGTATTTCAATGCTGCAGAACCAGAAATACTGTCTTTTTTTGCTCCATGCATTCCTGTTCCTTGTCAAAACCTGTTCAATTGGAGACTTTTGCATAGATGAGGAATGAGCAAGAAGGCTCACCTCACAGGCTACTAACTGTACCACCACAGTTTTTTTTTTTCCATTTTCACTTTTTTTTTAAATCCCAAACCAAGGCTGGCTAAAAGTAACATCATTTGAATTAATATTTCAGACTATATGCACTCCTCTGGTACCACAAAAGGCTTATAAAAAACTTTTTGCTTACAGGCAAAGCCTGTGAGTTAGTCCAGACTGTCATCTAGAACTGCAAAGCTTCACTCACATGAAATGTCTCACTCTCTTCAACCATCCACCACACAAACCCTCCTTATTTGGCATTAATTTAAACCACAAAAAAACTCCCACCTCTCTACTTTAAACTAAATAAGCTCTGTTTGCTGTTAGGGGTTAGAGTTTTGCCCTGAAACAGCACTGCTGCCAGTCTTTACAGCTGCACCACCACTTCAGGTTCCAACTAAGGGGTTTAGGATATTTATTTGTCACGTCTTAAAATCATTAAATAAAGATGTCTGTGAGGAGTAATGAGGTTGGAGCCTAAACACAAGACTTCAGCTATGGCTTGCTGCAGTGGAGCACAAATAATGGCTTAAATTGTCTAACTGAAATGCAAACTTACTCCCAAAGACCTGTAAACAGGTTTTAATCTCTTATTTACTCTTGTGTCTTTTATTTTGAAACATTTGGCCACTGCTCTGACCTACTTAAAATTGTTGGCGCCCTCTTCGCATTTAAAACTGATTTTGAATGCAGAGCTGAATAACAAGTGTCAGTACAGGTTTGAAGGGACGAGGTGTAAAGACAGGATACTTTGTGGTTTGGCTGCCTGTATGAAAGTTGCGCTGTGAGTGAGTGAGCTGAAAGCACCTGGAGGCTTATGGCTCATTGAACAGAGCAGGTGGAGGTTTAACTGACCTGGCAATCATAGTACAAAGCTAGGTAAAGACCTGTGCTAATAAAGCAGCAGCAAGAAAAACAGACACTTATAACACTTATGAATACATAGTGCTTAACACGTGTAATATGCCATATAAAATTAGCTCAGTGAATCAGCTAACCCTGCAGAGCAACATCTTTCCTATTAGGCTTCCAACTTTTCTGTTGGACCTATTTTTAGTGGAAAAAAATCAATGGCTTTACAGGGCAAGGATTAAGAATGATGGGCATACAGCATAAAAGGTTTATAGGATGTTTGGTTTATTGGTGTTGCCATAAAGTACTTATCACATCCTCAAAATTCCTTCTGCTAAAAGCCCCACAGCAGTTCATTCATTCATCTAAATAAGCTCTCATTAAAAATGTTTTCACCTCATTAGAGAAAAATGGCCTCCTCACATTCAGTGGCTCTCCTGAGGTATTTAAAGCCCCTGAAGCCAGCAGGATGATTTCCTGTTGATGATGTGAGTAACTGTAAGTAAGTGACAGACGAGGATGGGTTTCCACATCTGCGGTGAGAAGCGAACAACTCTGCTAATGGCTGGAGGAAAAGTAGGCAGGACTGGATGGACAAAGTTGCTCTTTCCTTCATTAGGGCTCCCTGGAGACGAGAGGAAATGACCAAGTGATGTGGGATGCGTTTGTTGTTGTTGTTGTTGTTGCTGTGTGTTTGCAACATGAGAGATGTTTATTGGTTTTTATTTCTATAGTGGCAAGAAGCAAAAAAAAAGTGATTTGAGCTTGAAGAAAGATGATCTGCCCTTTATTTGTAGCTATATTTAAAACTTGGAGACAATTTTCCATATTGACATATCCTTATCTGGAGGGTAGGAAACAGTCTACAGCATGTTTTTCCATCTGCTGCTACTGCTAGTGGGGTGAATTTTAGCTCGGAGTTGTTGTGCTCTGATTGCTGCATTTTTAGAGTCTTTGCAGGAAAAAAAAACTAGTTTGATTCAATTAGAAATAAAATTACAGAAAAAAAATCATGTAAACGTTAGATTAAATGATTCTGTCCGTGTTTGATGCTATATCTTTATTCAAAGTTAGTAAGTACACACTTAAAAAGGGACACAAGTAACCTCCAAAAATCAGTAGTGATATTAAAGGGGAATTCCAGCAATTTAGTAGCATAATAAAATAATATTGTTGGGCACACAATTAAAAGTTTATAACAAAGCAATTGGTGGCTAGCAGTTCAGCTGGAGATTTTGATTCCAACCTCCTAGTCCAGTGTAGTGAATCCTGCAGTTGCACACAGCTCTATGAAGGTGTGTTGCATTTTACAACTTACTGATTTAACTTTAAAGCCTAAGCTTGATTGTTTCGGCTCAACATCGCATCTCTAATCACTGTTGTTTCCAGCTACATCTTCCAGCTGTTTTAAGAGAGAAAAAAATCTTAGGAATCCCCTCTGTATCCACAGATTACTATCTAATGCAAATAAAAAAGTAAGTACATTAAGCAGCAAAACAGCCAAATATTTCCCTAAAACACAACTTAAAAAAATGCTAATGTTGCTCAATTTGCGGTCATTTACATGGTTTCCAAGTGGCTAAGGTTAAGTTTAACCTCCTTTTTGATATATGAAATGTAGAGTAATTTGCTGTTATTGAAAAGTTGTTTTGTTTTCACATGTTCAGGAAGATTATATAACTTTTTCTTCATGCATTTTACTCCTTCACAGCTCCTTCACAGGACTCTTCAGTGCCTCCTCTGCCTTTTTCCATTCCACCCGACTATGAGTTTTCACCAGACGACCCCCCACCAGAGGGTCCTACAGAGAGCACCACCACCACCACAACCCCCTCTTCCTCCACCACCTCTAGTGGCAACTCCCAGGAGCTACTCTATAATGACAAACTCATACCCATCTATTGCTCCATTCTGGCAGCAGTCGTGGTCGGCTTCATCGCCTTCATCATCTTCAAGAGGTGAGAATGAAGAAAAAAGGTGAAAAAAAGTCCAGAATGTAAAGCACATGCTAACAAAATAATGCATCATGGTACCTGACAGCCCACAGAGGATTATAAATATTGTAAATTAGAGCTGAATTACAATATTTATGACAGTGTTTTGTAAGAACAATAAGTGACATTCAACTAATGAAGGAAAGAGCAAAGAGATCAGATACTCATTACTATGAACGACAGAATACGGTCAGATTTTGAATTTCTACTTTTTAATATTTGATGAAATCATCTGCTGCTTTTCTGGTTGAGAGCATGCTGTTGTCCTGTGGGCCTCAAATGCTCTGTTTACTCTCCTCTCATGTATTTGAAACACATGCTGCTCCTCTAATGCCCGCACAAACAGCCAACAACTTTTGAATATTGAATGGACAATATGTTTGTCCAACCATGTTGTTTGGCAAGGCAAGTGCTGCAAGTCTCCATTTAGACATGGACCTTAAGGAATATTGGAGCAGAGGTGGGCTAACACTGAAACTCCCACCAGCTTTGTAAGATTTAGCTGCAATTGCCTCAACAATCTGTCCCAACATTTGCTTCTTTATTAATTTGGATGTACACTTCCGTAGATGTGGGAATGAAAAAAAATAAACTACTGTTTCTCTTGGGAGGAAAATCTCTAAACAACATTTTTAATCCTAAAAATAAATCAGCACCGGTACACAAATACACACAAACAGTATTGATTTCCTGTGTTTTTGCTGAGTCCATTTTTTTTCTCATGTCTTACGTATTTATGTAGATGGAACAGCTGTAAGCAGAACAAGCAAGGAGCCGACAACTGCACAGCCAACCAGAACCAGACACCGTCGCCCGAAGGAGAGAAGCTGCACAGTGACAGCGGCATTTCTGTGGACAGCCAGAGTCTGCAGGAGCAGCAGGCCCAGTCTCAGGCGCAGACAGGTAACACACTCATACCTGTACATAAACAGGCCACTCCCTCAGAGCAGACTGGAAGAATAGCAACCTCAAGATCAATTTGATGGTTCACTGACTTTGAACAGGGTGATTGCTATATATGTCACAGTCACTATGCAGCTCGATTGCCTGTTTCTTTACTCTGTAACTTGGGTTGGTGGGTAGGATCAAAGAGCTAAAATGCTCTCTGATTTTTATTACAACCAGATCAGAAGTATAGAAAAGTATAATTTCAACTTAACTACTGGTAATTGTGGCTATGAGGAGGATATTTTTTATGTCGAGGGTGTAGGAATGCTGGCTGGGAGCAGTGCTGGAAGAAATGTGAGCAAACTTTGATGCCATGTCTAATTCAAGACTTGAGCTTTCAGGACATCAATTGTTGTTACAAGTTTTGTGCCTAGTTGGCATTTACATCAAAACTCCTGCTACAGAAACCTGGGACTGAATTTGTGACTTAGATGTAGAACTAGAAATTGTTGCACAAAATAGCATTTTTTAACATGACGTTCCTTTATGGCATAGTGCAATAGTGCATATTTTTCAGACTCAAATTTGCGGTAAGAACATTTTAGCACAAAAGTCAGTGTTTGTCTAATTCTGAATTCTTCTAGTGATGAGTTTCTTCCAATCCACAAATAAGTCAGATGAAATTTTGTGACTGTACATGAAGACTGCACCTTGAACTGTCCCACCATGTCAGAAAAGGAAAGGAAATTCATCCTCTGGAAGGAAAAATATAGTGCATTCATCAGCTCCATCTTAAATATGACCTTTCAAACCTACTGTTGCAAATCAGCAAACAAAGATTACGACACTTTCTGTGCTATAGTGTTTGTCTTTTGTGCTCTTGGCAGTTTCCAGTCCTGTCCTGACAAACCAGTTTGAGAGACTAGGACTTTTAAAATCACATGCTTGGCCAAGTCATGGTAAACGCAGAATGCAGATTTTGAAAAAAAAGACTCAAGAACGGTTCCCTCTATGTTAGAACAGCATGGTCATGTGTTGAACTTTACTTAATTTACCTAAAATTACAAATAATGAAATCGCATGATCATCTTTTCCCTCCGCAGTTGTCACCGTAGATGAAGAGCCGTGTTTGCTCCTTCCTCTCCACACCAGAGAGAAAGTGGAGAAGCTGTTGTTCAAGGGCAACGAAGGAGACAACCGCAACCACATGGATGACAGCGACTGGTGCAACCTGGCGGGCCTACTGGGATACGAAGAGGAGAGGATTGCGACCTTCCGGCAGGAAGAGCATCCTGTACGTGCGCTCTTATCTGACTGGGCTAGCAAGGACTGCGCCAGCATCGACACGCTGTGCACGGCCCTGCGCAAGATCAACCGTGATGACATTGCCCAGAGTCTGGTGCTAAGCCCAAGCACTGGAAAACCAACTGCCACTTCAGTAGTGTGATTTAAGCTTGACAGTATGCAAAACACCAGAACCGTAATATTCTTTAATGGCCTCACTCATTCCACATGATTCATGCTAGAAAAGCTCTAAGCTGTTTTCTCATGAAGCCAGCAGTCACGGTGATGATCAAAAATCATTAATATGAAGAACTATCCAGGGACACACACAGTAAGATGCCTAACTATTAATGTACCTAATCAGATCAGTCAAAGGAAGCTAAACCCTTCACTTTATCATCAAAATGGTTATATAATTATTCATTCTCACGTTTCAAAATCTACACTATGTAAAATCTGTGCAGAGGGAAACTGTCTATGATAATTCCATTTTGAGTCTAGATATCCACCCACCTTTCCACACTGTCTGACATGCAGCTTACAGTCTTCATTAACTACACTGAAGCGATTTAAATTTTATGTGGCTACACGGCTCTTTTGTCCCTACAGTTACAATTACATCTACATGTTTGCTCCTCTGCATCTTAACTCTTCATTCATAAACACACATAGTCAGCGTGTCTCTTACCTATAACATTCATAAGCCAGTGTTGTATATCTGAATGTTACTTTACACGTCTCTGCTACCAAAGAGGAGCAAACATCACAAGACTGTACCTGACAAGCGACATTATTTACATGCCATGTCAGATTTTTTGAATGTCAGCTGTCAATGGCTTTTGTTTTACTGCCATCCAATGAGGCCTGCATACCAAAGAGTTTCTGGATCTTTGACATTTATGACAACTTGAAGAAGAATGCTTGGATGTGTTTCAAAAGAGACTGTTCTCCTGCAGCGAAAGTGAAAGCTAAATTTGGCTATTTACTCTTATTAAGAGTCTCAATCTTAATCTCAACATCTGCTTCATTTTGAGTGATTTCTGTAGACTCTTAATTTTCCCAACAAGTGCTACAAGAACTGCTGGCTGTACTCTGTGGGGAACATGAGGCAACATGAGACACTATTCTCCCTGCTCAGGCCTATCTGCATAACACAGGAGCTCCCAACAGACTCCTTCATACTGACCCAGAAAAGGGAGAGACATGGATACTATATATACACTACTATGTATACTGTATGTACATAGTCAGACACCAAATAGAGACGTACATATACTGTACATACATTCACAAATAGACCTACATTATGTAACAATGCATGCATGTACTGTAATGTACAAACAAAGACACACAGATCATGTACACATTTGCATTCTTATTCCCGGAAAACTATGATCCTGCCATATACCTTGGGGATATCTCGTATGAGGGAACCATATGCTGTGCATTGTCATTAATGAAAGCCAATATAAAGGAAAATTCAAATTCATTTAATTTGCAATGTGTGACATAGATGTTGAAATAACAGTTATCAGCAACTCATAATCATTCAGTGAACAAATTTCAAGATATGCACATTCAAAATAATCAGAAGGTAAAACAAAACTCAAGGGTTTTCTATGTTTTTTGCTTAATTTCTCAGGGTATCTTGAATGGCTTTGTTTCTACATCAATATTACAGTTATTATTGCACCCTGTGTAACAATCTGTAGCTGTTCAAGACGAAGCACTGTGTTTATCCAAAGCAGTGATTCTTGCGACTGACAATCCTTTAAAGGAGGTGAATAAGAGAGGCAAACTGGCTAGAGAAAAAGAAAAAAGGGTGTCTTGTTTCCTCATTGTTTACAACAATGACCTCTGGATAAAAGGTAAGTCAGGGGAGACATAAGTCAAAGGATGTGGGGATGAATTCAGACCAAGGGAAAGCGGAAAAGTTTTAGATTACCTTAACGTAATGGTGAAACCCAGGAATCTGCATTTGCATTAATCAGCTTGTTTAAGTATGAGGATGCTTTCCTCTCCTCAAGGCTATATGTGCTCAGTGCTTGCTGCACCTATTTGGTTTGAATTTGCCAGAGCATAATTTACATTCTTATTACACTGATATTATTAAGCTGCCAACTGAGAAACCACTGCACCAGTTTTTTCTTGTTTACTGTCTGTTTGGGGGACTTTAATTGAAGGGGCAAATAGTTTAATATGAATTTAATTTGCCAACATCACCACCTTAATCTGTTACTGTCGAGTGCAGGTTATAATTGTTACTAACTGTTAGTATACTGACTTCATGCTGTAGTGTTAATTTAAATGAAGGTATTCTCACTCTACTCTCTAAGGGTTGTTGTATTTCCCCAAATAACAACTGCAAATGGTATTATGTTTCTTATTGTCTAGGACTGTAGCACTTAAATGTGTAATTGTCTTTTTTGCATCACAAGTGCCTGTGAACTGTATTAGGTGTCCACTGATGTACATTTTTGTTTTAAGCTGTTTTTGTAAGTAAATCCTTGAGTTGTTTGCCCCTTTTTTACTTGTATATAATTTATCCTTTTGAAATTTTTATTTACGTTAAAACCAAAAGGGCACTAATGTATAATATCTGTGAGCGGGACATAATTTAAATATTAGTGTTGTCCTAGTTTAAAAGGGTAAGAAGGAGAAAGACAGGAGAGGTGCCTTTGTAAGGTACTTGATGTAATTAACAAATTTATCATCATCAAGTGTATTAATGTAGTGCATAATTCAGACTGCACATGAATAGGGAAAGCAACTTTTAATAAAGGTCTTTTAGAATTATAAGAAATTGAACTCACTTTGATTGTCCATTTGGATAAACAACAAAACTCTGCCAGAAATACACCTTTTTTAGGTTCCCCGCAGTGCAAATCTCTCTTTGCAGTATTTCCAAGAAAATATTTTATATCTTAATCATTTCATGCAAAGATTCGTTGACAGGATTAATACTAGTCTTATATTAATGGATAAATGTAGAGCTATAGCCAGCAACCAGTAAGCTTAGCAAACCTTAGCCTAAATACTAGAAACAGGAAGAAACAGGTAGCCTAGTTCTGTTCAAAGGGAGCATAATTTTCAAACCAGCAGCCACAAAGCTAATTAACATGTTATATCTTATTATCTTATTTGTTAAGGTTTAGATGTAAGAACAGAAAGTTGTGTTGTAACACGGGTTAAATAACAGACTATGCTAGCCTGGTTTTGTTTTTGTTTTGTTTCCTTTGGACAGAGCCAGGCCAGGCCAAAACATCGTAGAGCTAAATCATCCGTTTGGTTTGTGTCATCTAAAACATCTTTTTGTTTCCTGTAAATGTACTCCATATCAGCCTTTGCCACAAAATGACCTTCCCTGAAAGCTCCTTGCTTATTGTACTGTAGCATAGTCAACATGATCTTCAGAAAACAGCGACCAGAAATAGACATTGTACAATAAAGCGTATTAAGGGTGAACCTGTCATGATATTGCACTTGAGAGTAACAAAGTAATCAGATAGGTGCTTAAGGGTGGAGGAGGGGAACTACTTGGAGGGTGAGAAAAAAAAAAAAAACCCTGGTAAAAGTGACACTGTTACTGTGCACCAGGACTGAAATGTATAGATTTGAAAAATACTGAATGTTCCTTGTATACTAATACGTATTCTGTACTTTACTTAATGTGAATTTGCTAAATTCCTACTTTAGACAAACAGTTGAATGAATAATAAAGTTCGAGTCCCCTGGTCCTCTCTGTATTTATCCAACTCTGTTCACATATCCACAGAGTAAATCCACATGAATGTAATCATAATCTTAACACACACACAAACACACACACGTACACACTCAAACACACAAACACACACACACACACACACACACACGTATACATATACAACACAGTAGTATGGAAGCCCAAAGTGTTCAATAGTAAATAAACAATAAGACACTCATATGAATAAAATAAAATAAATACGATTAAATCTGATTTTAAAGTTCATGCATCATTTATGAAATAAAAAATAATTCTAAAGAATATCTGTTTTGATAAAAAAGAATGACAAAATTACATTACAACCTACTGTTTTACATAGCCAATATTTTGCACTCTGGGGCTTCATACATATGCCTGCACAAAATCACAATAAGGTTTCATCTTGAAACAGCCATGGGTTATTTTAGGATGAGGAAGGCCTGTGCATTTTCCTCAAGAGCCGCTAAAGTCCTTCTGACATGTAATCCAAGCCAAACGAGACAAGGAAGGATTGAAGAGGAAGTGAGACTGAAAGGGAGTGGGTTTAGACTCTTTCCTATTTAGCTTCATCAAACTGACTGCAGGAGTTATGGCATTGCGTGTGGCCAGTCTAGCAATGGCAACACAATACTATAATAATAGATACCAACAGCCTGTCAACACAATTTCACTTACTGTGGTGAGTGATTCAGCAAGCTAATGGTGCATGAAATGACACATGCTAGCACAATGACTCCCACTGGTTTTATATAAATATGTCACTGTGGTCTTAACTCAGCAGTAGGATACATGTGTTAATATATCGTAATGGATTCATTGCAAATGTTTTATTTCAACCATAAATTATTTATGTGTTGGATAATTTTAGTGGACGTTCAAAGATATATTAACATGAGACCTTATTGATCAAGATTGGGTAAATTTACAGTACATGTTACAGCTGATTGATGTACAGGCTACAGAGGTAGGAAAGTGATACAGTATATATTTAAATAAGAAATATAACACAATAATAAGACAGTGACATTACAATATATGTATTTGCTGCTTGCTGTAAGTACATAGATAATGTGTTTGATGATGAAACTAAAATATACCCAAACTTTCCAAAATAAGTTTATAAAAAAAAGACAAACTTTCTACTAGGACCTGCTTCACTATGCTCTCAGTGCAATTACACTTGATGTAAGTTATCATCAATCTTTGACCTCAGTCCCAGCAGACAGATCTGCCTTTGCTTATTCAGATCAGAAATGGCGTTAATCGGTTCTGACCCAGTCCCAGTACCCAGGATCAGTTTCTAAGTGAACCGTATTTCAAATGGAAAACACATTCCCCTGTTAACTGTCGGTAACCTCCAGTGAGCCGTTAGTGAGGAATGTTCGATGTGTGAAGGGAACCATGTGTGCAGGAGTGACATGTGGTGATGAAAGAGGATAGGCCATGTTGAGTGTGGTTGATTAGCTCAGTTTTGACCAAATGTTAAACAGAGTCAAGAAAAGCTGTTTCCTCCGAGTTGCTCCACTCATAGACTGCGCAGCATCTTGCAGTCTGTGTTTTTGTAGTAATAAAAGAAATTGATTTAATTTTCTCAAGGTTGTATAGTCTTAAATACTTGAAATATCTTCTGACCATAATGCCTTTGTGTCTCATTCCATGCAAGTTAGCACAATTTTTAGAAAAAGGCATTCAGTGGGATGAGGTCAAAGGTCAGAAGCATCTTCATCTTTATGACCAAAAGAAGAGTGTCCCTCTGAGGATCACCGCTGACGCTCATGATGATCTATGAGTGACTGTAGCAAGTCTGCTGATCATTGATCATTCCAGATGATAGCACACGTGTTCTCTTTGGTCACAGAGGGCTTTAACAGGAGATCAAACACAAGGTGCAACCTTTGAAAGTGGCGAAAAGGTGAGACAGAAGAAGGGAAGTGACTGATCTTCTCTGAGTCAGAGGTCGGTGTTTGACAAGGTTACAGAGGCAGAGCAGGTTTCTTGTTTCTTTATGAGACACAAAACATAAATTTGTGGGTCAGTTTAAATTTGAAAACAACACAATTAGGTTTGTTTCAATTAAGTTTGAAATGACTTCTTCCCAATACTGCAAATGAGAGCAGAATTAACCAATATTTAAACAATTACAATTAGGGTAAACCAAAACTGGGGTCCTCAGGACTGTTGAGGCTGTACAGGTCATCTGACAAACCATTAATCTGCCTTTTTAGTTCTTGTTTAAATACGACAAAGTTCCATGTCAAAATTAGTTTAGTCATCACAGTAACATTCTGTCTAATGTCAAGCCTGAGAAAATTAATGTATTTTATATGTTGGCTTGATTTTGAAGAAGTAGGTTTGACAAAAAGCTCATTCAAGTTGCTATTGGAACCAAAGAATAGCATTCACTGGCATCTGCTATTTTGATTTTGACCACTGGTTTTTTTTTGTAAGAATTTCTTTATTCAAAACTTGCTGCACAAGTCACAAAATTTATTTATCATCATCTTACAACACAAGTCTGTACAATGTAGTTTACCATCCCATCATGCCACCAATAAAACAGATTTCAATGGATTAACAATAAAAAAGTTGATAGAAATTAAACCTATATACATTTAAATCCAAAGGATGAGTAAAGAAGTCTGACAGCCTGAAGAAAAAAGCTGTAGTCTGGTAGGGTTAGGTCCACAGTTACAATTTTACTTTATATTTATCTTAAAAATATTCTACATCCTTCGATGAAAACCATGTATCTCCATATAAAAAACATGTGCTCAACTGTAAATACTGTAAATCCACCCTGCAGAGTACACTTTGTGGGATACACAGAGTTCCCTCTCTGTTTTCTGCTGTGTTTACATTTTGGCCACTCAAAGGGAGCCACATAACACATCGTTTTACAAGCTGTCCATCTATAAAAATGAAGTGATGTGGTTTGCCACTCTGTTCTATTATTCTGCTCTTCTTCCTCCTCTCCCACCTGTCTGTCTGCTGGAGCAGAGAGTGAGTCTCTGCCAGCAACGCACACAATTAAGTGAGGAGTGATGAAATTATCTCTCTGGCCAGGGCAAATGGCAGGATGGAGGGGATGGAGAGGCAAAGTGGGAGGGAGGGAGAGTCCATTCTGCTTCTCTCTGAGGCTGAGGGAAATTCTATTAGAGCTATAATAGAGCCATTTTTCACCTCCATCTACATCAGTCTGTTATACAATTCCTCCTGTTGTCCTTTCCACTCTCCTCTTTAAATATGGCGCAGCCTCTTCTCTTTTCTTTGAGCTCCTGTATGTCTCTTCTGAGTTACATTCACCATTTTTTATCAAACAGCCATGTGATGTAAATAAAACAGAACAAGCTTTACACTGACCTCCAACTAATTGAAAATGGATTTTTAAAAAACAAAAAATGTCAAGTTTTATCAATCCAATGAAAAGTCATATTGAGTCAACAGTAAAGTCATTTCTTTGCAACAACATCTTTGTTGACTGAAGAGTCATAAAGTGTGTGTGTCCTTTCTGAAGCAGATGATTAGAGCTGTATGATGGCAGTGTGCCTTGAAGAGTCACAGCTTTTAGTGGCTCCATTTCCAGTGATGATGAAGGTTTAATGTGTTTATAAGGCAACACGAAATTAGAAACACTGACACAATTCACCCAGTAAGTCTTACAGAAACTCATAATTGGTGAGACATTCCAGCCAGTGGCTTTGTGGTGAACAGGAAAGGATTTATTTGTTTGTTACAGGTTGATTCAGGGGAAATGCCATTAAAAAAAAGTGCCAGTTTAATTGCATCAGACATAAAACCTCCCATGTTTCCTGTTTCTATTTATGTATTGCATCTGTCTGCCAGGTGCCTGGCACACGCACATCAGCTGAGCCACTAGAAAGCTAATCAATCACTCACTTACAGGGATGTGCATATTTTCAGATTTGATGTTAACAAGAATAAGAACAAGAATCTGTTTTGAAAGAAAATCCGACCATCCATCACAACAACAACAACAGCCAGGCAGAACACATTTTTCACATGTTGGCTTGCTTCATTGCACATTAATACAATTTTTTTTTCATACTTCCTCCATTTTGTTCTTTTGTCAGCCCATCCTGATAAGTTAGTCACTTTAACTGACATGTCATGACAAATACCACCTACAGCAGAGTTACAAACGAACCAAGACGATTGAGATATCTCCAATGCTTGATCCGCACTTAGAGCTACAAAGACACTGCTGACTGACATCCTGAGTGAACTGCATATTTCAAACACCTGTCAAAGACGACTGACTTTAAACCTTATAACCACCTAAAATGTAATGCTTCAAATTTAAATGTCCTTTAGGTTCCAAAGAAGTCAATGTTATATATAAACAACAAGTAAAGTAGTAAAACAAGTACCATAGATAATAAATAACATCCATGAGATCAGCAAGAGAGTATTGAAGCAATATCCAGATGTGTCTATTCCAAGGAATTAAATTTAAAAAACTGATCTGAGGTAATGAAGATATTATTTTTTCTTCAATTATTTTTTTTACAACTATTCTTATTTGATGGTAAAGGTTACTTTGACAAAAATACATTAAACTTTAAGTTGGATGATGTAACTACTGAGGCTGTATACATAGAAACTTTTCAAAAAATGGGCAAGATTGGCCAGTAAACAAGTCATTGATATATTTCAGGTTTTCTATTACAAAGGAGGACAAGAGAAAGGAAATTCACAACATCTGAAAGCATCTGACTGAAGTAAATCTTTTAGAATTAAGGGAAATCTAATGTTCTATTATTGCGTTATTGCAAAATGTAGCCACAGTGGCTACTGTTCATCAAAAGCTAATTTGTCTCACAATTTAAGTGATACACACTGAAGTTAATGGAAGTAAATTGCTGCCTGCAAGTAGGAAATCAACCTTTCCAAGTTAAGCTGAGGGGTTTTCCAAGTTAGATCTATTGCAAAACCTTAATGTGCTGTTAATACACTTACGATGTTTTCAAAGATTCAACATGACAATCAGTGAGCTGTAGACATGCTGGCGATTACATTTTGTCCTTTTTTGCTCCTCAAGACTAGTTGTTTACCCTCTCTTTTCAGTCTTTTTGCTGAGCTAAGTTAAATTAGTAGCTAATAGCAGGTTCACTCTATTTAACATGGGCATTAGGAAGGTATTTTTTTACACACAAATCCATGTTGCTTTCTGGACCCCATTCTTTAAAAATGTTTTTCTGATTTTTATGTCCCCCATAATGTCAGACTTTGAACATACGGATTTGTATCTGTGCAAATTTTGTCACTGAAGAGTTGTTCTGACATTCCTGCACTGAAGGGGGAGCTGCACACTTCTCTAAAATCTGAAATTAAAATGCACCAGGGTCAAGCTAGAATTGGTTCATCACAAATTCAGAAATAAATCACAGGTATCAACCCCAGCAGATTCATAGTGAGGTATGTAATAGTTCTTTCACTGATCAACCCAGTGCAAGCAGCAGTGGTGGGTGGGGCACAAAAACTATGATCGATAGATATGTAATTTCTCAATGAAAAAGATTGATTAGGTGCGTATCCAGCCCCCTTTCAGAGCTTTTTTTGGTACTTTAATGCAAGAAGAGCATTTTTAAAAAGAATTGATTGTAGCAGTATTTTTACACCCTTTAAAAGCTTCCAAAAAGCAGAGAAATTCATATCCACACCTTGTAGCTGTGGGTCTTCTGAGCCCTGTTGGAAGTTCTGTCTTGGTGAAAATATTTTAACCATCTGTATGATCTCTTCAAGATGTGTGTTGTTTGTGCTATGTCCACTTCATCTTACTGGAACTGGTATCTGGACTGTATTTTGCACAGAGCATACAGGAAACTGGAACTCTGTCCCTACATTCTGCATCATGATATCTGATTAGCTTTCAGAATAGCCAAGGACAAGCATTGATGTTGTACATCTTATATAATATACAGGCTTGAGTTTCATTCCAGCAACCAGTCAGTATGGTGAATGCAGGTATAGAGTGATGTTCATGATGTCACATTGATATGGCCTCTAAATAAAGGAGTGATGTAATGTTGCACTGTGGATGTGGAAGAGGACACGGGAGCAGATTATTGTACTCCAGAAGATAATACAGCTCTCTTGTTTGACATGGACCTTTCCCACATCTACCTAGACATCTAGGTAAGAAAAAAGAGCCTGTGGCTATTTTTGTGCTTCATCCCTGTGATTTTATGTGATAAGGACATTGATACTAAGTTAAGCAAGAGTATTAAGGATGACATCCTATGAATAAAATGCTTTGTGGCAGAGACCCAACTCTCTTTAATAGAAGGTTAAAAAATGACTCTCGTGGCTTGCTGTTTATGCAAAAGTAAGACATGTTTTGTTGTTGTTGAGAAGCCACTTGAGACAACATGTGATTTATGGATCTGGTCTATATAAATGACTTTACTCAGCTTGTTACCTAATTGGTTTTAAATGGGCCTTATTTTTTCTGAAATGGCAGAGAACTCTGTCAGCCTTCAGTTCAACACAATGTCCAATGAAATATAAATATATTTAAAGATAATAAGTTAGAAAATCCTAAGTATGACCTAACATTGTGAAGAATCCCACAAACATGTGTTTCTAGGCTCTTTCCCCTGCATTGTTGAGGTATGTTCATGGTCTGTGATGACAGACAGAGGCCCAATCGGTCAACATCAGTTTTAGTGCTAACCTGAGGCAGAATGTGTTGCAGCTTGTCTGTTTGTGATGTATGCAAACTGCAACAGGGATTCTGTGAATTGAAAGTGAGAGGCCTGCCTCTAAGTATTTCTAGGAAAACATAAGTTGAACACAAAAGCACCCCAGTGATAAGCTCCTTGAGATGCTCCTCGATAAGCTTAGTTGAGCATACACAGAGGGAGGCAAATGCACAACTTCTGTGAACCGGTACTACACGACTGATTCATCACACTAAGACGCAGGGAACAAATGTCTCTGAACATCCCATGTATCCCAAGGGACATCCACTGTTTAAAAGGCTTTTCTCTCAATTTAATTCAGGAAGGCTCGGATTGCTGTCGACTCAGTGCCATTCAACCACTAGCAGAGCTTTGCAGTTAATGCTGGTGGGGCCTTCTGTAGCAGCTGTGGAAGGTCAGCCATGCCGCCCTCAGATTCATCCCGAAACGTCTCCTCAGAAAAAAACAGCATCAGAACTGTAGAAAAGAAATCAGGGTAATGAAAAAAGTGACTTTTGTCCCATGTTTTCCTGACATGCTCTCACTCTCTTTGGTACAATTAGATCTAACAGCAGTTCCAGTTGACTTATCCAATAAGCAATTTTTAAGGTCTTATCAAAAGTTTGAATTTTGGCCTGTTCCAGACCAACGCTGACTGACTCCCATGGTATCTAGCAGTGTGGGACAATGGCTCAGGACCATACACTGAACCAGATATCAAAACCTTTAATAGCTGTCAGTCACAGATCTACACAAAAAACAAAATCTGTTAAACACAAGTAGACAGAGGCTATATTGCAACCATGAATATTTTATATCATGGTTGCAAAATAGCCTAAAAGTAGCACACTGCATCTTTAAGTAACTAGCTTCAGGAAAACTCTTTTTGTCTAAATAGATTCAACTTTATTACTTTTATCTTATCATTAACCATTTTTTCCCCATTTTCTTTATTCATGTCATGGTAGCAAACAATTTACTCAACCCAGACATGACTCACTGAACCATCTAGCTATTGTTTTCTGGTGAATTTACTTGATTCATTATCTTAAGATACAGGTTTTTACTGCCACTGGCCACTGCAGCCTTAGCAGTGAAGAGACTGAGATATATATATATATATATATATATTTGAAGTTTTAAATTGATTTTGAAAGATCTCAAGGGAGCAATGCTTGTTATTTCTTTCTTCCGGCTTATTAATATTGCTCTTATTGGCTAAGAAGGACAATATTTCAACACAACTTGAAGAAAAATTGTAGATGCTAACACATAATCTTGCAGCACCATCATGACCAAGTTTATATTTTATGTATCCCTGTGAAGATCAAGAGACACTTGTTTACCTTCAGGGTATTCCTCTTCTTCAGTGTTGGATGTGGCCCCCTGAGCTGAGTTTAACCAAGAGGGCCATCATGTCTGCCTGCCATACAAAACAACAGATAGTCTGGCATTCAGTCTTGCTCTTCCAAATCCCATTCTTCTCTTCCTATTCCAGATTTGTACAGAGGCAGCGCCGAGTGTCAGTTTCAGCTACAGTATCAGCTGTCAGGGATTGGAGTCAGATCAAAGTGGGATAGTGAAAAGACTGAGATCCACTCTCTGACTCCTAACCATACAAAGAAGCTCAGGAGTAACCCCCCCTCCCCCAGGAGTTGTAATGGGAGCGTCTAACCCTGTGTACCCTGTGTAACACAGCTATTCGGGCCAACCCAAGGGAGCAACAAGGGCAGATAGCAAGCAGCCAAAGATGAGACTTTGATAACATAGACCAAAGGTAGTCGATCCTTAACCTTAGCATTTTACTAAATGAGCTTTTAGACTCAGACTAAATTTGACAGTTATAATGCAAGATGCTTTCCTTTTCACATACTCAGCCACCACAATAAAATTTGTAAGTCCAGTTATTTTTAAATCATTTTAATTGCAGCACTCCCGACAGTCAACATCCTACTTTTACCTTATTTTAGTCTTTGTTAATCTGGTGTTTTCCTGTCTGCTGCATCATGACCAACTATCCTCCTCTTATCCCTTTAGAAAACAAGAGAAAACTGAGTTAGGACCGATCTGCTGCCTAATTTATCTCAAATCCTCTGTGATGCAGATCTTATTTCAGCCTCTTAGTACCACACAGGAAGAAGAAGCCTGTCGATAAACAGCCCATGGTCACTGTTGGAGGGAGTGAAGTGGTGATGGTGGAGGTGGGGCGGGGCAGGGAGGAGGAAAAAGAACATAGTGACACAGTGGAAAAGAAAAGAAGAGGGGTTGTCATTATCTTTTGTCTAGTTCATCACTCACTCCATCAACCTCTGGACTTCTAATTCCTGGGATAAACTTAATTAGAGAATACAAACAAATTAGCTAAAAGCATTCCAAGTGAATTGACAATCAGAATACTGCATATAATCTGGTCTGACAAAATGACTTGAAAACTGGGTGTGAGATTTTTATTTTTCTTGTTGCACGTTTACTAGTTCTTTCAGTCTTTCATGACAATAAGATTTTTAGCCATTAAATAATAAAGGAAATGGTCCAGCATTTTGGAAAATATGCTTATTGGTTTCCTTACCAAGAGTAAGACAAGGAGATTGATGCTAATCTCACACCAGCATGGTAAATATGGAGCTATTTCCATAGCATATTAGCTTAGCACATAAAAAGCTATCTTGGCTCTGTTCATAACTGTTGTGCTTTAGTTTTTACATTGATTAGATAAGATGAAGTCTAATTAAAATTGCTACATGTAAGTTTTCACTGAAGCCAAAGGTCATTTTGCTGGGAGTAGGTTCTAGTGGTAAGTGGTTGTTATTCACTAAAAGCAGACAGATGAACTTGCTAGTTAGTTAGCATAGTAACAGTATCAGAAGAAAAGAACTAAGAAAACTGAATCAAAGCAAATTAAAATGGCATTTCTTTTTACTGTTGTAGACCTCTCTTTTCGAAAGGTTCTGTGTCTTGTTAAATCAGTCATACACATAATACTGTCCAAGCTCTGTCTGTAGACATGTTGCCATATTATGTGAAGGGGCAAAATGCCACACAATGTGTTGTCATCAACTCTGTTTTTAATAATGGCTAACAATGAGTAACCTGGCTAAAACTGGTGTCTGGTATGATGGTATTTTGGTTTTCCAACTCGTATTGGAATGTAGTCAGTTCAGTTATGGCATTATTCCCAACCCCAACTTCCTAGGAAAAAATGACACAAAAAATAAGCTTTTTTTTGGAGTGACACAAAAGGCAAAAGGCCCAGATGCTTTTTAAGATGTTAACCATCTTAAGCGACTCTCTCTAGGCTAATGTACATCTAAAGGACTAAATGAAGCAGTCATTGGGTGACAGCAGAACCAGATGGCATGAGGAAGCCTTCTGGTAATCCTCTGATCTAATATTTCAAATGGAAGGCTGATAGAAAAGCATGTCAAGGAGAGCCAGATTTATGATAATGGTATCTTTATCATAGTGGAGTTTTATGGGATTAATTGTTGATTAATCATGACGACATATATATAAATACATATATATAAAATCATTCACTAGCAGACAAGAGAGGCAGATGAGATCTAATTAGATTTTGGTTTTATTCCAGGTTTAATGGAGCATGGCTAATGTGGTTAAAATAAAGAAATAAATCAAAACTATTTGTACATTATATCAAGAAAGACATGGATTTCTCTCTTGTGAAATGTTTTTTACAAAACAGCAAGGATGTCATTGTAAATCCAAGCAGAACACAGCATGGATCAAGGTCACGGTACATATATTTCACTTTACTACATGCTGATTTTTCACACATGGTTTGTTGAGTCGATTTAACGACTTCTAGGATTCTAGTATTGCAGCTACAGTCCCATGACTGTCCGGCCTTCTCAGGAGTATAGAATTCACCAGGGAAATCTAATTACTCTCGAGAGAAACAGTAGATGGCCGGATATGTCCATATCAACAAAGGCTCTATCAAAAAAGAAGGCCTTGCTAAAAAACAAGAAAAAAAACAAGGAAAAGAAAAACTTTTTTGTTTATAAAAAAAAGAAAAAGTTATAAAAAGTTACCTACTGGTTACATGAAGGCAGACACTTGTCAATGTATAAACTTGGGTCAAACATGGCCTTAAAAAAAATGAATAAAAGACTCAACATACTGTACTTGTATCTTTTTGTCTTAATCCTATTCCCAAATAAATTTTCCAGCATCAAGTGGCAGCATTAATCAACATTTATTCTCAAAACAGGACCTTGCACATGTCTTTCCAGCTGGAGGCGCTCAACACGATGGTGGAGAAGAAATGTTTAGGGAATTCTAGATTGGAAATAACATTAAATTAAATTACTTCTTTCTACTGACAAAGCAGATCCACTATTAATTAAAACTTGTTTCACATAAATCCATTTATAGAAGATTTTCACTGGCTGAAATCTTGTAAAAATTAGACTGAAGTTCACATAATTATACTTCAGTGCATTGTGTCAGTGGTGCTGACGTGAAGGTCAGTGTTAGGGGAATATGAGAGGTCAAACCTCTGATGGGACCTTTCTTGACCCCTCCAACACACCACACAGGGGACTGACTCCAATCTAGCCCACCACGGCCTCAGCATCTTGTAAAAGTCAACAAGCTGTCACTCATATTTCCCTCTCCTCCCCATCCAAAACCTTCTACTACTTACTTAAAATCTTCCTCTTTATCCTGTCATCTCTTTAGAGTACAAATTCCCTTATTGCAGCAAAGGTTTGCCTCTGAAATTACTTGAGATCTTAAGTGGATGGATAAGTGTTTTTCGTTATGGCTCATAGTTGGATAGAGATGAAGACTTTTAAATTAAAAAAAGGTCAAATGCTACAAAAATGGGTCCCTTTTAACATTTAATTGTGGCTGTTGAGGTATACTAAAAGTATTAAAAATACAGAATAATTATGTGTCTGGACATGGTTGCAAAGTTTGCCATTTTGTTCTGTTTCTTCCAGCCATCTAATGTCAAGTCAGTTATAAGAGCTCCACATCAAGGAAAGCACAGTGAGGTGATTGTATGACAGCAGTTTACAAATGAAAGATAAGGCATAACTTGACACATATGGATTTTGTTAAATTTGACATGTACTGGGGAGTTCAAGAAGGTGGGACAAAATCTGCAAGGATTTAGGAACTGCATTTAGTTAATTTCATTAGATACAGGAAAGGTGACTTAAAAGAAAAAATAGAATAGATGTGTCTGAGAAGAGGATATAGGATCCGCCAGGGAGGGATTAAAGTGCCACATGCATTTCAGGGGGATGCATTATGTCTTTGATCTCGAGAGAAGAGGAATACTAAATCAGTGTTAGCCACTATTTAAGTTTCTTTGCAGCATTTTTGGCCAAATTGTCCCTAAGGCTGGCAATATTTATCTGACATTTAATCCACTACTTTGGTCAAGATTGAAATATATCTACAGCTACTGAGATAATAGTAGGTTGGTTTTGGTTCTTTATCTGGCACCACCACAAGAGTAAAGTTGTCCATTTTTAGGGGAATATCTCAACATCTGCTTGACGTGTGGTCAGTTAATTTTCCAGAGACAGCCATTGTTTCAACAGAGTGTGTTTTACAGACTTGGTAAAGCCCTGACTTCTCCTTTAGTGCCAACATGAGGTTGACTTTTTGAGTGACATTTCTCAGTAATAGTCCAATGGAAATGAAAAAATGTGATCTCTTTACTTTTTAAAGAGAGTCAATCAAGTGTCAATGTTGTGCATGGTGATTTGGTTTTGGTATGTTTTCCTCAAACACAAAACCTGAAAAACAGGGATGCTGGTCGGGAAACAGAAAACACTGCACACAACACATAAAAACAGATAAAACCAAAAAAAAAAATGAAAATAGGCCCCTTTTGATTCTAAAAGGTGTCTTTGAATATGTAACTCCCCACAGCCAACTGCTATCACTTTGAAAGGAAATAATAAACCAAAACACTGGGGCCAAGCTAAAGGAAATAAAAGTTTGAATTTACACGGAAGATGACAATGGAATGGAGGATGGTTGAGAGAGGAATCCCACACAGTTTAAAACAAAAGAAAGAAATATTGTCAAACACACACTCAGCCCAGAGACGCAAACAGAGACGCGAACAGAAACTGAGACAGTCAACTGAGACAGTCAACTGATGGTGTTGACTCTCAGGAGACACACAACCAACTGAGCAGGGAAACACCAGCCTCCCTTTATAACCTTTTCTCAGCCAAGCTGATCACCATCAGCCGAGCGAGAAAATCACAGGTGC
>JAPZDZ010000014.1:10295296-10309093 GCA_029783805.1 Acanthurus tennentii
CCAAAGTTGACAGTCTTTCATGCAGAAAGCACACTGTCAAAATTTAGATCTAAATTTCAAAGCATTAATAGTTTAAGCGTTAGCTAAGAAAAAAGAGTTAGCTGAGAAACAACATTAGTTACAGTTAAAGCTGTTGTCTAGATTAGCTGTTTTTCCCGTCCAGATCACTCCATTACCGATGTGTCCTAGTTACTTTTGTGCAATTTCAGTATTGAACCTTACAAGCATATTCACTTTCTCTCTGTCGGCTAACGTCAGCTGCTAGCCAAACTCGGGAGACAGTCGCGTGCCAGTGTGTCATCAAACTCTGCAACGGCGAACACGAACCGACAGAACGGGATCCCCAGGCCAATGTCTCCCGCTCCATTAACAAGGCTAGCTATTGATCAATGAACAGTCAGCCTTACACATAACGCTAGTTTAAGTGTTTGCCACATGTCGTTGTCCGCTCCACTAACCACTTGCTTTATTTGACTATGGTGGCGGAGTTCAGCTCCGGGGTGACGGAGCTGAGCTCCGAAGGGCTCCAGCCCACTTTAACCCGTGTATAGTTATAGTACCTTGTCAGCTGCTGCCAGCAAATCATCAGCCATCTTGTCCAGGTTAGGAGCCTTGTCTGTGTAAATAAAGCACATCATCTCTTTGAAAACCTCCGGCTCCACGTCGTTGATCTCCACACGGTTCTGACAGAAACAGATGAGGAATGATGAGGTTAGATTTAAGAATTTCACCTGGTATGAGCTTCAGCTACACTATAATCTTACTTTTTAGATACCTACCAATTATCTAATGATGTTTTTGCATTATGCCATTCAAACAAGAATAAAGGAATAAACAATTTAAGATTAACCGAAATTGAAAATATGCCATATTAAGTATCTCCGCACAGTTGAAGTCAATTCATGTTGTTTATTAAATATGAGCTGCACTTTCTTTGGGGTATTGCAGACTATTACAAGGACTGCGAATGAGGCCGTACTGCATGATTAAACAGCACAGTAGGTGTGAGATTGGCAGAGAGACTCCCTGTGCAAAACAACATGATCGACCTTTACTGTAAACAATGTGACAGAATTACAAGTTCAAACTACTCGATTGTTTGAAACGATGAAGGTCAAAACGTGTGTAAGATTTGTGGTCACAATTTATAGAGATCAAGTCTAACCATTTTTCACCAAGATATATTTTTCATATGTTTTAACTGTTAAATTCAATTTAATATTTAATTTTTCATTATGCGGCACTTCTTTAAATATTTTTCCTTTTTTTAAGTTGCTTATTGTGAACCCTGATACACATAAATGTCGAGACATATTTCCGATAGATGAAAATTAGCTTAAACCTAACGTGATCAGGAAATAAAAACAGTTCTGCCATTCTCAATTTAATTATTAGAGTAAATAAATGTGATTTTTACCGGACTTTTTCTTTTGACTTGCTGTTTGTTTAAAACATAATTTTAAAAGCGTTTTCTTGCCCTGTACATTATCTGCTCCTTTTTCTAGATAAAATATGCTTTGTATTTTACATGTTAGTAAGCAAGTAATACATTTTAAAGTTTGTGACATGAACTCTAAAATGACCTTGGTTTAAAAAGAGCATTTGTGCAGCTTCTCCTGCAATTTCTTTTTTTACAGTCACATGTGCACAAATGAAAAAAAAAAAGCAATTCTCTGCTTCTGCAGCTTTGTCAGTGAAGGATGAATCCTGACCCTCAAGTAGAGCAGGACAATTTCATTTCAGGTGCGCTATCATTCAGTTTCACCAAAAAGCTCTGTGCTGCAGCGTTTTGACAGCACACAATCCTTCACTCACTTTAACCCCTCCACACAGCGGGGAAAAAACTGAACAGTGCAGCCGCTGAGGAACAAAACGAATTTATTTCTAAGAATAAAAAAGCTTTGGGACCTTGGGCTCACCTTTTTGCTCTCTTCCATCTCATGCTCAAACATGGCGCTGAATACAGGGGAACGTGCTGAAAATAGTGGTATGGAAAGATATTAGGACAGCTAAATGTTAGCATATGAATAATCATGGGATCAAACAACACTAAATGTATAAATACATGTGCAAATGTGTGCAAAAAATATACAGTCAAGTATTTTAAACTGGAAGGGCAGAGACAGAACAAAGACAGTATAAACAAGGTGTGTCTTGCTCAGGTCTGTACCTGCCAAGATGGCTTTGTGGGCCTGAAATTCCTGGCCGGCCACACACAAGGAACAGTCTGTGAAGCGGGAGTTCTCCCACAGGCCACCCAGCTCATCCGCTAGCCGGCAGTCGGGAACCTTCACCATGTTCATGGTGTTCTGCCCAGAAATGTTGACCGAGTCCTGCACCACACTCACCTGAGGGGAAGTGATTAAATGAAATACAATAATCCTAAAAAAAAAAAAAAGTGTTGCAGTGTAATGAGAAAAGCTTGAAACCAGGAAACCAAGTCAGTATACCTCACAAAAGAGTGTGAGCTTGTCGTCAGGTAGAAGGCCATTGGCCTCATCTAAGAGGAAGTCCCTTCGGATGAACTTTTTGAAGCCCCAGTCCTTTCCTTGAACAAAGCGGTATGCCCTCTGGCTTTCTGCACACAGCAGGTAAATCCAAAAAGAGGTGTGAATTTAAATTGTAACATATACATCGTAATTCACTTTGTGGCTTCTGTTGCAGTTAAGAGTTTGCACTACCTAGCTGACTCACCCATGGCTTTGGTCTCCTCTCCCTTAGCATTGAGGATGGAGAACTTGAATTTGGCGCGAACCTCTGCCTTTGGACAGCTGACCAGCAGCAGGTAGAGAGACAGGTAGTCTTTGCTCTCCTCGTCCAGGCCCTTGGGATTCACTCGCAAACACCTAATGGTGGAAGACAGTGCAACAAAAAGATCTCCGGTGAAGTTGATGGGGGTAACAACATACCAACCAAGCAATACTAGTGTAAATGACTAGCTGACTGGACTGTTGCACAAATACAGAATACACAGGTACATGAAAAACTATATTCACTTTTTGTCGCTACAGTACAAATTAATTTAATAAAAATTCATTTATCAGATGCTACCAAGTAAAACACAAGTAAATACCTTTTCTAACAGCTGTTATTTATTAATATTACATATAAAATAATTGTTGATAATTGCTACCGAACATGATAAGTAAATTAAATCAGCATGGTTTTTGTTTTTGGTGTGCATGTGTGGCAATATTTAAAAGAAGTGCACAGATTTTTGGATTAAATTATATTAAGTGACCACAGTTTTATTACCAAGCCTGTTTGCATTAAACTGACATACAAGGGGCTTTTCTCTCTGGGAACCAATTCAGTTTTTTCTTGTGTAATAAGGGATCTCAATGAGAATCCACAAAGTTATTCTGTTAAGTGCAGCTTTGTAAGATATCGTGTCTGAGTTGTTCAATTAAAAAATGAAAAAAATGAATGATGATTACAAGAAAACCCTGGTAAAGCAGAATATCTGATCAGACAGTGTGGGACTTTCTAGATCTTTCTCAATAGTCCACTGCCTGTATAGTGCCCTAAGTACAAATATTGAATACTTGAATATAACGAAACAGGACAGCTCTCCTGCCCACCCACCATTTCAGCTTATCATTGGCCCCAGATGAAAAGGTGGAGCTTTTGATGACCTCGCCCATCTCTTCACGACAAAAGCTGAAGTTGTTGATGGTCCACATGTATGAGAACTTCACCACTTTGATCTGGCAAAGGAAAAGACTCTCAGTAAAAGCTCAGAGTACTTTGGGAATGAAAATTAACAGTGTTTCTGAATCCGGGCCTCCTGATCGAAGGTTCTGCTGTTAGGGTGTGGTCTTTTTACCTGTGTGTAACACCAGCTCTCGGCCACAGGCCCGCTGGACATTTCAGCAGGGGGAGGGGGACTCGGGACTCTTGACATTGCCAGCGTGACAGAAGGTGTCTGGGGCAAGAGGGCGAGGAGGAGGGATCCGACACTTCCACTCGTCACTGCTCAGTCCTGACGTCCATCTGCATCAGTGCACGCCAGATGGAAGCAGTTTGCCCCCTAGAAACAGACAATGTGAGTGCGATGAAATGATCAGACTAGAATTAAAAAACAATTTTTGTGAAGTTCCTTGAAAATCCTAAAACACATTCTTCTAACAAATAGGCAGGCAACCTCAGAGAAAACCATTTTTAACACATAGCTCAGTTCATTAGAATGCAACACACAGGCTCTGTATCTTTCATTAATCTAGTTACAATTCAATATAATTTAATCCATGTGCTGTGCTGCCTGCTATTGAGGTTTGTGGTTTCAGGGCTAGATGAATCGTCCCTGACCCATTAGGGGACAGCAGGAGATCGATGGCCCATGCTTGTTCTGAGATCAATAGCAGCTGCAATTGCAATTAAGTCTCAAAAATGAACTGTAAATAAACAAGCTGCCTCCCTGGATGATGGAGGGGGTTACAGCCCCATGCCAAACCCAAATTACCTTCAAGTCATGCAGGAAGATCATGCAGATTTGTGATGTACACTTTCTTCCTTCAAACACACACACGAACATACACAAAATCACACACACTCTTTTACTTTTAGAGCATCATTATCAACTGAATGATAGTTATTTTACCCTGGTGCCTGGCTATCCTTCAGGGCTTTAATTTAGTCAGCAGTGACCATTTAATGCCAAACAGTATTTTGTCCACAATATAAAAATTTTGGCTTTTGTTTCCTTTCGTAAGATACAGAGCTACTTTAGATTAATCTTTAAAAAGATAACATAAAGAGTAACTACCAAGACCCATAAAACAAAACCTTGAAAGCACAATTTTATAACTACAATATTACAGCTTTTTATAAACAGCTACAACAGACTTCACTGAGCTTCAAGAGATGACGACAAAACATCCTAAAAATCTCCAGGTGTTTCACTTGACTGTGACTTCCAACTCTTCCAAACAGATTTTTTTCTGAAGGTGGTTTTCGACATTAAAATTACTTAGCATTCTTGACATTTCATAATATACACATTTAAGAATAAGATCTGTGACAAATCACATGAATATATTCTATATTACTTTTACTCTCACCAAACCCCGTTAAAAAGCCAGGACAAACAATCCAATGCGTATAGAGCCAAGGACTAATATAGCTTACTCCTCCGTGCTATACACCTCTATTGTTGTCAAAAAAAAAGACTAAAACACGACAGTGAGCCACACTGTTGCACTGGGTGGTATAGGTGAGTCATTCACACATACATTATCCTGCTTCTGTAAATATTCACTTCAACGTCACAGTGGAGTAATCAATTAATCCAAAAGTACTATTTTTTAGGTGAGAGAAAAGTTTTTTGAGTCCTTTTGAAAGAATAAAATCTGCATCAGTGACCTGTTTTTTTGTGATGTACGGCTTTAGTATAACCCAGTGTGTTTGGGACTAAGTGCCAGAAGTAGATCAGGGAAATCTGAAGGTAGAGAGATGAACAAATTAATGGTTTGATTTGGACTTCTCAAGTGATTTTGGTAGCAGACAAAATTTTAAACTTAAAAATTTAAGCTTAATTTAGAGAAAGTAAGTGAAGATTTTCATATGATGAAGAATTGATGTAGCGGGTGGATAATTAATTTAGTTTAGTTTTGAAAGTATTGTCATAACCGCATATCAGCAGCATGAATGGACATCCTTTTCCCTAACTAATACAGTGGAGGTGAAAATACGTCACACACACAGTCCCACCACTGCAAAATGCCCGTCACTTGAGACAAGCTGGCATGGCTATGGTCATATTCAGGATGAAACAAGAAGTTGTATCTCCTGTCAATACAGATGTTTCAGTGTCAGTGCTCAAAAGAAGCTGAACAGGTACAGCATTGTGTCTATGCATCTTGAGACAATGCTGACAATAAGTGTTTTTCATCATGACAAGTGAAGAGGCAATTTATCTGTTTTTTTTTTAACATTTTTTTCGAATATAAAACCAGTTAGAGGTTTTATGATTTATCAGTATTGATGATAATGATGTAATTGATGTAATGCAGTTTTGTTCTTTTTTTGTGGTTTTGACTTTGCCACAGTAGGGGGAGGTAATGCACATTAACGTTAGCTGTCACCTGCCATTTTAAAAAAAGATTTTGCCAAAAGAGAGAGAAAATACAAAATAAATACAGCCAAAGATGAATTTGGCTTGAAAAAAATTAATCAATTAGATACAGCGATATTATCATAATAAATCATTTTTTGGGCTCGAATAATCCTGTAGTGTAAATCTGGTATCATGACAGCTCTACCACCAGTCAGTTTCTGTCTGAGCCCTCATACTGTTAATCTGTGGCCAATTTTTTTCCCGCAGCTCAAAATCTTTTTCTATTTCACCATTCCTCTGAACTGTCATCTGTCTCTACCACGCTCTCACACCCCAGAGCCTTTAATGTCTTCATCCATAAATTCAATTTGGGGTAACAGATAGTGACAGCTGGGAGCTGAGCTCTCTGCTCCTGATGATTACATTGAATGAAGGCGACACACTGACAGCGATGCTCCTCCACGGCTGTGAGGCACACTTAACAAACAGACTTTAACAGATTTCAGTGGCGTAATGATCCAAACCAATATTTTCTTAACACCCTCTGGGCCAATTTAAATCAGCTTAACATTTTTGTAATGTTACAGCAAACATACAGCCTACACAAATCCCACAATTCAATGTGTTGCTCATTATAGATGTGAAAATTACCAGGGCGAGACTGTGATGTTATAAAATGAAGATGATTCATAAGTTAAATAAACTCATGACTGTAGTTCAAGTAGTAGAATATGACGGATCATAAAAGTGATTGTGGACTTGTATGGTGTCTCAGAAGGCTTTTTCACTAGAGACATTTTGACATAATAAAAGCACAGGTTTAAGAAATAAAATGAATGATGGCTGAATCTCATTCTGCAGCTTTAGTTTCATGGTCCTGGAATTGTGCATGCCAGCTCTCTGTTAATAGTGACTGATGCTGAAACTATACTTTCACTGCATTTGGAACCTGTCCTCCAAAAAGTTACAGGAACAGAAGAACTATGCATCTGCGCACATCTGTTTGGGAAATAACTGAAGCCTTACAATGACAACTAACTGCAGAGAACAGAAAAATCTTTGTTTTCCTCTCCTTACGCCTTACAATTTACTTGTCTTAACTGGGAATTGAGCGTGCACACTTAAGGGGCTGAGAGAAAAACATACAAATGTCTCCTACTTTTTACTTTTAACAAATGTTAACTGTGAACAACAATGAGAGGACTTGAATACCTCATAAAAAAAAATATGAATATACAAATATACATTTTTGAAAAACATTTTGGTTTCTTCACATTCTCCTTTTATCTTTTACCAAAGCACATCTTGAGTCACTTCCTGTTAGTACAATAACATATAGTACATCCTGCTTTGATTTTGTACAAGGTCACTGAAAAATAGTTTATTTAAAGAGCTAACTTTAGTACAGTCTGTATAGTATTTGTATGAAATACAGAGCTCAGACACTTCTGTGATGCTCTACCCACTTTCACTCATTAACAGCCGCCCGCACAGATCTTCCCAACAGAACAAATTTAAGCAGTAAACAGCATGTTCATAATGTGAGTTCACCATTAAAATCCCTGCTGGAACTCAGTGATACTACTCAGTTACAGTCAAAGTGGACAGCAAGATAGTTTGAGGAGGACAAACAACCCTACACAGGGCTAAAGGGGGCCTTAACAGAAAACTGACACAACTAATGAAGTGCATCACAGCTCTCTAACTTGTGATACAGAAGTCTGGCAAAGACAAAGGAGTAAATGTCAGAAGCTTGATTAAGCCCAGTTCAAAGACCGTCTTTAAAAAATCCAATGAATGAAGAACGAACCAATCTTCTTGATTCTTTAACAGTGCCAACTGGTAGGATGAAGTGAGACGCAGACAGAGGAAGGGAGTACAGGGAAAGAAAGTGAAAAGAAAATTGATAGAGAAGCCAAATGGAAAAACAGGTGGCGAATGAAAGATGGGCCACCGTCTGTGGAACCATTCAAAGACATAAATTGCCACAAAAAGTGGTTGGATGGAGACAAAAGAAAATCAAAGGGAGGAATGAGACAGAAATCAAATACAGATTCTTGGGCAGGTGAAGACACACACAGCAATGAAACAGACCCTGCACCTTAACAGTTTATACTTCACTGTTCTGTTCCCAACTACCCATTGGCATAGTACTAAGCAAAGATGTAAGGACAGGTTGGCCATCAACAGTGAAACAGATGAACACATATTCGTCAAAAATCTTAGCTATAGTCTTAGTCTTAGTTAAAGTTATAACCACTGAGATTTTCTTAAAAAACATCTGTTTTTCACAAACAGCACTCTGTCTGTTATGGCCACTCCGTGTATTCACAGTTGGTTTCTCTTTCTTGACATCTCTATATTGTAGTCGTGAAGAATACAACTATTTTCTCTTGCAATTTGTAACAACCTACACCGATAAAACTCTCAAGAAGAGTGGATAAAAGACACTGAAGGTTTAAAATCAACACACTAACTACCACCAGCACAGGTCAAATGCAGGGAGATAAATTCTTATGGCTGTGAGCTGAACTTTCACCTGACAATCTATACACTTATCATCTGTATACAACTTATATTATCTGTGTCCAATAACCTGAGCACACACAAATACCTGACAAAGTTTTAAAAACTTTAAAGGCTGCAGTCAAAATCCTCCAAACAAGCAGGCAGCAATTATACCCCACAAAAATCGATTAAAAATGTAGGAGATGGTTGAGGAAACAATCTATAAACTCTTCATTCATCACAATTTTAATGAGGGAAGAAAAGGTAACTATTCAACTACTCCACATAAATCATATGAGGACAAGTAAGACACATTTATAACTGTAGATTTTATACATTCAGGGTGAGATTTGTTGCCATAAATGTACAAAATTAGATATGTCAATCCAAAAAACAAACAAAAAAATATGCTACAATTGTATATCCATGGAAAAATGACACAAAAAGGTGGTAGTTATGACCATAAAGCTTTTTTCCTCACATTTCACTGCCCAGACCGAGTAAAAGGGAGAAATCAATCTCTGTTCTAAATTAAAGACTGGTGGGATGGAGGCATTTCAGACAGCAATATCCATGGGGGATGAAAAAATTGCAACCCTTGTCGAAGTGTCAGTGAACACAATGTCTATTTCCAAAGCTTTGGTCTTTGAGGACTGCAGTAAGCCACAGACAAACCTTAAAAGTATAATTGGTACAGGGACCAGGGATCGATTGCATAGCGCGTGTTGAGCCTCTGTGGGAGTGATTTCATATTCTGCCCTTGGTCATGGTGCTCCTCCTTTCCTAAAAACTCAATCTTAGAGAGGTATGAACTATTGATTTTGCTACAGCGATCAGCTTGCCTCGTCTTATCCCTGACTTTGTGCAGACCTACAATTACATTGAAGGGGATTTGACAGGGCAAAAAAGCATTAGCACCCAGCTTCACCTCCTGCCTGTACTTCCTTGCTAAAACCCTCCTCAGTTTGCCAGGCACGGGAGGTTAAAGGGGGGAGAGACCTCAATGCATATCTAATGTCTCCAGTCACCTGTTTCATACCACTACCAACAGTTACATTTGACCTCTAAGGGCAGACACTCCTGCAGGTAACAGAACACTGCAAAGAGTCCAGTCAAAAGAGCGTTAAAATGGGGGGTTTCACACTTTTTGGGTATCTGAGAATCATTGGAACTAATGTTTTTATATTTTTTAATTTAGTTAATTTATAGGAATTTTTTAAGTGTCCTGCTGTTTAAAAAAAGCAATCAACAATATGATGGCCTTCACAGGATTACTGGGTTGTATGTTTCACCTAAAACCATTCATCAGCAGTGTGTGATAGACACTGCTGTTATGTAAGACATCAGGATTAGAGAAGAGTCTGCCTCTGGTTCTATTTGATAACAGTGCAACTGGGTTGTACGAATGTCATCATCACAAAACACTACCACAGATTTAACACTGCGTCACAAGAAGTCACCACAAATAAAAAAAAACTACCTTTATGCACCAAATTCAAAATCCAAAACCGCCCTGAAACTGTTCAAGTTGTCTTGAAATTAATTTGAAATGGAAATATGTGGATATGAGTCAGCCATACAACAAACAACCCAACAGTGAATTGTTTATCAAAGACATGTAAATGACAAAATGCTAGTTTTAGTTGTGTCTGTGTGGTTTAATTAAATTATACAGTATTTTTAAAATAAACTTCCAAATTAGTTCCCAAAGTTTTCTTTGAGAACCTGGTTATAATCAATTATGAGAAAACATTAGGGGGTGAGATAAGATTCTGCCACTTTACTGGCAGAAGTTTCCAAAATTTGTCTTGCATCTCGAGGCTCTGTTTTTTATAACACAATGACATTTAAATACACAACACTACAATTACTACAATATGTTTCCTCAGAAATATATACACAAATACAACAGGCATCTTCATCAAACAAAAGTACAAAACACATACTGAAACAAACAGCAGGACAAACACTGCAACAATGTGACATAAGACAGGCCCATGTGGCTGCAGTGCATCAATATAATCCCTTCCTATAACATTCTGCACTTGTTCTACACAGGAACACTGAGGCATGGGACCAAAACTGATTTAACAGCTTGACAGACAGAGGAACAAAAGAATTTCAGAGTCTGTTCAGTCGGGCCTGTGGGACACCATATCTTTAGTTTGACAGCAAAACCTGGCATTCTGTTTCCCTAGAAGACCATTTGACAAGAAATGATATTACAGAGAAGGACCCATCATGACCCCTACTGCTGCACGATATTAGTAACTCTCCTTAAAATATTAAGTTAACATATTCCTCTTGATGCTTTTAATGTCATTGTGAGCACTAATGATATAAAAGTCATATGACTTCAGAAAAACACTGACTAGGAATTTGATTTAAATTTTTCTAAGTTGCACATTTTGGGTACTTAAGAATAAGTGTACCTCAGATTCCCATAGAAGAACAAATAATAAAATACTTTGACGACACGGGATGACACAAAGGTTTAAGACCTAGTTTCATGATACAAAATTTGATCAAATATATTACTGAGTGGAAAATGGATTTAAGACTTGAGTTGTAGTTTATCATTTCCGAAATTACATTTATTGTTCTCAAAGCTTGAAAAATGGAGCACACATCCACAAGTGAATTCTTTTTGGGCCAATCTACTAAAGGTGAGCTCAGCTAAATTTAGTTATGTATATTCAATACATCCTGAGGACAAAGAGAATTGGTTGTGTGGCAGCATCTTGGTTTTCAATGTAAGGCAAAATGGAGCAAAACAAATCCACTTAAGATGCAGGTACTGCAATAAAAAATGTTACTGTAATCCTCAAAAAAAACAAACCAACAATAAAATCAATGTTCATGCTACTATGTTCTCACTTCATATGGCTGTATAATAGATATATAATATTCCCCTGAAAGAAAGCGGAAGTGACCAAAGAAGTGAAATCACTGCTGTGGTGTTTGGTTTGTTTCCAATGAGCCTGACTCATTCATACCACTGTACATTTTGCTGGTGTGACAGTATTAAGAAGATAACACAGTCCACTGCCGAAGAATCACATAACTTAAAATCTGTACAAATAAAAATGCCACTAACCGATTCCTCGGCAGCTTGCCTGTTAAACAGATTATTAAATCCTAAGCATTTCTTCGACGACACCTAATAATAATAAATACTCCACTATCGTTAAAGCAAAATTCCATTATATGGTCTTAATCTCAAAATTATTGTGGAGGCCTTGGACATAAATCATTGTCTTGACATTTATTTATTTAACACAAACATACTGTATAACCGTGACCCTGGGTTTAAATGTGGGTATATTAAATGTATTTCTTTTTTTAAAAAAACTATTAAGCTTTAAATTATCGCAGACTGACAGTAGCAGGTAGGTAACCTGCTAACAATAATAGATGATAGACAATGGCAACGTTATCTTTGAATTGTCTCTTAATTTAATCTACGCTCAAGTACCAGGGTACCTAAAAAGAAAAAAAAATCCATACAATTGTGACGACGTCTCATGCTTTTTAAAGTAAATAAATACCGTAAATAATCCATACACTCTGACGATAAGATGCGAGCTAACTGGATCGAGCTAGTGGGCTAACTAGCCCTATTAATGTGGCAGCTAACCTAAGCCAAACAAAAAGGTCGGGGAAATTGCCGGAAAAACTGTGGATAAAATACACCTCGCAGTCTCCATCGCGTGATTTTAAATCCTAGTCATTGTATTACTGCTTTCTGTTGTCTTTATCGACGGACTTACCTGAGTGTAAGGTTGAATTAAAACGCTAGTTGTCCGGGATCTTGTGTTGTTTGCTAGCAGGTTAGCTGTCTGTACAACTGAAGGGACCTGGACAGTCTCGAAAGGAGCACCCTCTGCTGTCTCGGAGTGATTTTACAATCCATGAGTAAAATTTAAATTTTGTTTTGTATAATTTCTCTTCCTCATCCGTTTGTGTGTGAATAGGTTAACTATATTTAGCTCTGCTATGTCTATAATTCATTCACATGATTGCTCATACCAGTGTTTAATTTACTCTCACTGAAAACTAATTTATCTGAATTTAATCAGTAGACTCTTTGAGCTATTGCCTTGTGTTCGGATTATTACAACAGTGTGCCAAGATTGATGGATATTAACCTTCAAATGATTTTGTTTAATTGAAATGTGGATATTATTATCTCTGGATTCAGCAGCTAACCCTTCATGTCTTTAATACATCTTTAACCTCTAATGTTCACCACCTAATAGGCTTTTAGTGGCAGGTTCTGATTTGTAATGCCAAATCTTTCTTTAAAAACCTTCTTACTACAAAACTCATAAGAAATTACCACACCAGATTTTTCCCCAAAACTCTTATTAAGTATTCTGAAAATGCACAAAATTTAGAATAGCATGGCAGCCTTTTAGTATCAGTCTTATATATCAAAAGAAATAGAATCTCACTCAATTGGCATCCATCTACTTTATCATCAGTTTTCATACAGGTGAAACTTGCTAAGGCTGAGATAAAGAATGCTGTTTAAACTTAAAATTTAGCTTTAAAGCTTAATAAAAGCTGATAAAGCCACTCAAAAAGGAAAATACCACCATTACAGGCAAACTTTTAAGTACAGATATATGAAACAAATAACTTCATTTCAACAGCAGTTTATTTAACAAGTTTGTACCCCTCCTTAGTTTCGAATGGTCAGAAAATAAAGTATAAGCATAAAGACATAAAACAAGAAAGTTGATACATACTTGTTCTCATGTAAATGAAAAAGCACTGTTGTCCACAAGCCTTAGCTAACATTATGTACAGATACTGTATATACTCACACTCGACCCCAAACAGAATAACAAAACAGATGAGACAGACAGAAAAAGCTATAGACATCATAAACAAAACTAAAGTCTTATTTAAGAAGTTACCAAATGTGACATTTACAGAAATCTTTATATTCTGATTAACAAGATTAAACAAAGATAGTCCAAATCAAAAGCAGTTTCAGTCAAATGTGTCGCAACTCTTAAAACAAAACAAAAATATTCATCTCCTCCTTTTAGGGATCACAACATTTCCACTTGTTGCAATGGGAATCAGGAGCCTGCGCTGGTCCATACGAAGATACTTTTCGATTAGAACTTCCACTGGCACCTTTTCATTCACATAACCTTGCCTACAGATAATAATATATGATTAAAAGTGTTGTTGTTGTTTTTTTTTTTTTTTGGGGGGGGGGG
>JAPZDZ010000014.1:10384621-10402657 GCA_029783805.1 Acanthurus tennentii
CTAGTGGTTTCCCCCTGTTTCCAGTCTTTATGATAAGCTAGGCAAACTTGCTTTATATTTAGCATACAGATGTCAGAGCGGTATGGATTATCTCTTGTAACTATGAAACTAAGGCAGGCAATTACAAATGAACAACGTTTGGATGGATCTCTACAGACTTATTTGACCCCCTTTGTCATCTTGAAAACATGCATATTTGCATTATGCCAAAACCAGACAAGTTCATATACAACGCTAATATAAATGTTGAGTCCTAAGAATTATTGAATTGAATATGTTTTGTAAATGATCTATAGTTGCTGAAGGGCACAATTAAGTTAAAAGCTCTCAGAATAATTTATTGTGCCAACTTTGGTATTGGACATTGACTGCCAATACAGTCAGCCAATACATAATTATTCCCATTAGTCATCATTTGAATACATAATTAACTTTATTATTTTACTGGAAACTTCTTCAGATTTTATTATTGATTTAATGCACCCACATACATATACACATACACACACATGCACACACACGCTCACTTACACTAAAAACTTCTTACCCTTGATAAACATCACATTGGTCTACACACTCAGTGCCGCGCTTGAAAGTCTTGCAGGACACACACTGGCTGGGCCCCGGGCCCCAGCAGCCCCCCTCACACAAGGGGTCACAAACACGCTCTTCTTCCTCTAAAAACACAAACAAAAACAGAACATGAACCACACTTCACTAAGTGTGACATCTTGCTAGCTATCACATTATCACAGTGCCACAAGAGTGTTCTCAGCTTTGCAGAAGCTGCAAAATCTGTTTCAATGAAAAAGGTGTGAAAATCACAAAAGGCACAAAGAAATAATGATTGAAAATATTCAAATGCAACAACATCCACGAGTGTTGTGTAATATGCAATTTATAAAGTGATCTTGTATCTGGTCAAGGTTTTGGCCTTGGACAGAGACATCAGCCAAGTGACAGTTGGCTGCTCAAAGTTTAGTCTGCAATAAGTTTGATGGACCTTGATATGTACACCTACCACAGACTTGAGTGTCCTGGTTTTTGCTGACGATGCGGTGGGGTCCCTGGGTGGGATGGAGGAGACTCTTCCAGGGCAGCGAACTGGTGTAGCAAAGCTGAGTGTTGTTGTGCAACAGGACCAAACCTCCACTGACACTGCGTAGTGAACGCAACCCAAGAGAGTGGATGTGTAGGTTCTGAATGGCGAGTGAAAAGACACCCCTGCACAAATTTGGGAAACAAATGGAAGATAACATAAAGGAATTATTAAAAGTGGAATGAAGGAAGCCAGGGACGTTAAAAGTAAGTCACAAAGAGATAATACTGCACATGAAAGCAATGACCACTACAAAATTAAAGAAAAACAGCAAGGTAGGCACTCTATTTAGAACAAAGAAACAACAAGACTCTAATTACCTAACAACTGATCATAATGTCAGACCCTGTTGTAAAACAGACAAGTAAATCTCTCATTTGTCAGTTTGGCCTAGTTAAGTATGCCACACTAGATAACATCCCAAAGACTTTTACTTTCATAACATGTGGCATGTGCTGTATGTCAAGGCAGCTGTGCTGGCTAATAATTAGCCTTTATAACCCTGAAAGTGAACAAACATCCTTGACTGAACCAGAGACCTAATTGGAAAACAATAAGAAGCACAAACAAAAACAGAAGGCTGCATAGTAAGTGTAAGCAGATTTTCTGGAGCAATAAAAGCTGCATAAAAACTCCACTGGCATCTAAGATCACAACAGTGAAAACCTCCTGTACAGAGGGAGTTTCACTCTTAGCCAAAATAAATAACAACAACAATAGAGGAGAAGAGGAGGTTAATTTGCAGACCTGCAGACAAAAGAGAGACAGATGTGTCAGTCACAGTTTGGGCAGGCTGATTAAAAGTCTTACTTGTAGAGCATCCTGCCTCTGATCACCTTCAGGTTCTCAAACACATTCAGGTTAGTCCACTCCTCTGGCCAGGCATCAATGTACAAATAACCTGCACAGGAGAATCAGTAAAAAGAGCTTTTAAACATACAATATGTCATTTCTGCTCCTTGAGGTCTCATTAACAAAACAATGATAAAAAGAAAAAGATTTGGTTTCAAGAACTAAATAAATGTGAAGTGTCCTGCCCAAAGATTGGTTCCCTGAAAAGCACTGAGAGTAAGGACATCACCGCTCTTCTGAGGGATTATCAACTAGATGCTATATTAGAGGCAACACCAAAAAGTCGTAGCACTCTGAAAAATTATGCACGGTGCTTTTTCTTTAGGTGGTTGCATGCTGCCACAAAGGCTCTCCTCAGTGGAAACAAATGCTGGCCCTTGACAGATTTTTTTTCCCTGGTAGAATCTTAAAAAAACAAGTTTAAAAAACACTTTCTGACTGTTCTCCACAGTACCTGTGATTTCCTCAAGTTTCTTGAAGGCGCTCAGCTGCTCAAGGCTCAGACCTGATGTGTTGGTCACAGGGTCCCTGGACAATGAAGACATTTGAGTTGAATGCCATGCTCACAGCACGTCATTTCATTTTTTCAAGACAATGCTCTTCTTTTTCTATTCACCGATAAGACCTCCAGTGGTGCAGGTAATCTCAATCTTTTGTTTACATTTCACACTTAAGTTGTGAATAGTTAGCACAAGCAAGATCACTTATCAGCAATCTGTCATCTCAGCTGCAGTTGGTGTCACGTAGGCTGATAGGCTAATCTTTTATTTAACCTCCACAGTGTTATTGTTTCCACTGTGTCCACTGTGTATTTCAACATACAAATTCTACAAGTTTCTCTTTATTATTACTTTACTGGCATGTATTTTAATTTGTTTTGATTTAGTTTTCTTTTTCTCTTTGTTGACACAGAGATACTGAAAGATGAAAACATTTGTGACTGGGTTTGAAGTGGACTTGAGAACTGCAATCAAAAGGGTTTGGCTTCAGCTGCAACTTTCCTTTTTGACTTGCACAAAGATTTTTCCACAAATGTAAACAAATATCTAAACTCAGATATTTGAAGGATTGGAAAGATGTGGCTCTTACGGGAAAGTCTTTGGCGTCTAGCTGCTATTTAAGGTTACAAAAGGACACAATTGTTTGGTTTAAATGGGTTTAGTATCTCTATTTCTAAAGTATCTTGAGCTGTGCCTATGTTTTGTATTTGGTCTGTGTGTCTCTTACTTTGCAAAGCTCTGAGGAAGGAAGGCCAGACTACCAAAAATCTTCTTGCATTTGTTGAACTGCTCCACATTAGAAGATGTTACCATAGTGACACTATGGTTGTCCATGACGCCAAGGTTGTCCATACCCAGACCGTAACACACTGCAATACAAATTATGATAATGGTCAATGGTTCTTCTTCTGAGCATGTAGCAGAGCTTATAGTGGCTGCAAACCAAAGTGTAACTGGCTTTCTTTGGATCCGGTGTTTAATTTGTACAATTTGGGCCACTGCAGAAGGATGGCAGTACAACACCATAAACTCCATGGAAGATGACCTGCTCTCTTTGTAGATATAATCCAACCATTCTTATTCTCAGATGATTATACACCCATGAAAGTTTTACAAATAGACCCTCGTAAATCCTACACACCAGGCCTTTAAATTCAGAAATTGAACTCCATTTACGGAAGATGCCCAAAATAAAGGGGAAAGAATGATCAACCATCCTCCATGTAAACCAGGATATCATCTGCATAGAATAAACTATACTGCGGTGCATTGCACTGAGAAACCAGAGCATAAGGTTACTGATGAATAGCTTGAGATAGCACTAGTAGTTTTCTGCAATTTTCAATCGATGATGTCAATGAGTAGATGGGTGTTATTCAAATTGACCTTACCTTAATAAAAACCACCTTGTCTGGTGTGAAATATCATCTTTTTATAAACTACAAACACAAGAGCTTTGTAGGTGGCTTTTGTGACTACAACATCAAATGGCTGTGCTGAACATGTTAGGCAATAAAGGCCCTAAATGAATCCATTGAGCTGGCTAAAACCCATTCATGGGCAATGGACTACACCTTCAAATGTTTCGGATTTATGTCAAACCAGTTAACCAGTTCAAAATTCAGCTCCCATCAAGTTTAGAACTTAAGTAAGGATAGATTCTCTACTTTTTACTAAGCATAAATGATTAAAATGATCCAAATTTAATCCAATCCTGATTCACAAGACAAATCACAGTTCTAGCAAAAACAACAAGATACAGCAGAAACAGGTTGGGTTACTTCACATGTGATGCATCAGATTCATCATTTGATGCATCAGAGCATCACAGTGTGCAGCATTAATCATATCAACTCAACTTAAGACCTTTTCATGCATTTGAAGAATGCATGACTAACATTTGAGCCACACAGCATAAAGTTATTTTTTTTTTCCATGTTATATTTGGAGACTTGCTGCATACACTCACTGGCCAATTTTACATGGTACACCTTTCTGACACTGGGAAGGATCCCACTTTGGCCCTCACAGTCTGAATCTTTGCGACATAAATTCAACACGGGGTTGGAGACCTTCCTTAGAGATTGTAGTCCATGCTGACATGATCATCTGCTGTTCATTTATGCTGCAAACCCTCCAGTTCCACCACATCCAAAGTTGCCCTATTGCATTGAGATCTGATGACTGTCGAGGCCATTGGAATACACTGATTTCATTGTCATGTTAGTGGAACCAGTTTGAGCTGACGTGTGTTTCATCAGAAAGCTCATTATTCTGCTAGAGTTAGCAGCTAGAAGATGAGTAGAGTGTTACTGCATGCAGGAAGCACAACACTTAAGTAGGTTACAGCATTTAATTGATACTCAGTTTGTATTAAAGGGCCTAATATGCAACACTAATATATTACCAACACCAGTTCAACACCTCCAACAGCCTGAACCACTGACTCAAGGCAGGATTGATCCATAGATTTATGTTGTTTACTTAAAATTCTGACCCCATCATCTGCATCAGGAAGCAGAAATCCAGATTTGTAAGAGCAGGCAAAGTTTTCCAACCATCTAGTAACCAGCTTTAGTGAGACTGTGGCTACTGTAGCCTCAGTTTTCCTTGTCTTTAGCTGACTAAGTGCCACTGTCCTGTCAGCTTGAACCAGTCTGGCCACTGTATAAAACCACCCCATCAGACACCAACAATCACAACATGATCAGTTTCATTCAAACATTTATTCCCCAGTCTGATGTTTGGTGTGAACAACAACTGCAGGGTTTCCAGTTCATTTATTTATTCCCAGAGGCTCAGCACGATATCAGTGTCAATATGTCCACCACATATTGAAAGGAACACAACATATATTGTAGTGCTTAACTTGAACAGTTTCCTCAAGCAGATAAGCATAACCATAAGGCATATTTTTGCTCCATGTGGAGAAATGCGGACCCTGGTGGAGTGTAAGGGCTGTGAAATACAAGTGCACTGGATAAAAGAAAAAAGTGCCACTGAATGCATGTAGACATTGCATTGTGTTCACATGCACATGTATTCACAAAGACCCAAGAATACCCACCTTTAGGACAGTCTCCTTCACACTTCTCGCATTTCTGCGTCTCGTTTCCATCAGAGTGGGTGATGATAACTTCCTGATTGGCTCTGGGACAAACTAAAGTACAAGCCACTTCCATAGCCAGATAGTTATCTACAGACAGGGAGACAAAGTGTTCGAAAGGCATCTTAGCAGCAAAAAAAAAAATGAATTAGGTATGACGACATAAGCTGGTAGCCTGAAGCATTCCAAAACCGGGAATGTGATTGTAACATTGCCAAGTGTGAATCCCTGGAGCGTGTGTGGAAATCTTTGCAAGCAAATTAAATATAACATCTGTTTTCTCCTGTTTAGGATCTACTTTAATCAAGGTACCATATAACAGGACATTTTATCAATAGGTGCACTAGTCGAGCTGCATGAGCTGAGCAATAATGTTGAGGTTCTCTTGGTTAATCACAACAGCTGTTTTCAGAAAGAGTACTCACAAGGACATGTCTTGACACAGGTGGCCCCAAAGTTGAACTTCTTGTTTGGGTTGGGTTTGGTCTGAAAGGTGACAGGGTCGTAGATGGTGGGTGGGGGACAGTTCTCCTTACACACACCACTGTCATTGAAGTGACGGCACGCCTGGCGAGAAAAGGAGGACACACAACTCCAGAAATGACAAAAGACTGTCTGACAACACACTGGGATAAAGATAAAAAGATGAAAAAGAAATATCTTATAATGTGTGGGTGTGTTATGTGTCATTTACCAGACAGTCCGAATCTTTGGGTCCTGTGCATCCCGCAGCACACTGCATGTGACAGCAGTCATTAGGAAGGGGACCTTTACACCGCCGACAGCCGGACGCACAGTTAATTTGAGTCACTTTAAAAAAAAAAGAGAGAGAGAGAGATAAAGTAATCATTTTAATTTCACTTACTCTGGATTTTTTTCCAGCAAAAACCAAACAGTATCACTGTCATATATGATGTTGACTCACAGGTTTGGCAGTCCTGTGCGGTTTCTCCCCAACAGCTTTTTCCACATGCAGGGGAACAATCTGGACCTGGACCAGAACAAACCCACAACAGCAATCAAGGAAGGCAGATTACTTGATGCAAAATTTAACAAGTGAAAATCAAAACTAACAGTCTACAACCATAAAAGCAGCATTGTGGGGCTGTACTTTATTAGTGTGAGTCATTTTCAATAAGCCATAACAATACTGTTTCCAACCAGTTAATTAATAGCATCCTCACATTAGATAATGAGCACTACACACACATTACAGCTGAGGCTGACAGGAGTATCATTTTTTTGACAGTATTTAGCCATAAAAAGTATTAGAGGAATAGTCAAAAGAAATAATTCATGAAGACTTTACATACCTGAAGCGAAAATCTCACTACTATTTACAGAGTAATTGTCAAGAGAAATTCACCCTTAATCATAAATTTAACCCTCAAGGAGTCAGAGAAGCATCCAATTTATTAACATGAACATAATCAACCACAGTGATCCAGTGGACTTCTGACCATCTAATGTAAGTTTTTATTTGTTTCATTTGCTCACAGTTGGGGGCCCGGGCCTGTAGTCGATGCGTCCTGGCGTGGATGTTCTGCTCGTCCAAAGTGTCCCTCCAGGTGATGTTCTGGGGGTCTGGGAAGCACAGCTGGGGATTCCCCCAAATATAAACTCCACCCAACAAGATTTCTGCAGGGAAAGATAGAAGGAGCTTGAAATATTTCAGACGTACAGTCCCAACTCTGGTCCAGTCCAATCGGGCATTAGGCAATCGAAAGCTCTACTAAAAAAATTTCTGACCTGTTAGGCTACGAAGCCGTAGCGTCCTGAGCCCCTGTCCATTCTGAGTGTTATCCAGCACGGCCAGGGCGTAGCTGGAGTTGTACAGCTGGCTGCCTCTTATGATCCGAAGGTTGTCCAAAGGCACCAAACTTACTGACACGTGAGCTACGAGCACATAACCCTGCACCTCCACAATTCCCTAAAGAAGAGGTGAAAAGACAAAAAGGATGAGTCAGTTGAAACAGAAACAGGTGAAATTACTAAAAGTTTGAGTAAAAAAATAAATACATATTGTGTCTTTATTTGTTTCAATTTTCTACTTTCATAACTAATAAAATATAACTTTTTTTTAAAAGGTTAACTGAGCTTTTATTCAAAGCTGTGAAATGCACCTACTAAAGACCAAAAACAACAGCCAGCCTTTAAATTTGGTTGCTGTGCTGGACCAACTGCTACATAACAAACTTGTTTACCTGTAGAAAGGACAGGTCAGGGTTTCCATGAAGGTGTGTAATTTCCAGGTTGCCGTGGACAACCTGGCATCCGGTGTAGAGCAGCCTTAGAGTCTCGTAGTGATTTTCCAGGCTGGAGGGCAGGGCTAGCTTCATGTCAGTGCCCAGGCACACTGCAACACAGATAACACAAGACCTTAACTTCATCCTGCATGTACATGTAATATGCAAAACCTTTTTTATTGCTCAACATTCATGCTGTTGATGCTTTTTTTTACTGTCATCCAAAGTAATTCCGTCAGCATACATAATCAGCCAAAAAATATCATGACACAGAATGACACAAGCCATGTTGGCTTTGGTTTCACTTTTTAGCCCTGGAGGCTGATCATTACTTAACATTTTAATGGCTTTTCAAACATGACAATTTGCTGCTTTTCTCTGCTTTTCTATATAATTAAAAATTTGACAATCTTTAAGTAATATATAGTTTGTGAGATAACAGAAGGACAGTAAAGAGGTCCGCTTGGGAACATCTGGGAGAGCTGAGACATTTTCATACCATATTATCCTTTTTTTGGACAAAATAGTTGATAAATTGAAAAAAATAATCAAGAGATTTAATGACAATGAAAGTGATCAGAAGTTGCAGCCTTAAAGTAGGTTTGTCATTTTAACAAAGACACACTCATTTTCCTGCAATTAAAAAGTTTAAATTATTCTGTAACACATAAAGTGCACTGTAAGTTTAAACTCAAAAGACCATCTTTAAAGTTGCACATTTAAAAATCCAGTCTGATTACCTTTGTTACAAATTCAAACTCCAAATACAGTTGAGTGTAAGTACTTGGACTTCCACATATTTTGACTGTGATACAGCTACAAGTGGCCTTGAATGGGCACTCTGAGCACACACCATCTGCACTGCCTCTCTCTGTCTCTTATATGATACTGTATATTTTCCACTGGCTGCACAGAGCACAGATCCCCCCACAGTGGGTCACACACAGCATTACATTCAGGGTCATACAGCGCTACAATTCATGGGGGCTGTCGCGTTCACATAGCTCCCATGCTTCAGCAGGCAGTCACACAGTAGGCAGTCCCTCCTCTGCCGGGGTTATAAATGACTTCCTCTGGCCCTTTCCCAACTGTCCTTCAATAGTCAACCCACTTTTCATGGTTGAAGCGCCCCTCCCCAGCCCTGTTCTATCTCTGTCCCTTCTTTTAGGATGGCTGGATGGACTCAAATACATCATCAGAGGAACAGGAAGCGCTGGCAGGCTGGAGGAGGAGAGTGATTTTCATGATACCTCTGGTAAATGTGCTCCAGACATGCTCTTATCACAAACATGTGTCTACGTCATGTTGAGCTTCCCGGTGATGGCTGCTCACTCAGAACTTGACCCAAATTACAGTTTCTGCAAGTACTGGGTCATAAAGTGTAAATAAGGTCCATATGAAAATCTGACAGCAAGCTACTGCAGCAAATGGGTCTGTGATTAATAGAGTGGCAGCCAAAAATACACACCCAGTCTTTGCAGCTTGTGTCAAATATCAAATCAAATGACTAATCACCAATGGCATCATGGAAAATAGTTTCACATGTCAAGAGGGGAGTCGTGCTTTTATTCTCCATTTGAATCATTTTAGTAAGACAGAATATATAAACAGAAACTGCAACAAACTACCACACACGCACACAAACAGCACAGACGGCTCCAGCTCTGAGGATTAGGTAAATGTGCCGTAACAGAAAGCACAACAGAGCAGATTTTCCATTTCTAAACAGTGTGTGTAAAGCGAGTTCTTAGCTTCCTCTCCTTTTATTCCCTCATTGTTTGCTCTCCAAAAGTCTCTCAGCAACGTCTGTGTGTGTGTGTGTATCTGTGGCCTTGTGAGGAGCTGCCCACCCCTCCATCCCTGAAGCCTAAAATACTCTCTGTTTTATCACTTACTTAGCTCCATCTGCCCACTGCCATGTCACTATCCCTGCCTTCCCTTTCCAGATTCACTCGCTGCATCTTTTTTTAAGCTGGTTTTAAAGCAAGCTCTCTGAATCATGTCCTCTTAGTTCAGTTCATCCATAAGTTTCCTCCTGTCAGTTTCTCTGTGAGTGCATGAGTAGTTGCCCAACTCTTTTTTGGACTCTGGAAAGTGTCATTTCACAGGAATGTGTGTCGTTGCATATCTAGAAGATGACACATGCACACATGTTTTTCACCATTGAGGGGGGCCAAGAGACACCAGGTTGTAATTCAGAGTCTCGTTCAAAGACACGTCAGTAACCTGTGACCCTCAGGGTCTCGAGAAGATCTGTGTGTCCAGGAGGTCTCAGACTGACATCCAAGCACACACATGCACGCACATGTCTTCATGCTGTTATGCTTGCTGGTGTTTCATGGTAACTGTGCTCTGGAAACTTGCAGTGCTAAGTTGTTTCTGTGCCTAACAAGAAGAATAAGAGTGAACTTCTACTTTTGCTCCTGTTTTCCACATTTGATCATACTGTGTTCAGTTAGGCCTCTGAATTACAAGCATTTTACATTTCAATTAAGTTCCTGAATCAGCAACTACTTCCATGCAGGTTCAACAGTCCAGTATTCACAGATCTTATTCTATGGTTTTCCATGTTTAATGCTAAGGCACGTTTCAATGCGTCAAAAAAAAAAAAAATTAACTGAACAAACTATTTCTCACAATATGTTGTAGAAGCTTGTTTTCACACAACCTTAAAACTTGTATATATTTACTAGAAGTTTAAGTAGTAGCAGCTTGTTTACTGACACTGGGGATGAAGAAAAAAGTGCTGAACTTTTCTTTCCTGATCACATTAGCATGCATGTGATCAGGCAAACTTGACGAAGCATAACGTGAATAAAACTTTCATACATTTCCTCATTCGAGAGAATTTCTGTTTGAGTCAGTCAGACAGATTTTGATCTGCAATGGGCGGCTGTTTAACATTGGAGTAAACAAATCCAATGATCCCACACTACTTCACAATGCCATCAAACTTCATGTTTTGTTTCTCATTGTTTTGGTTGAGGGACCTCTACTGACAGAAATGACATAGTCTGCATTTAAGTGATTAATTGTTTCGATCTGTAAAGTGTCAAAAGACAAACAACAAAAAAAGTGCAGTTCACAGTTTTAAGTGCAGGGGGAACTGACTTCTCTTTGCTTGTTTTGTCAAATGAGAGGGCCACAAGCCAAATATATTAAATATACAATTGAATAATACATAACAAAGCCAGCTATCTGTTCATAGGCATTTTCACAGTGTTGTTGGTTATTTTAGTCATGACAGACCGTATCTTGTAAGAATTACCTGTGATTGATTTGATCTTAATCTATCTTACAAGCCAGGATGTGCACTCTACTGTAACTGACTGGAAACTGACTATGTTTGTATCTCACACTGACTGCAAATTGAAAGCCAGCTTGAAGCCACACCTGTGTGTGGCAGCAAGCCAGTTAGCAGAGGGAGGGAGTGTGCATGTGTGTTTACCATTGTGTGCACCGTAAGTGACATAAACTCGGTGGCAGCGATGCAACCAAGCAGTTGGACTTAACCACAGTGAGAGAAAGCCTGCAGTGTGCCACACCAGAGCAGCCAACAGGATCACTTTGGCCTCAGTTCTCCTCTAATGGATCAGTTCCCTTTAAAGCTCAACACAAACAGAACAAGCTGATCCAAGAGGACTTTCGCTGCCAGTTTATTATCCCCCAGATTTGACATGTCAGTCCCCATTCTAATTCAATGCTAATCCTCGCGACATGTCTTGCATAATCTTCAAATTTCTCCCAACCTCCCTGAACACATTCTTTCTTTCCCTTCACTCTACAGCCGAGGAAGAAAGAACAGGTATTGCTCAACAGACAAGCAGAACAGGATCCGTACTTAACTGGAGCTACATATGTGATCTCCTCACGCATTCAACCCGTCATGCAAAGACAACAATAACAAACACATAAAATCCAACTCCATCAGGTCACTTCAGCATACTTTTTTTGAAATATTAACTACAGTTTGAAAGCATCTGTAGCTGCCCATAAATGCAAAGTAAAAGTTTGATTGTGCAGTTTTTGTTTTGATTCACACATCTAGGAAGGCTGTTACCATTTATACTGTGAATAATCGGTTGTTTTTTTTGCAAAGTCGATGCCCATCATGGTCTGTAAGATAATAGAAAGTTATACTGAAGTTGCCCTTTTTTAACCTGCAATTTCATGTGTGCAATATCTTTCTGTAATAAATCTGACTGTATTATTGCACTGCTGTGTTCACTTAATGCAAGTCACTGAAAAACAAGTTTCATAATATCATTACATGTAAAGATGAACAAGAAATACTGGTATGTTGTCCACACCAGCATCACAATATACAATTCAATTCAAAATACTTTTTTAAATTCCTCAGGTTCATCAGGAACTCCGACAGGTCATTAGACCATTTAACCTCTGGGGGAAATAAGACTCCCATATTGGCTTTAATCCATGTAATTAGGGGTAATCAGTATTTCTTATAGATTTTGATGAACCCATATTTTTTGAAAAGGAAGATATCACAGCATTGCTACACTTTGTAACTGATCTACATCACATTTCTACATTATTTAACCATTAAAAAAGACATGAGTTACTACTAACAATACCACTGTAAGTAAAGGACACTGTAGATAAAGGATATCTGGTTATAAAGTGAAACCAACAGACTGAAGTATGAAAGCTCTCTATTGTTTTACCAAGATCAAACTGCATGCAAAGGGTCAACCATAATACTACTGAATTTATTTATATTATTATTGTCAGGAGGCTTTTCTGCCTCAATTTTTGATATTAACAAAAAAGATGTTATGGGAACAAAGGGACAGAAAGGAGGAGGTGACGTGAAAAAGAGATTCAGTCAGACTCAGTGACACTGTGATTACATGGCCATCATCATAAAACCCCACAGCTGACAACGAGGATATCACTGAAATGATCATGTCACTTCCATCGTTGAACTGTTGCCAAAATGTTCCTACCAGGAAGTGTCCTGCTGATAAACAGTCCAGACAAATGAAAATGTTTTTCTCCAAAGCTCAGACACTAAGTAGTGAACTAATCCCCACAAAAAAGGTGCACTGAAATCAAAATGATCAATATTTTTTCTTTTTTGTTCAAAAATAATTACTCCTAACAAAGCTACTATGATGTATTTCAAAACTGTGTAAATGTGTGTCAGTAAATGCAGGTTTTAGATGTGTAACTCAGACCCTATAAAAGCACACAGTAAGGTGTCAACATGTTTGCTCTGAGGCTTGTAATGTGATGTGGCCTACTGAAAGCCCCTTCCTCAGCTCACAGTGAGTTAGATCACTAACATGCAGCCGAGACTGGTGACTCACGGCTGGCTGAGTTAACCTGCCACTGAGGCTCATTCAGAAGGACTTAATCACTTTGCAGTGAGTTTCGCTCAATGGATCCAATGGAGTGTGACAAGGACATGAACTCAGTGAATACTCAGTCCACCAGACATGGATGCATGCGCATACACACACACACACACACAGAAAGTATGCCCTCACACAGGGGCCACTTGCTGAAATAATTCACTCACAAGACAAACACCTAACTGCTGACCTTTGAAATCACATATTAATTGGCTACAGGGCAAAAACATTGACAGGACAATACTCAATAACTAAACTTACACTTGTACGCTTGTGCATGATGCATTACCCAACTCTGTGGTTATGGACCAACCACAGCGCTCACACTGAACTGATGCTTCGGAGATCAACACCGTGGAGTAAAGTGCACTAACCTGTTTCCACAAACAATGCAGATGTATTTGGAAATCATTTACCTGTGACAACTGGCTTTGTTTGTGTGTTTGTAGCAGTGATGGTGGCGGTGGGGAGGGGACGGGAGGGGAAGAGGGAGCAGATAATAATAGCAGATGAAGTAAAAGAAACTTTTACTATTTTTTTAATTTAGCTGTTAAGTTGAAATTTTGATATTTTCATGTTGGAACAGTGCACTGGCCTATTTCCAGAGAAGTGTTTTGATTTTAAACAACAGCATATTGATTAAAAAAAGTGTCAAGTGCATGTCAACAAAGGCTGTGTTGTGAGGAACTCTCAAATGTCAATATTTTTGCCATCAGTTTGTGAATTTTAAAACGCTTTTAAAATCATTCGACCAGTTTTATTGATATCTGAGTCCACACTTTAAATAGAGTGCAGTCAATATGGAGACCCATGCAACCACAACTAAGAGCTAGAGCTGTAAATAAAGCTGTTTTAATGATGAAGATTAACTATTTGGCCTTTCAAATATAAAAAAAATAAAAATGCTTGAGTCCGTTGGGATATCTTCAAATTGCTCAAAATATAACCTCACAACTAGTTAATTTACTGTTATGTATTATTAGCGGAGAAGCAAAAAAAAATTCCAATTTTAGTGGCTGAAATTATCAAAAGCTCGCATTTTCTCTTAGAAATGTACTAAACCTCTTATTAAAATACTATCTCTAGATCAACTGTTTCAGCTTAATAAAAGAGAAATTAAATTAAAAAATAATGCAAATGCAACAGACATCTAAATTATATAAAACTGTGTGGTTAATTTCTTAAATCCTCTTCTACTTTAGCATTATTAACACTTAAAGATTGTTTTGCTGTCTTGCAAATATGCATTTGTTTGCACTTTCAGTTAGCTCTTGTTTTACTGGCATGCACTCAAGCTCCAAAGTGTGACAAGTGGCCCCTCTATCAGACAATGTCCTCTTTGGAGCCAGAAGTGAATAATTGACATCGTCATGATCCTTGGCACTCACAATGCGCCGTCTGTTATTGTAGCTTTGTTTTTGTTTACGCGGAGAGCTGCAAACCAGCCTAACGTCCGCCTGCACGCACAAGTCACTCAGTCAGTCAGTCAGTCAGTCAGTCAGCTCCGCTGTGTCCCCCAAGCTGCAAAGCAGGTTCTCATATTTCTTACCTGTTACTACTACTACTGTGTTCCTGCGGTGTTTATATGTGCAACAAAGGCGCGCTTTAAGTTGCAACATGGGAGTTTTTTGGCCAAACAGTGAATCTCTGTTGAGGCGACTTCGTGACAGGTGTGATTTTCCTCCTAATCAGCGCTTCGTGAATCCCACGAGCCTCAGCAGTGACGAGGGCTGCGGACTCACGGAGGAATGTGGTCCAAGCCAGAAATATCAACCTCTTTGAGTCACGCTGAGGCTCGAATGTTTACTTAAATATAAAACACATACTCTACATTAATATTCCATTTAGACGGAGTGTCTATTTTGCCGAAAGCGGGGCCATGAGAGGCGAGAAAAAGCTGTGAAATTCACCCACCTTCTCTGCCCAACGCGCCTGTCACTCCGAGCAGCACGGCCCCGACAAACAGCAAACTTCTCGCCGCCTCCATCTGCTGCGACCCAGCGCCTCTAGTCCATATTCAAAAGTTACTGTCTTTCACTGTTCCCGATGAGGAATCGCTGTGTTCTGGCTTCCTCTCGTGTCCAGGTTAGTTTTTCTTTGGCACCGTGGAGTTCCTCGTTTCCCAATCTCAGTGACTTCCTCCCTGCTTGAAAATTCCGTGCCTGTTGGTAGTGGAGCGTGACGCGCGCAGGAGCTGAGGCGCGCGCCCGTGAAGGCCTGAGCGGGGAGTGGCACATTGAGTCAGCCCGCCCTCACTTCAAACCCACTTATCTGAGACTATTCAGACCCTTTATTTGAGTAAAAGTACTGATAGAACTACCACTCTTCAAAAATACTTGATTGATATAACCATTATTAACACTGATAGTGTGACCTATTTAAATAACAATAATAATAAACTTTATTTTTAAGGAACTTTTCAAAACAAAGTTGCAAAGTGCTTGAGATGGTTGAACCTGAATAAAAACATATCAGCTCTGAGATAAAAAAAAAATCCAAATAGGTCAATCCAAAAATTAAATGAGACAAAGTTTTAAAAAAAATAATGAAATAAAAAATTTAATTAAACTTTTGTTAAAGTTTAGAAAATACTGAAAAATGCCCCTACAATAACTCCAAGCCCAAGGTAATGCCTTCGCAATGCTTATTCTGTCCAACCAATGGTATAAAATGTAAGATCATGACCAAAATAAAATTAAAAATTACAAGGTTAAGTGGCAAATTTTAACCTTTAAGAAGCTGTAACGATGAAATGTCTTTGTCTTAAAAGTTAATTCAATGATTAATAAAAGATGCCAAATAGTATTTTCTCAAGCTACTAATCAACCAATTATTAATTTAAAGCAAAACATCTTATTTTTTAAGTTCCTCTAAAACTTTCATATATGGAGTAAAAAGTACAATATTTGCTTCTAAAATGGTATTGAATAGAAATGTGAAGTGGCGCACGAACAAAGTACTTGAGTAAAGTACATATACCTAAAATTTGTTCTAAAGGAGGCCCACTTATGTACATGTACTCACTCACATTTAAGCACTGAACACACTAATGTATTTCATCATAGTCACACCCTCAGCAGTTCCAAAGCCTGTTTAATATTAAAGTTGTTTTATTATGTGACTCAGATTTAAAGTATAACTACTGCAGTAACTGTGTCATAGAAACACACAAGGAGCTATCAACTATTAAACCATTCAGACTACAAGTGACCCAATGTGCAAGAAAACAAGGTACGAGCAACCTATATGACCCTGTAGTATGTTTTCTTTCTTTTTCTTGCAGCTTATGAGCCACCATATGAAGAACTTTATCATGCTAGGTCGAGAGCACTTATGCAGCATTTTTTTTTTCAAATATGAGGATACCTGGGTGCAATTATAGCTCCTGGCATTCTGACATTGTCTGACATTGTATTGTGACATTATTCAGGGTCCAAAATATGATTTCGAGCTTGATGCCTCCAGCGGATGTACACTGAAAACTTACTTTTCTATAAAGACAGAGGCAGTTTGTATCCCGCTAGTAGACCCGAGTACACCAGTGTAGAAATACAATGCAATGCTCTATAGGTGCCTTTACATGCTGGAAAACTTTCTGCATGCTGGTGCCCCACTGCAGGCAGCTTGTGCCCTTTTAATTTTTTTTTTGGCCGAGTCTGCCACTGCTGCAGGGGATCTTTAAATAGACTGCTTGGCACCTTTTAAACTGACAGTTTAATCATCGTAACTATCACTGCAAGTCAGGTTTTTGATGTTGCAAATATGATGAACATCACACCCCCAGTGGAAAAATATGAAACTTCTCTTTTAGGGGTAATTGTGATTAAAAAAGGTTAAAACAAATAATGAGAAAGATACTCTGAAAAATGAGGTACATGTGTTTAAGTATTGTACTTAAATGAAGATGAGAGCTTGTGAGGGTTTGAAAAAGATTTAGAGAAACAGAAGCTGAGATAGCCTGACTTTTTAACCCTTGAACAAGTCATGCACGAAAGAATTGGATCTGAATTTCCCCATTATTAAGAGGATTACAACAAGGTTTTGTTTCTTTCCACAGATTACAAGAATCCACTGTTTTTACAAACATAACTGAACTTCATGTTGTGAAAGTTCCTCCCTAAAGTAAAGAATTTATCATACCAAATAGCTACCTCAAAGTAAAATTATTCAAAAATTGTACTTATGTAAAACAGAAATCTCTCAACATTGTATCTATATACACTAAACGCACTTGTATACTGTTCAACAGTAGACTCAAGAAATTGTCTTAAACCATGAGATATCAGACTATAATTTCTCTAATGTAGCAGGAAAAAGGCTAAACAGAAAGGGATTTTCCAATGTCTATTACTTAACAAGGAAGGTAGGTTTACCTATGGGCTCTCCAAAGCTGTTATTTATGACTTTATCAATCATTTATTAATAGAAGAAAGCTTCAGAGGATCCAGGCCAACTGTTTTAACTATAGTCTGTTACACACTTATTCAAACACATCACCTTAACCCAGAATTTGGCTAATATCTGTATTGTTATTATCATTAAATGTCATGCTTTAAAAACAAGAAAAATGATGGATATCTCCAAAATTCTTCCTCTCTTTACTGTTGTATTTTTGTGTGCTACTGGATTTATAAAAGAGAAATGATTTGCTTCATAATTGCAGCATCTTCATATTTCTCATGCCCCTCTCTTCACAGTCCCATATCAGGAGTTAAAGGAGGAAGAATAAACCCTATTCATCCCAATCTATCCACTCTCCCCACCCATGGCAAGCAGGGTCAGAGTCCAACCTACTGCACAGAGCAATCATGAAACAACAAAAAGCTACTCACTGAACTACCCAGAACACATGTCCCCG